>JAOVVB010000020.1:12833572-12875390 GCA_028570985.1 Heterobranchus longifilis | reverse complement strand
AGACAGTTCATCAGACCATTCAACTCTCGTATGTTAGCAGATATTTTGCAAGTGCTCTCATCAATGAACAAAGCCTTCTTGAATGTACCTCTTTTGTACTATTACATGTACTCCATTACTCTCCAGTTTTCTCATGCTGGGTAGTCAGGCGCAGGAGAAGAGCAGAGAGTATCACAGGATTAAAGATTGCTGCATACCTTTTCAATTCGGTTTTGGGGAGTGGTCAACACAGGGGACTGTCTCGGATAAAAATTAGCGCGCTGGTGACTATTTCAGTCCCATGACGTTCATCCCACCAGTACAATTCCAGGAACTTTTAGAATCTGTGCCATGGTGGCTTGTTTTTTTCCTTTAATTTGTAAAATAACTTCACACTACATCTACAGTTTGTAATTAGATGGCTTATTTGAAAACCATGGCAACCATTATCCAGTTGTCATAACCTTGAAAGACATTTCTTTCTGGTGACTATGTTGTGTTCTGCGTCACTTGTATCACCCAGATCTGTGTCTCCTGAGAACAGCTCAGCTGCAGCTCTCTGTACACTTTATATTGAGTAAACTCTCTAATCACTGATTGACCACAGCCTACTCAAGGTTATGGATATCCAGCAGCTCCGTTTTCCCATATATTTATCAGAATGAGTCATAGCATTAATATATTTTCTTGTTCCTAACATATATTGCAATCATTATATAGCATAGTGGTACTAATGGAAACATCCAGCTGTATAGAAAGGCATTCCATTTTGTTTTTATACAAGGTTATGGCTGGTATAAAACTAAATGATGCCCTTTTTTTGCAGGACAGTTTAGCTAAAATAGCATGTGATCATTGTGATATAAAAGTTTTATGACAAGTTGCATTAGACAGTACATAAAGTTTTTTTTATATAAAGTTAAAGGTATTACAGTGCTTCTGTAATGCTAGTGGTAATAGGAGTAGTAGTAGTTGTTGCAGTAAAAGTTGATGCAATATAAATGCAAAGTGTCTTAAGTACCTTAAATAATGAATTTTTGTAATGGTCAGTAAGTTTTTCATCATGGGAGACTCTTCACAGCAACATGACCTCAATGTTTATTCCTAATTGCTCTAGCAGCATCTTGTGGTTCATCTTTGTTTGCTTGTGCAGTTTCTCAGAGAAGATCTAAAGTATAATGATCCCAAGGCAAAACACAAGAGTTTCCATGAAGCCGACCTGCTGATCACTGTGGAGGACATGTGGAACACCTGGAGGGCCTCGGAAGGTCAGTGCATATACTCACACAGACACTTTGTATCTTGTATAATACAACAGCCTTCGCACCACAAAAAACATCACAAGGATGTGGTTGAAGTTTGAAGTGGAACTTTTCAACATACATGCACAGTGTTTGGACCACACTCATCATGCTCGCCTTTGTTAACCTCTGCTATGGATAAAATGATGTAGTTGGCTTTGACCCAGTCTGCCATCTGTAGTCTTTGATGATGGAGTCAATGGAGAATCACAGTATGCTGACATATTCTAATCCCTCTGGCCTGTTTGCTCATAGAGATACATCTCTCTGTTATGTGGCTGCAAGTGTAAAGAGGAAGTCTTAGGTCTAGCAGCTTATAATTTGAAGTTTATACTGGGACGCAGAGGAAGAATTTTTTTTCCATTAAACATGGTGTGTGAAACAATAGAGCATGTGGATGTTTAGGATTATTTAGAAAATCTAAATGTAAAACAACACAGTGTTTGTGTTCTATAGCATTTAAAAAAAACGTACCTGAGGTTCCTCTTTCTGTCAGGTTATTTTTAGTATCCGAAGTTGTATCGTCACCCTCATTAGAGCTGTATTTTTACCTGATCCTCTTATAACCTTCAATTCCGTGTTCACACTTCTGGTTCTGTATTCACACTCTTACAACTTCACCTCTTCCTTGCTTTTTATGGTCGCTTGTCACGCAAGCCTCACAAGTCGCAAGTATTCATTAGGCTCTCTGGAAAGTTGTTGTCAATGATAGTGGCGAAGAACCACTTACAGTAAGAGGCTATTCGATTGACATGACAGATGACCCATTCTCTTGTCAAATATTTAAGATTTCTTCATTCAATCTCAATAAGCTGCTTAAAACATGGCTGATTTACTACACGCGTCCTTTTTCTTTGTTTAGTAATTTTTTAGTCTTTTAGTCATTTTAATGTTGAATTATTAAGTAAGAAATGTGACTTATATATCTTTCTCAGCATATAACTGGACGGTTGAGGAAGTGGAAAAATGGCTAAATCATTTTGTGGAACTGCCACAATATGCCGACTCCTTCAGGAAGAATGGGATTGATGGCCAGGCCTTACCCAGGTAAAACAAAGTAATATTATCCTGCATACTTTTACATTTATTTCCTTAAAATATAAACTTTTAGATGTTCTGTATGTTATATTTTTGCAAAGATTTGATTAAAATCAAATCAGCAGTTAGACTGATGGACAAAGCATAAAATAAGTTAGTTCAATTGGTAAGTCAGTGCTCCAGTCTACTTGCCCGGTCCAATTTTTTTGTTGGCCTGGAAACTGAAATTGGTATTTGATTTAACGATGAGTGTGGTGAGTTTTCATGTAGCTTATCACCAGCAGCATGGGGATTTCATAGCAGTACTAGCAATTTGTAACTAGCTAAAGCTAGACCTCTGGCTTTCTTGACCTCATAATATACAGATGATTAACTCTTTCCCCTCCTCCAGAGCAAAATCCCAAGCACATTTTTGCTAAAATAGCATCCATTTTTGGAAATGAATGTGTGGTTGCACGAATATGATATGTTTTAATCCAAATAATCCGAGGAAAGATGTTTTGATGTGCTCAAACATGCCACATCAGAGGACAACTTCATCCACATTAGAGTCAGATAAAAGTCACTTATAATTATTAATGTGAACTGTCATAACAGGGAAATCTGATCTGACCAAAAAAATCTCAATTGCACAACGTGGCCAACGTGTAATTGTAGCACTGCCTATTTTTGTAGGAAAGTTACTGGTTGACTCTGTGCTCCACATTATTTTCCTCTGATTCATTTGTGTTTCCACATATCCTCATGTTCCTGATAAGGAAAACATTATTTGTCATCTCTGCATGATGGCTGATATGCAAATTTTTTTCCATATATGAGGCGTAATGCATCAGGATTGGGTTTCAAAATGAGTATTGTGTACTATAGTTAAATATAGTATTAAAGTATGTCACAAGTTAGCAGGAAGTAGACATTCCAGATATTGAACTTACTCATTTTTTGTGTTGTATAAAATGAAAAAAGACATGAAATCTAGAGATTTTTGTCTACATTTGAGTTAGGAATGGCTCATTAAGTCTGCATAAATTGCAGATCCTAATCATTTCTGTTTACTGTATTGTATTTACATTTGATTTTTGCATTTTAAATTGTTTGATAAACAGTACTGTGTGTCCTCTTACCAATAGATTGGCCGTGAAAAACGCCACTCTGACGCTGTCTGTGTTGAAGATCCTAGACCGCAGTCATGCTCAGAAGCTGCAGCTTAAAGCTCTGGAAACGGTGCTGTTCGGCCCACAGAGTAAGCATCCCAGAGTGGGTTTAATATTCACAGACAGGAAGCTTTTTAATAAAAAATGTATAGAAATTTTGCCTTAGCTTAACTGTTTTTTATATTTTGTGTATGTCTTTATGGCTGTTTTAATGTACAAGTTACTATTAGATATTGGAAGATACATGACTTATTAGCTCAGTGCTAAGATAACATTCTAACATTAACATTGCTAGTGTAAATTTGCATTATTATAATACCAGTCATCAGATAAATGAAAGGCACCCCCGAAACAGAGCAACATGTGAAAAAATAATAAAATAAGTAAATTTTTTAAAACATTAGATGTTTATACCAGTATCAGAGTAACATGGAAAAGTCCTTTCAAGTGTACATTGATGGTGAAGATGGTACAGAGACCATCTGCATCATTGCTGAATTAACACTTACTTAAATGCTACGTTGAAAAATCTTTTTCACCCTAACAATATGTCATTTATAACACACCAATTTCTGGAGGAACTCTGCTGTTCCTTGTAGGTACACTACATAGGCGGCGACTGACCATCACACCCTTATGTGGTTCCTCATTTAAATTGCTACTACAAAGCAGGTGGTTGTGTTATGTTTGTATTAGCATTACAGTTTTTCTTCCCTGGAACTAAGGGGACCAAACCTGTTCCAGCATGGCAGTGCTTTTAATAATGAGCATTGAAATAAATTAGAATATTCATAGAAAATAGTATCAGTTTGTCCCGGACGAGCAAGCCAAAGGGCGACGGTGGTGAGAAAAAAACTTCCTGAGATGACAATAGGAAGAAACCTTGAGAGTAACCAGACTCAACAGGAAAGCCATCCTCATTTGGGTGACATCAGATAGTATGACAATAAATCAGTCCCTGGTATATCTGTGTGCTATTCGGTTGAAAGTTAAATAAAATAGGAAAGGTGTTTTAGGTTAATATAAAATTCACTTTTTGCACAAAGCAAAGTCTGTAAAGACATGGCTTGCTAACTGTACTGGTTTGCTTAGAACCCTGATTTCAACCTCACTGAACAACTTTGGCAATAACAGAAATGCTAACTGCACGCCAGGCCTCCTTATCCAGCATCCGTGCCTGACCTGACTAATGCAAATCCCCATAGCAATATTTTAAAATATAGTGTATGACTTCCCAGAAGAGTGGACTGGAGTGAACTATATCTGTAAATTTGATGTTCTAAAAGCAAATTTGTATTTTATGCTCATGTTTTGGATATATTGTGTATAGGCATTAGATATTTTAATCAGTTCATTATAAAACAAATTTTTTTGGATTGTTCTTATATAGGTGTGCATATATAGTTTATGTTTATATATATCTTTATAACATTTCCCTTGGCTTATGGACTTGAGGAAAGACAGAATAATTTTTGTGCCAGGAAATAGTTAATAGGCTGACTGCCTTCCCTTGTTAACAAGCTAGCAACTTATTCAACTCAGTTCTACAGCCCTGTATCTAGCTGCTACATTGATTAATCTCATGTTTGTTGGAATTTTTTTGTTAAAAAGCCGTTTGATTGTCTTATTATCTAACAAATGTATCCTTAGATTGATTTTGTACCAGAAGAATTCCCTACACATTTATCATTTCATATGAGCTATAGTACCATATTTGTGATTAGTCTTATTATTCTATGTTTTTTTCACGATTCAAAGAACTTTATTAATATTTCTAAAGAAATATTAATTTAGGGGGACTGTGGTGTATAATAGCTATAGTGGAGTCTGTAGTGTACAGGAGACTATTGTGGCACTGGTAACATGTAATAAATTATACAGTGATGTAGAAATCATTTCTGTTAGTCCTGTGGAGTGTCGAGTACAAGTTTGCAGATTAAGTCAAGCGCATCCAGATTCTATTTCTGCATTGAGAGAAAACACGCTCTGGATTGTTTTTACACGTAAATGAATAATTTCAGTCTGTGTTTGAAAATAGCCAGGCACTGTGGAGGGAGAAAGTCGGGTAGGAATGGGCATACTTTAATAGAAACGCTTGTTTGAGCGTGACATGTACAAGTGGCTCAGGATACAGGGAGAGAGAGAGAGTAAGAGAGGAGGGGGAGAGTCATTAAATTGTATATGCATTTGGTAAATACTTGAATGTTTTAGTATTTGAATGCTTTTGGATATTATTAGGATTATAACTTAAAACTGGCGTAACATTACATTATATAATATTAGAACTAGTGCTATAATGAGTATTTTTGTCACGTAAACCACAAAAGTGGAACAGTGTGTTGTTTTAAAGCAAAACACAAAAAGTCTGAGGAGGCAATAGCCTGTGTGAAAAACCTTGCATTTATGGCATTTGACAGATGCCCTTATCTGGAGTGACTTACATTTATCTTATTTATACAACTGAGCAGCTGAGGGTTAAAGGACAATGCTCAAGGGCTAACCAGGGGCTTTTTGGCAGTACTGGGCTTTGAACTCGCAACATTCATATTGGAAGGCCAACATCTTAACCATTGAACTACCATTGCTCCGTTTAATGTAATTAATTAGCTAATATTTTAATGCATCACAGTTGTAAAGTTATATTTACTATATTTTTGTATGCTACCTAAAACTGCTGCCTTCACCTCTTTTTATTTCTTCTGGCCAAATGCTAAGTGATGTTTAATTATGCATTATATTTAAACATTTATTCAATGTTGGGGCCAGTCCACTAATTTGTTTAAACAAGCAGCATTCCAGGAATGTTTATGTTTCCTATAAGTGAATTAGGACATGTGATTATCTCTATCTCTTTACTCATCTGTGTTCAGCTTGTAAGATTCCACTCCTTAGTTTAAAATGGTTATTACAGTAATGTTAACGAAATCATCAGCAAGCGTGGCAAACTTAACATTTTTTATGACTATACAGTTCGGTCCTGGTTATGAACAAAAAAGTTACTTTTGTGTACCATCTTGTTTTGCTACTGCTCTCACCAGAGATATTACAGTTGGCCTTTCTTTAGAGACTTTTTTTTTTTTACTCTGTCTATAGGCAATAGATGTTTCCTGTCCCTACATGTTTAAAGATCAAGTTCTCAAGGTCTCTTTTATATTTTGAGTGAGGTTTAGAAAAATATTATCCTTAGGAAGCAATCAAGTGCTTTAAATAGGAGTGTTTATTTTACTTGTGGACTCCTAATTGAAAATGAAACCAAAGGAAAATTGATGCAATCATCATATACTAACTATATCTTGGATGTGTAGTGAATGCTTCCAATTTTACTATTTTTGGCTACTAAATATACACTGTAAGTACACTGTAAGTAAAGTACAATATAATGTAAACATATTTCCCGTATATATTTTAGCACACTTAATGAAATTTTGCCTTAGAATTATTATTATTAATAATAATAATAATAATAATAATAATAATAGTAGTAGACATGGTTTGTAATGTGCATCAATGAAAGCCAATGTTTCATATCCATTGTCCCAAAATTATGTTACAAATGTACAAAAAGGAATGCATTATTTCCTTTATTTTTAATTATTTAATCAAAATACATTTTCTGGTGATTCCAATATTCTGTATGTTGCTGGCATGGTTGGGTCATTTAAGATTTTATTATTAATTTTAGCCCAAAAATTAATCTGACATGATGAAAAACAAGCAAAGAAGAAATAGAATATGTTCTATACTATTTAGGTATTATTAATGTTTTATACATCTTGTTTGCACTGTTAATAGAAATTGTTATAGGGAACAGGCAGAGTAATAAATAATCTAATTTATATTAATTATTTTTCAAATAGAATATTTTCTGCTCTGCTAAGAAACTTAAACTAATTACAACTCAAGCTACAGTATAGCTGAAATTACTATATACTGTGGACCCTTTTTTTAAATCACTTAATATGTCCAACAAGTTCCCCACTGGTATGGACTGCAGACAGAAATAATGTGCTAATCTGCTGATCCACATGCCACCCATATCCAAGCTTGTATTCAAATTCCACATGAATGAACAAGATGCTCAGATGCAATCACAGATCCAAGGCCAAACATTAGGACGTTTTATGGTCTTATTCATAGTTTTTTTTTTTTTTCATGTAGAGACAAGTACCTTATGGTGTACGTCATGGTACAGTACTTCTAATAACGGGTCATGGTATGCAACCTAATGCATTGCTTGCAAACTGCTAAAATCACTGATCAAATGTGGGTGTGTAAGAGTTTCTCAATGTGTGACACAGTTTCAAATTAGGCAATACCTAACCTAATTACTTACTTAATGATGGAAATGTCTTTACATAAATAGCCTGTGACTGAGTAGCTAGTTTAGCCACTTCTGAATAATAGTGAAAACATTACTGTTAGCTAGCTAAATTACAAAATTTGAGATGAACTAATGATTTTTCCAAAGTCGATTTATTTTTTTAATGATATAAGGGCGTTTTTTTATATTTAAATTTCAAAGTATCATTTCTTCTCTTCCCATGGGCCGATTGTGAAGAAACGAAGTTTATATGTTACCCTAATCTCTGTCAAATACACCTGTAAAAAAAAAAAACATTAAAATTTGTTCAGTAGTGTTTATGTGATGCATGCACAAACAGACAGACAAATAAAAATTACAAAAACCATCTTGGTGTGTTCTATTACTCATCTTCCGCCTCCTCAAATAATTTTTTCGCAAATATATTTAATGTACAAGCACTCTAACTTTAGAGTTTTATTATATGTAGAGATTTTGCTGACATCCTTGTGCTTTCTACAGACATATAAGATATGATTAGTTGCCATATGTCCAACCATGTATCTAAGCTGACATTGCTAAGCCCTGTTGACCTATGACTTTATGCCAATGATTTTTAATGTAGGGGAAGTTAAGTGATTAAGAACACAGCCTCTGGCAACCTACAGGTCTACACATACTCGCACATCCACTCATACATTAAACTAATCAAAAAGGTCTGACAGGAAACACCAGTCAATCTACAACTCATGTTTTTGCATTGTGGGGAAGACAGAGTATCAGGAGGAAACCCAACTAGCATGCGGGAAACTTGAGGCACAGACCTGAGGTGAAATTAGAATCTTCAACCCTGCATGTGCAAGGCGACAGCGCTAACCCCAAAGCCACTGTGCTACAGTTAGTTGACATTTGATTAAATATTTGACCTAGAAAGACTATATAGTAGCATTTATTTATTTAAGTCATTTACATCCTGGCATTTAACATTATTTCCCATAACTAACTATGGAAATTAAAGTACTCTGTCCAAATGTAAATTACTTTAAGATAACTGCTAGTTAATTGTGCATTGATTAACTTAGTTAAAATTAGCATTAAATCAGTTAGGGTGATCATCATCATTACAACAATCGTTTGCAACTAGAACTTGTTTTTTTTTTTTTGTTTTTTTGCAAATTCATAGCACAGCTAATCACTGAATGTTTAACTGATCTGTTGTTTCTTGGCATTTTTTAAAGTGAGCAAGCTCGGCCATGTGAAGGACTTGGTGCTAGTGGTGTCCATCATAATTGGTGTAGCAGGCTGCTGGTTTGCCTACATCCAAAACCGCAACTCCAGGGACCACATGGGCCAGATGATGAAAGACCTGGAGGGCCTGCAAAGAGCAGAGCAGAGTCTTCTGGACCTGCAGCAGAAGTGAGTGTCACCAGTTACATTTCGCATCTTCTGGTCGGATAAATGTTGATAATTGTGATTGCGGGAAATGCAGCGTAAGTGGACATGAACAGGACAGCAACTCCACAGGCAACTACTAGAAAAAATATGAGATTAACAGAGATATATTTTTGCCAAGAATTATTCATTTATTCATCTTCTATACTCTGTACTATACTATACTCTTCTATACTTTATTCTGTACATGGTCATGGGGGGCCTGGAGCCTATCCCTAATCTGCATGTTTTTAGACTGTGGGAGAAAACCGGAGTACCCGGAGGAAACCTGCCTAGCACGGGGGGAACATGTCTGCTCCATGCACACAGACCCGAGTTGGGAATTGAACCCCTGACCCTAGAGGTTTAGTTTTATAATTGAAGTAGACCTTTGTCTATTAGCCTTTATGTTGTAAATATTGTTGCAGACGATGTACAATGTTTTAGCAAAGTGACCAGTTAGAATTTATGGTACTGCTTCTCCTTTCAGTCACACTTGACTGTCGTAGGCATCTATGTGCTCATGTAGGCAGAAGAGTGTTGTGAACTCTTTCTTTTGAGGTGTACTCAAGTGAGATCAGTTATTACACTGCAAAGCCACACATTGCTGGGAGTCTAATTGAGAAATCTAAAATGTCTGGTTTAACTTTTTTTTCACACTTTTTATTCCTAAGCATTGTGCAGGTAGTGATGATAAGTTGCAATACACATGGCTTCCTAAAAAACACCATGCTGTTTCAGCTCATACAGTATGTGGACTCATAGTCGCACTTTTAAAACATTTATAAGCAGGCATCATTTTATGTGTTCTGAAAGACGTCAAAATTTAGCAGCAGATGTACAGTAACTATATGGTAGGTGGTTAGATGCTTAACAAAATCATTTAAAAATCATAAATGTAGTGACTTTACCGTAGTGACCAGTGACTTTCTTTTTCCTGTACACAGACTTCTATATATGGTCATAAACACACATTCACACACATTCGGTTCTCATATCTGTATATGCACCAAATTACACTTCTTTAATCTGCAGACAGAACAAGTTCGGTTCATTTGGTTCCTGTTTGGAATGGTTCTTGTTATTTTATATCCAGGACAGTTACAATTTAAAAGCCAAAATCCTGGTCATATATAGTCTTATGTTAGCATGAAATGACATGCATTTGTGATTCATATATCGTCAGGTCCTTAAGTAGTTGGGCAGTGATGCGGTTTTTGCATTATCGCTTCAAATATACACAACAATAATATATTTGAAATAAAGCAGTCAAAATTGTAATGTGAAGTGTAGATTTCAGCATAAATTCAAGGGGTTTAAAAATATTTAATTAAAAATATTCCATTGAATATTTAAGGAAGTAAAAAAAATTGGAAAAGCTAACTTACTTATGAATGTAATTATTTTTTTAATATTTAAATGCAAATCATTTTCGTTATTGACTGTCTGAAGTCTGGAATTCATAGCTATAAGCAAATATCGATTTTCCTCCCTGATGCTTTGCCAGACCTTTACTACAATTACCTTCATTTGCCATTGTTATGGAATATGGAACAAAAATAAAACAATTAAACAAAAGTTAATACGTTGACAATAAATAAAAAAATCAAAAAAATCATTGCAAACCAAACAACTGACATTAAATGCAAAAAGAATGTCTTAATGTTTAATTTCCCAATTTTTTACTTTCATTCCATAGTTTTCCATTTTCGCTGCTGAGTTTTTACTCTTGCCCTTCTGACATAAATATATATTGTGTGGGTGGATCTAAACATAGATCACAAACTCTGAAAAATAAAACCAACTGGTTAAGAACTATAAAAATGATAATGCTTTTTGTCCAGAAAAACAGAAGCTTGTCAAAACCTGTCTGGAGAATATACTGTGTGGATAGGAGCTGATAGATAGAACCAGATAGCAGCTGGCCAATGAGGAAGCAGCCCTGTAACACACGGATACTTGTGTCAGAAGGTCAAATGTAAAACTCTGCAAGGAAACTGGAAAACTATGGAACGAAAAAAAAAATTTCTAATGTTATAGTGCGTTTCCCTCAAGGTTTAACATATAATGCATTATGCGATTATTTTCTGCTCACCGCAGTTGTACAGAGTGGTTATTTGAGTTAATGAAGGCTTCATGTCATGTTAAAACAGTCTGGCCATTCTCTGATGAACTTATTAACAAGGCATCGCCACCTCTACAACTGCCGTTCCCTTTGATATATTTTTTTCCTGCACGCCTAAACCCAGCTGTATATAATAATCCGTATGGTTTATACTGCCTGCACCCATACCATGGTTAAAGGCAGTGAAATCATGTCACATGGTTGGCTGAAATAACTAATTAACTACATAAATGATTAGGTAGAGAGAAATTTTCTTTTATTTTGAAATAATTAGGTTTTGTGTTTTATAATCGGATAAGGCCAGTTTTGTCTTGCAGACCTGTCAGCCCTGCTCCACACTAACCCCTGAAATTTATCCTTCTGCCTTAATCCGTGTGTAAACTCGAGAAATTTCTTCATCTTCAGTGTATATGTTATTGGAACCGAGAATGTAAGTTCTGTCAGAGGCATTCTGCTCTTTCCTGCAGTATTTCCTTGCAGTCACAGTTAATTTCCAGACGGTCTGATATCGCTGATAGAGGCAGCGCACTCCAGCTGGGTGATGTAAGCCTCCTCCAAAAGTCCTTAAATGGCAAAAGAGAAGCCGGACAGCTCTGCAGTGAATCCACTCTGTTTGTTTCCGACAACCCAGACTGTTTGACTGCTGCTCTGTTCAGCCGTAGCTTTCAGCACAAACCCTTTCAGCACAGGTTATGGGTCCTTTACATTCTGTGAAGGTTTGAGTTTGCTTTTTTCCTAAAAGTCCTCTAATTTAAACCTCATAGTATACAGGGCACATCTCCACCATGCCACAGTCAGTCTCGGTTCTGTTTTTATTGGGGCCTGCAGCCACCACAAGAGAACAGGACATTCTGTAAAATATGAAAAAGGCTCTAAGGAAGGGTAGGATGTAACGTTTTTGAAATGTTCTCCTAACACTTGATGTAATTGTTTCTAATAATAGGATAATGATCACACCACATTTCCTTTTCCGCCAGTTAATTCTGGAACTGTTAACGCTCAGTTAAATGTTATATAGCTATATTAGAGAAATATTTAATAAACACTATAAAATATTATGTTAATAACTTAAAAAAAATTGATTGTTTGATTGAGAACCAAAATTTCTGTTACAGTTTTTTGGGAAAATTTTCTTTGCCACTCCTTCTTTGGCATATAGCTTTATCCAGATTTCTGTAATGCTCGGTCACTGTCAAAGAGAGAAATTCTAATAAATTAATAAATTCTTGGACTTACCCGGAATTTACATCCAGTTCCAACACGTAAAAGAAAAACCTGAAAACTACCACACCTTTAACCAGAAACAGTTTACTCTATTTAGTGAGGTTTTATTGATAATTGACAGCTGGCACAGCAGATCCCAGCTTGTTGCATGTCCCTCTATGTCCTTCACACTAAGTCCTGCTTGGAACACGGTGCTGGCTGTTCGCGGCCTCTCTGACCTTCACCCTGACAAAGCTTTATGGTTTCTGAATGAATGCATGCACTCAGTCCTGCTCACTTCACTGCCAACTCAGTTTCATTAGCGATTACAAGTTTGCATGTTGTTTTTAATGTTTTCATCTTTGTTGTTAGCATTTAATTAATTATTTAGTACTTTTTAATACACTCTCTAAATAATATCATACAAAAGTCTCTTGAATACAGTAGAATTTAATACAATATACGCTCATTGAGTCAACACTTAAAAACATAGAAATAGAAATCATATGATCAGAAAGAGAGGGTGGTGTTAACCTTTGATAATACATTCAGTCGGTAAATATTAGACATGTAAACACTTGATCTGGTCATTTCTCTTTCATCAGAATAAATATATATTCTTTCCACACACAGGACTAACAATAGGTGATATGATGAGTTCCTGGGAAGAAAATTCTACTTCTATTCCTGATCAGGATCCACCTCTGTTAGTTGTTTTTGTCCACTAAGTACAATGACAAACCCTACAGAGCTCAATGAGTCCTAAGACTCTAGAAATCAGCTGGAACATCAGCAGCATTTAAAAAAGAAAAGTAATTCAGAAGAGGTAATTGGAATAGCAGCAGGATATAAAATTTATGGAGTTATTAAAGACTATGAAGATTAACTTTTGTTGTAAGGATAGGATGATGTGCACTTTTTTGGATATTTGTGAATACCACCGTGTGCTGAGGTTTCTGTGTAAAGCCTGCCATGGTCCAGTGTCATATTTGTTAGTTTCATTTATACCTCACTTCCTGTTCACGCCTCAACTGCATCAGAGCTCCATGCAAGATGACGGCAACATGACAACTCCCACTCTCCGCTGTGCTCACATCGTTGCTCAGACCCTGTTCATAAATGTCTCTCAGTCTTAAAATTAATAGCTGGTTTAAAACAGGAGTGAGAAAAAGCACTTTGCCAAAGCAGTCTGTCAGATATGGCTTGATTCAGCCCTGTGTGTGTGTATGTGTGTGTGAGAGAGAGAGAGAGAAACAGCCAAGTGTCACAACTGCACTAAACAGGTCACAACTTGTTTAGACAAAGTCACTCTGCTCTATTTTAAATCCTCACCATGAGATGAAAAGAGGAGTGATAGTGGAATGTTTATTAGATTATCTTAAAGTGCTCATAATCCAGTACCAAAACTGAAAAGCATGTACATTATTTATTACAACCTTTTTAGTCTCCCTCTGGTGGTAGATCTAAGAACTGCATTTATTATTTTACAAGACAAAGCCATTCACATATCCTATACAGGACAAATAATGAAATACTTTATACAAGCTGTGTATTTAATTTTACTTTTATTTTATCCTTTTACATTTTTTTTCTTTTTTTTAAAGACATTGTGATACTATCAAATTGATCTTAACACACAGTCTAGGGAAGTGTTTGACATCGGGATGTGATGCAGCCATTTAAATTTGTCTATGATTACAGGTTTTTTAATTAATGAAGCAATCGAATAGATTTCTTTAACAGTTTAAAGATATTTCTATATCATATCTGTTAAATGAGGCGCAAAAATTGTTTGGTGGTCTGTAGTGACATACATTACTTTATAATACTTATTTTATAATGCTGGGAAGAATAAGAGAGGTTAGGGAGGGAATGACTTTTTACGCCGGTTATAACAGAAATAAAATTCTTTTGTGGATGTTCATCAAAGTCAAATGTAAGTATTAAAGAATAAAAAGTATTTCCTTTAATAACTCAGAAAATTCCCAGTGGAAAAATCACTGCAGTATAAAACACTTCAGGGCCTGTTGTTATTGGAAAATAATCATATGCACATAATAGAGTATTAATAGTAACTCGTCTTTTGACTGTTCTGCATCGCAGCATCACACCACCCACTTGGTTTGTTTTACTCTCCCACTGTGTTTCCACAAACAGAAGTACAAATGTTTTGTACTCTGTAACCGAATCTGTGTGTGTGTGTGTGTGTGTGTGTGTGTCTGTATTTGCACAGGCTCCAGATAGCGCAGGATGAGCACCGCTCAGTGGAGGTGGAAAAGGTGAATCTGGAGCAGAAGTTAAGAGATGAGATTAATGAGGCTAAAAACGAGGCTCAGAGACTCCGAGGGCTGCGTGAGGGCACAGAGAATGAACTGAGCCGCCAGAAATATGCAGAGGAGGAACTGGAGCAGGTCTCAGACACACGCACACACACGTGCGCACGCACACACACACACACACACACACACACACACACACACACACCAGAGGGCTGTGTGAAAAAAAAAAAAGATATATACAGTTCTGTGAAAAACTCTTAGGCACCATATTATATGCTGTATCAATTTTGTTATATATGTTTATCATGTCTGCATGATTATGTACAAAATTATTCAGTATTTCCATAAATAACGTTACAGGAGAATATACTGTAAAGAAAAAGACAGCCCAGTTTTCAGATGGAACCAAAAAACCTAATGCATGCTCCTGGGATTGGCATAAAAATATAAAGGAGCGAGTGTGACAAAGTTACCAGAAGAACTCATATTCTCCATATATTCTTCTGTAATGTTATTTATTTATTCATTTTTAAGTTATATATGGAAATAATGAATTATATTGTACATAATTATGCAGACATGATAAACATATATAACAAAATTGGTACAGCATATAATATACAGTACTGTGCAAAAGTCTTAGGCACCATATAATAAGGAACTTTCAGATGTTTGACATTTATGAAATTAATCAAAACAGGCATGCCTAAAATCATGTACCTGAAGTTTCATATAGGAAATAAATAATAAGTAACATTTTAAACATAATAACAAAAAACATAACAAATATCAAGAAATGTTGAATAAAATCAGTATAGATGTAATATGCCTATTTATGAAATTACAGAATCACAAATACAAGTTTATAGGATCTTTTGTTTTGTCATATAATGTTTCTTATTTCAAGCATGTATTTTTCCAATGATGAACTGATATTACATATAATATTGTATATATAGACTTAACCATTACTGTAGTTGAATAAATGATAGCAATACTGAACTATATAAAAGCACTTTTCAGGATTTTCCCTGTTTATGGTAAATATTATATGAAAATATAATGGAATGTTTGTTGCCACATCCTACTTTAAAGGAAACCTATCATGCAAAATTCACTTCTTAGTCATTGTTAGACATTCAGCTGCCTCTCCAGTCTGTATGACCACACAAAATTAAAAACATTCCCTGCTGTTTGTTCAGATTTTCAGGCACATCAAATTTTCCCCCTATTATGACTTCATGTACCAAGAGCCCCATCCAAGTTTAGTTCTCAGCTCACCCAGTTCTGTCCAGCTATGGCAAATGCTTTATAAGGTCCAGAGCATGGGCGCTTCCTGTCCCTGCATTCCGATTGGTTAGGGAAATGGACTTCCTCAGAGGGGCTTTCAGGGACAGTTCATAAGCTACAGACACTGAAATAGCGTGTTTGGAAAAGGCATGGCACAAAATTGAAATCCATCATCCCAGAATGCATTCTGGGATGTATTTTAGCTGGTAAATTAACCGACACATTTTGGAGTCCTCTAAAACTTAGATAAACCTGTTTTAAAAAGGGTATATGTGACACATTTTTTTGTTCTTTAAGTTTTGATGCAATTTAAAATAAAATTAGCACAATTACATATACACAATACATAAATACATGCACAATGACTAAAAGTGAATGCATTCACTAATTTTGTGTGTATTTGTGTGTGTTGTAGGTGCGCACAGCTCTAAAGAAAGCAGAGAAGGAACTGGAGTCAAGGAGGCGCTGGTCTCCTCCTGAACCTCTTCAGAAGTGGCTGCAGGTCACACATGAGGTGGAGGTGCAGTACTACAACGTAAAGAAACAGAGTGCTGAGAAACAGCTTTTAATGGCGAAAGAAGGGGTAAGACCATCACATACTCTCTCTCTCTCTCTCTCTCTCTCTCTCTCTCCCAGTCTCTGATCATCATCCACAATCAATATGTTATGTTCAATCAAGAACAGTAATTTTAATATTAACACTTCTTTTGTCCTGACAGGCAGAGAAGATAAAGAAGAAGAGAGGAACCTTGTTCGGGACATTCCACGTGGCTCACAGCTCCTCACTGGATGATGTTGATCACAAAATCTTGTCAGCCAAGTAAGCATGAGGGATGAGGGAATGGTCTGAGAAATGCATACTCGGAAAAATATATATATTATTTGTATATTAAATATATATTATTTGCAGCTTTAATAGGTTTCAAATTGATTTGTATTTGCAAGATATTAGCTGCACTTTGACTCCCGCCTTGGAGTAGCTCCCCACTCCAAGTCCCGCCTTTGTTTTGATTGGGTGTCTGACTAAACCAGCCTTGATCAATTCTGTTTTTTTAACTATAATTATTATTATTTTGGCACTGTTACATGCATCATAACCTTCCATATCGTTCTCTCACTGTCCACCTGACAGACAGTCTTTAGGGGAGGTAACGGCAGCTCTGAGGGAGAAGCTGCATCGCTGGCAACAGATCGAGTCTCTTACAGGATTGAGCATTGTGAATAATCCGGGCCTGTCATTTTTGGCCTCAGCTCTCAACCTGGACCCTGCTTGTCTGGGGATCCGGACTGCCCCCCCACAGCACCTGATACTCTCTGATGATCTGGATGACATGGACGAGGAAATGCTGTCTCCTGGAACTCTACGCTGTGAGTTCAATCCTCAGCACACACACAAACACACACTCACAAAGTGGAGCTTGAATGGCTGCTCTGGTCCTTTAACCCTGTGCGGTCAGTAGAGATAAGCGGAGTTCATGAAGGTCTGTTCTAACTGCCTGATGTTTACAGATGCCGCCTGGCAGCTGGACCGGCGAGTGAGCGACCTTTGGCCTGTGGCCTCAGAGAGCCTGTGGAAACATTCTGGTTGGCATCACCTCCTCGTTATCTCCGCCATTTTAAACAGCTTTTTCCATATCCCTCCTAGTGCTCTTTTATTCGCTTTCTTCCTTTTTCTGTAGAACGTGCACTTCTAACTCCTCAGCCAATAGCAACCGATTAAAATCCACCTTCTTTCTTTTTTATTAACGGGGATTAAATGTCTTCTGAAGTGCAGATCTGTGGGATCACTGCTGACTTAGAATTAGCCACTGCTCATAATTTAGGATTTAAATCCTTCCTATTTGCATGTTTTGAGTCAGGTCTTGCTTTCAAACGCTTTCCATGTCCTTTTCATACATGGTGCCTGGTTTAAATTAAATTTTGACTTGTTGGAAGTTGCATCAGGTGTAACTAAAATAATTTAATTTCAGCAGGATTTAGACTAGGGGACAACAGTGTAATCAAAGGTTTTCAATCATTCATGTTTAGCAACCAATTTATCTTGATCGGGGGGTTGTGTCATGTCTGAAATCTATGCATGAGATTGTATACATGGGTGTCCACCTCGGACAGGACACCAGTCTGTCAAAAGGCACCAAACACAAACAGTCACACACTTATTCTGACTTAGGGACAGTTTTTTTTTTTATAAATTAGAACAAACACATTAATATAAACCTTGCAGCTGGAGCCAACAATTTATTAAACCTTTTGACCAATCAGAATCAAACATTCAGTAACAATGTGGTGTAGTTGTGTTTATAATATCTCTTTTAATACTTGCACAAATTTGGAAACTGTAAATTTAACAGAACTTTTCGACCGCTTGTTTCAACAAGCAACTGGTGAAATTTCTTATGAAATCACACATCCTGTTAAACGTTAAATCGGTCAGACTTCTCCTCTCTAAGTTTTTTTTTTTTTACCATGAAAGACGTGTGTATTTAAAAATCTCTGTTGATAATCTCTGCGTCATTCAAATCGAGCATGATTGATTTATTTTGTTTAATCCAACTGTTTGCTCCCTGTGTGGCCCAAAAGTCAATGCTTTAATAAATCAAGTAGACAGTGGAAAGTAGTGTTCGATTGCTCACAGAAAAATAAAATTCTCTCATCCAGTACAACAACAACTAACAAATCTAAAGGACTGTAAAACAAAACAAGGTGCACTTAATGATTTATTTGGTTTTTGATTTCAGACCAAAACATTTCCAAAACCGGAATTTATCTAGTAAGTGTGACCCCAAGCATAACCTGAAATAATGGGACCTTATAGGGTTTGATTCAAACCAAGATTGTAATCAACATGCCATTGTTTAAACACCTTTATCCAATATCGTAACGTTTATTTCCTTCCAGAGCTGCATTTATTTTTGGCCAAGCCCTTGTATTGGTGACAGGAGAGTCAGACCTCTCTGTAAAGTCTTCTCCAGCACATCCCTAAATTAAGGTCAGGACACTGTGGTGCCCACTTTGTCTGAAAATGATTCCTCATGCTCCCAGCACCATTCCTTCACTCCTCGAGTCCTGAAATCCACAGCTGGTGTAACCTGGTTATTCAGTACAATCGGCTGACTTAATTTTATTGTTACATAACATTGCCACGCCTAGACCTGACCAAATGAAGCAACCCCAGATAATAACATTGCCTCCAGAGGTTTGTACAGTGGATGCATGCTGGGGGCTTCTCACTGATTTAGTAAGGGTAAAATAATGTTTGCGCTGAAACAAATTACTTGCTGCAGTAATTATTCAATAATAGGCTCTTAATTATTTGCTTATTTAACTCCAAATGCTGACTTTACTGTTTTTTTGCCAGGCAGTGTATATACTCCTTTTACAGTACATTCACTGAACACTGTAATCCACTAACATGATCTTTTCTGTATTGTGTTGTGTTGCTGCCATACTAAACTTCTTTTAAGCACACAGCTCTTGACACTTCCTGTTCATCAGCTTGCTTTATCTTGAAACATTATTTGTATTCACTCTCATACCATGTGCTTCACCTGTGCCAAATGTTTAAACACAAAAAGCTTGTGTCTTTTTGTCAGTACAGTGGCTGAATGTGCTTACACAGCTATGGAAGTATAATAGTGCCAAAATTCCTCAAAGCAAAATAGCAGGTTGAATCACATGAACTGAAAAAAAGGTGTTGCAATAAATATGTTTGAATTTTTCTGCATTGCAATTCATGTAATTCAACCTGCTATTTTGCTTTGAGGAATTTTGGCACTATTATACTTCCATACACAGCTATTAGACTTTTTGTCGAATATGAACCAAAGCAAAATTAATACTTTTGTTCCATCAGCTTTTTGACTCGGCTTTACATTATATAATTAGACAAACCAAAAGCACTGGTTGTTGGTGAAAAATACAGCGATGGAAAAGGGGTAAACAAGAAAGCATGTTTTGTAACAAATTGAAATTTAGAAAAAGGCAGTAGAGGGTGAGGTGTTTATATCTCTGGTTGCTTGATAACGGAAAACTAAAATGCTGCTAAACTTTCTTGCTTGTCTGATGACGTCATGTCAATGATGTAATCGCACTGAGACAGAATCTGTCAGATTTTGTTTTCCATGCTGGTATGTACCAATTAGGACAAATGCTCAACTTACACCAGTAGGAGGCGATGTAGTTACTGTACATTATGTAATAACAGAAATACTATGTGACTTTTTTTTCTGTGTGAGACCACAGTATGTAAGTGTGTTGGGGGAATTTTAGGATGAAGACCCACATAGTGTACCATTAACATTTTAAATAAATACTGCATCATTAAATATTGTGTATTCCTTTTAACAGTTCCCAGTACGATGTCAGTGCGGCCGCAGCAGGCTGACCCAGCGCTGAGCTCTCAGAGGTTGGTAGAGGGCACTGAGGTTGAAGCGATGGCACCGTACACCTCCCAGCCCCACAGTCGCCAACACACACGGCAGACTCGCAGCTACTCTATAGGCCAGCTGGAGCTGGAATTCCTGCCCTTACCTTCTCTCTCTTCCTCCGTCTCTCATCCCTCCATCACTTCTTCCGTCCTGCCCTTGCTCTCTACCTCCTCTGGCTCTTCTTTCACTGGCTTGCTTTACCGCTCTTCTAATTGCCACTCCGTGGACGCAGTGCTCAGCCTCCAGACCAAGGGGTTAACTGTTGCACGGCAACACCGGAGAGCTGAGAGCAGCGGGTATCTCATATTTTCGCAGCAGGGTGCAGCTAACCGCGCGTGTGTGACTCATAACTAGCACAGAGTTTGAGGTCAAATGCTGTTAAACTCAATGCTCTGAACTGGCATTAACACCAAGAACTCTGCATGTTTGTACATGATGAGCTACATGAACTGCATTGGTGCTATGTTTCTGTTAGTAGTGCTTTGCTTTCACATCTCTACATAAATTAGTTTTAATGGCCATGAAGTAAAAAAAAGGCAAGTTAAAGGTAATTTGACAGTGGTAAGCTCAACTGCTGTCCCCTTAATACAGTTTCATACTTTTTTTCCCAAGCATCATTTTGCATACACATATATTTAAAAAGATAAACATCAGATTATTCTGTAATGTTATTAGAGGTATGGGAAAGCAGCACAACTGATATGAACTGTCTTCACTAACATTAACCATAGATGTCTCCAAATCCCCAAAAGTTGCTTATTGCTTTTTTAATTCCCATTCTTAATCACTCTGTTGCAGCTTATTACTCTTGAAGACCCTACTTACTTACACATGTCCTACTATTCCTGATCAAGCCTAATTTTTATTTTTAGGTTTGTCTTTTGAAGATTGCAGTTTTGCAGATTGCATATTTACTTTCCTTATTTTTTTTTTTCAGACTGGTTCCCAAAAGTATTGAGACCAAAGTGAAATTCAGTCAATTTCTTAATAAGAGTATTTTGTTATTCTATGCAACAATCAATATTCGTATGATCTCCATTATTATTCAAAACCTGTTGGATCTGGCTAGACATAGGGTCAAAAAGACCCATGCCTGCTTGATTGCTTCCTGAAAAACATGTACAGAAAACGCTTTCTTGAATGCTACTGCATTCTTACATTGTCCAACAGTTTTCTATTGGATTTAGGTCTGTAGACGACCAAGGCCATGGCTCCAGAAGCTGAATACATTTGTCAGATTTTTTCCAGCAGTTTTGCAGTCAATTACTTCAACTAATTGAATAAGTGAAAACTACTGTTCAGTGCACAGACCGAACTATAAAGCATGGCATATGTTGTCTTAATACTTTTGTCCACCACTGTATACATCCAGGTTTCTAGCAAAATTTCACCGAATTGTTGGTGTACCCAGTAATACCCCCAAAAATAAGGACAAGAAAAAAAAATCTCTGATTGATACAAGGCATATTATGTGTCATATGTGTAAAATTTAAATTTTCACAAATTTCTTTAATTTTTCTATTGTCTGCAATAGTATTCTAAATAACTTGGGTTATTTTGGTGTTTTTAATTCACACTAAAATTTATGCTGTGCATTTTCTGTCACACTGAAAAAACCTTTTAATTTCTTTATTAACCTCTTGAGACGAGTACACTACTGTCGTGTACATGGCATTTTCTCCTCACTGTTTCTCTTCATTAGCACCTATAACTATAAAAGAAATTAAAGTTGTTAAAAAGGAAGAGGTTTCGCAAAAGAATTATATCTAACAGTCCTCATATTTAGCTCATACAAGGATATACAGTAAAGAACATGTAGTTGGGAGAAAATAAAATGTCCACATATGAGGACATTTGTCTCAAGAGGTTAAAGCTGGACTACTGGATATCAAACACAAAATAAACGCTGATCCTCTTTTTTATCTTCCTTCTGCAGGGAACTGAACCACTCAGACTCGGATTCATCTCTGTCTCTGTGTCAGTACAGCGAGAGTCAGCGAGGTTCGTCCACGGCGCTAGGCAGTAGGTCCTTCCTCTCTCGGTCTAACGGAGGAGGAAACAGCTCGACCAACAGTCCCCTCTTCCCGAAGAGGAACTTCGGCATGGAGAAGTGCGCCAGCCTGGGAGAGATCAACAGCCAGTTCAGCAGCCTGAGCTCAGCCACATCCACACGCTCACTCATCACACCGACAGGGGACATGGACGGACCTGCAGGAGGAAAGAGCGGCAGAGGCAAGAAGAGCCCAGGTGACGAGGACAGCGCCTCCACAGGGGAGGACGGTGATGTGCCCAGCTCTAGCCGTAAGAAGCACACTTTCTCTAGACTCTTCCAGAAGCAGAAGCAGAAGAAACAGTAGTGATGTATAAGAAATATGTATAATGTATAAGCATAAGAAAGAGTGAAATACTATATTCTGGAAATATCAGTACTGTTTATATGGGTATAAGGGAGCATCTACTGTATGATATTTTGTATGATTTAGTTTTTAGAGTGCTTGTGACATCTGAAGGGAACAAAGGTATTAGACTTTTATAGAAATGTGTGGGGTTTCGTGTGAAATAATTTATTCTGCACTTACTAGTTACGCAATTTCTATCATGAATTTTTGTTTCATTTTTCTTTTATTACAAGTTTCTCATGCCATCTGTTTACAGGCATAGACTTTACAAATGTGTCAGAAATGTCTGAGTCGTTAAGGTAATATAAAGAGCATGATAAAATGCACAAACTACTACAATCTGTACTTTTTGTATAAATTTTATTCCATGGTTTTACGATACTGAAGATTTGTTTTCATGTTTACACCAGATACAATATATGAGCACCAGAACGTCAGCTGGAAATGGCAGATCATTTCTCGTTAGAATCACAAGCACAAATATCCTACAACAAGTTTATTATTTTCTTTTTGTTTAGTTTAAGAAAGCCCGGCCACTGTATAGATTCCCATTCTTGACTGTTAGGAAGGCAAACGTTTGTAACCCAACTGCCTCAAGTTTTGTCCATGTACATTTTAAGATGCCTTTAAGCTCAGCACGGTCATAATGTGGGGTTATATCACTCATCAACAACGTGTTTCTGCCTGCAGAACCACTGCACACTGGATGTTTTTTCTGGATGTTTTTCTCATCATTCTGTTGTAGATTGTCGGGTAAAAATCCCAGGATGCTATAATCAGCACGCTATAAAATACTTGTGAGTTTTAAGCAAATAGGTTTTCTGTTCAGGGATGTGTGTCATAGGTGCAGTACATGGGAAGCAGGCTGATAAACACTGGAGAATGTCTTTAAGAGGATGAAGGTACAAATTCAGGCAGATTCATCATCATCCCTTTCACATCTCACCTTTAGATAAATGTGAACAAGTTTTGCTTTAGAATTTAAATAAATCTATCTATTTATTCATGACTCTCGAGTTCTCTCTCTCTTTTTATATATATATATATATATATTTATATATATACATACATACAGTGTGTGTGTGTTCGTGCGTGTGTGTAGTGCAACTCCAAATTGGAAAATGTTTTTTTCCATAGTTACATAGTTCAAAAAGTATGATGATTAGGCTTACAGCTAATGAAAAATCCAGCATGTCAATATTTCATTTCTAAATAAAATAGTTAATTACTATTTATTATTTTATTTGGTATTTGGAATTGTGACAGGTTTTAGAACAACACTCTCACAGAAGGTCATCGTTGATAAGGGCTGGCTGTTTCCCAGCTGTATCAAAGTATATTTATGGAAACTTGACTGGAAGGGAAAAGTGTGATGGCTGAATCAAGAACTTGTCAGAGCTTCACAGAGTGCAATGAGGCTGGAGTCAATGAATCTAGAGTCACCATGCATAGACGTCTTTAGAAAATGGGCTACAACTGTTGCATCCCTATTATCAAGCAACTCCTGAACCTGAGGTATTAGAAATGTCTTACCTGGTTTAAGGAGAAAAAGAAGTTGTGCAAAGTCCTCTTTTCAGATGAAAATAAGTTTTCCATTTCATTTGGCAATCTAGATCCAAGAGTCTGGAGGAAGAGTAAAGTGGCACAGCATCCAAGGAGCTTGAAGACCAGTGTGAAGTTTCCACAGTCTGTTATAATTTGGGATGCCATGTCATCTCCTGGTGTTGTTCAAGTAGGCATCTAGCACGGATTTTTAGAGCATTTCATGCTTGCATCTGCTGACAAGCTTTATTTAGAATGCCGATTTCCTTTCCAGGACTTTACACCTGCCACCAGTCCCAAAACTACTATCAACTGGTTTGCTGACCATGATATTACTGTGGTTGATTGGCCAGTCATCTAAACTGACCTGAACCCCATAGGGAGAATCTATAAGGTAATGTCAAAAGAAAGATGGGAAACACCGGACCCAACAATAAAAATGAGTTGAAGGCTGCTATCAAAGCAACCTGGTCTTCAATAATGCCTCAGCATTGCTTCAGGCTGATCACCTGCATGCCATGCCACATTAAATTACACACTGTAATACATGCTAAAGGAGTCCTGACTTGATATTGAACACTAAAAGTAACATACGTTTCATAAGTTGAAACTGTCTGTATTATACGTCTACATATAGGCATTTGGCAGGAGCCCTCATCCAGAGCGACTTATGTTTTGCATTTCATTATACATCTGAGCAGTTGAGAGTTAAGAGCCTTGCTCAAGGGCCCAAAAGGGACAACTTGGAACTCGAATCTGGGACCTTCCAAACTGTAGTCCAATGCCTTAACAACTGAGCTATCCCAGTCCCACTTTTATAAATTCTTTTTTGATTGGTCCTTGGAAATATTCACATATTTTAAAATGCAGGATTATGAACTATACAGAAAATGAAAACAAAAAAGCCTTGAAATATTTCACCTGATGTAATAAATCTAAAATATGAGTTTCTCTCTTTGAATTCAATTATGAAAAAAAGCCTTCTACACAATATTCTAATTTTTAGCGATGCACTATATATATGACCTGTATATTCACCAATGCAAACCAGAAACACTCACAAGAAGTAATGTTTTGAAAATGCACTGACCAAGTCGTCAAGCCAACGTGGTTTGTTTCTCAACACATCAACTTTGAGAACTGCCTGTTCAGCGCCGCTAAGTTATAGAATACATCTAGTGCTCATCTGGAGTCAGGAACAGACATGCTTTAACTTGTGCTTGTGTCATTCGAACCCAGTCATTCATGTAATCCCACTGGCTTGTTCAAACTGAGTCTTGTTAGCTCATACTGTACCTACTTTTTTCTTTTTTTCCCCCTTTCTATACTGCACTCTTTCTGCCTGCTTACCAACTAGGTCAGTTTTATACTTGTATCAAAATATATTATTTCTTTAACTTCAACACTACTCTGTTTTCTTTTCTATTCTATTCTATTATTTTTAGTGTTTTAAGAGCAGTTCATGTGAAAAGGACAAAGTCATCCGAATTAGTTTTTCCTGGCAAATATCATGTTAGGAGTAGGTCTGGTTTAATGAGACTGAAATCTTTTCTGACTGACACACATTACATTGGCATGAAAGAATCTGTGCCGCATAAATGCCAGAAGGAGGCTTTTAACCTTCACCCTACACACTGTGAAGACTTGTCTGCCTCTAATGTGATGACTGAGACGCGGTGCTCTGTGCAGCTTATCATAAATCTAAAGACATTTTTTCCCAAGGTTATACTCAGGAACAAAGCCAAGTTTGAATGTTACCCAGAGTGTAAGTAAAAATACAGCATATTTCTGTTGGATATCTCATCCCGGGGAAGTGAAAATGGTGCAAGAGTTTCAGAGAAGATTTTATCATTTAAAATACCAACTGAAATGTTTTTGTTCTTCAGCTGAAATCCATGGATGGTATTAGTGTCTGTACTGTAGAGTATTTTAAGAAAAGTACACCTTATTACCAGACCGGAAAGATTAAACTTTTGAGTTTTTTTTTTTAATAGAAGTAACAGTTCACTGGCTGAAATGTTGGGGGGAAAAACATAAAACCTTTTGCTACAGTATGCTAGTTGGATAATGTAAAAAATCCACTAAAGACTCTATATTTTGCAATAAGTTTAATTTATTTTCTTCCTTTAGTTTATTACCTCTTCTTTATTTTTTCTTTCTTCGGGTCAATTAGTGAATTTTGTTAAAGCTTGATAAAACTGTAATGCTCTTTCAGTTATGAATACTGCTGTTATACTGGACACCCATTGCAAATCTTCATCTCCATCATCATGAATTAATGATTCGTTTTCCCAGCTCCCACCAAAATATCAGCTTCTGCAACTACTTTATGACTACTGAATGACGACTGTTTTCATTTCTCGTCACGTCATCACAGGGCGGCTGAACACACACTGTGAACGTAGATTAATTGAAGCTCATGGTTAAAGAAAGTAACATATTGTTCGTGCCTCTGGTGAATGTGGGAAGCTGGTACAGTTAGCTGGTTAGTATGAAGTATAGCACATAACATGCATCAAAAACAAAAGTGATGAGTTGAAATCATACAGTAAGCTATGAGCACATATTACAGTAACATTACCATCCTGATGTGACACAATTCTGATTTTGTTTACCCTAATATGTCAGATTCTTTTATGGCAGTCTGAACGCACAAATGTGATGTTTTTCAGATCAGATCTAAGTCACTTTTGTATATATTCCTAGATCGGATATATATATCCTCTCCAGAGAAAAATACCCAGAAGTTTTTTTTTTGTTGTTGCTAAAATCACATCTATTGTTTAAAATGAATGGGTGTGTTTATACCAGATTACAAGAACAGAGATATATCAATGTGTGGCATTTCATAAGACAAACATATCCACATTATAGTCAGATAAAAGTCACTTGTAATAATCAACGTGAACCATTGTGGCATGCAAATCCAGTCAATGCAGCTTGTAATGTGAACATAGCCGAATGCAACTTGTTAGTGTGATCTGCTAACTCGCACGTACAGCATGCTCAATTATGCACCTTTGGACTTCAAGCCTAGTGGTGGGATTCAAACTTGATTCTCTGTAGCAGATTGAGACCGTTAGAACGCCCACCCTAGTAATATATTACTCCTATTACTCTGTAAAATATTTAAATAAAAAGATTATTTAAAAAAATAACTACCTGACGTTGGAGGAAATAAAATCAATCATTATTAGTTTTTTTTCTTTAATCCCCATTGGGGAAAAACTTACTGCTTTCTGGATATTGACCGTGGTCAAAAGCTCGAACCATGTCCATTTCTCATGCTGTTCCAGAAAACTGTCTCTAAAAACAAAGTTTTTTTTTTTTTTTTTTAAAGTTTTATCCAGTTTCTGTAAGAAAATAGGCACTGTCGATGCAGTAAACAACATATATTGCAGTTTATATTGAGTGCATAGCTTTGGTCCCCACACATTCCAAGATAACTGCCGTGTCCATGGAAAGTCTTTGAAATTCATCCATGTTAAGTTCCGCCTTCTCACACTGGTGTCATTTTACGCGTCACTCGCATCCCAGGCCATCGCAGTGAAATCCAGATCGGTCAGGTTGACGGTGTAGGGTCCGTCCACTCTCTCAGGCCCTGCACTCTGCTGCTGAATGCCATTGCTTTGGTTGTTGTCTCGCCAGGAGTTCAGCGGTCGGATGGCTTTCTGGAAGCGCTGAAAGGCAAAGGGACATTAAGAAGCAGCGCTTACAATAAATGTGTTTCATTATTCAAAAATGAAAAATAATTAATTGTGTGGTTTCCGGTTTAAATCATACGTTTGTCAAAACTCACTTCCTTCATGGTGCCAGACTCCTTCCAGACAGCCACGATGCCCCAGATGGGGATCTGCAGGCAGCAGACAAGGCCCATACACACCCCGAGGCCTTTGCCCCACGTGGGGTACTGATAAGAACCATATTGCAGGGACGTTCTGTACATCTCGATGAAAATGTAGGTCAGGATGAACTACATGGGGTTAAAATGCAGAACATAGACATGCAAGTCATTAATACAATGAATAGGAAAGCAGAGGGATCGAATGTCACGGGTACACTAAATTATTTAACACAAGCTGATGAGGGGTTGTTAAAGCCATGTTTATTTTTGCTCTGGTTCAGAAGGACAGAACCCCTCCATGCTTGCTTTGGGTTAATTGGACTAAATTAAACATTTAAAATATTACTGAATGTCATTTTAAACACTTTCTTTTTCTACTTCCATTAAAAACAGCAGCAGCCTATGCTTATAATACAATGCCACAATACTAAACAAGCATGCAGTATACAGTAACTGTGACTTCCTCCAAAACCTACTCCACCCCAAACACTGTACTCACCAGTAACAGGAAGGGTGTGCAGAATACCCAGCATGCTTTGAAGTAGAGCAGCAGTTTAGTGCACCAGGACGGGCAGGGACGGATCATGTCCTCTATGTCCTGGCAAAACTGGTCCACACCTGAGTTAAACAAATCACATGCAAATTAACTGTTTACACACTGATCATAATATTGGTTCCACAATGTACAGAATGACGTACAGAAACTCACCACGTCACATGTTACCCCCATATGTTTCACAAAGATTTAACTTATGAACTTTCGAAGATATGAACATGTGTCCGCGCATGTTCAATCACGGACATGAGATCACACAATTGGACAAGCTCTCAGAAAGGAACTCATTCAAATGTACTTCTTATGGACTTACTGTATTTATTTTAACAAAAGAGAAACGATCAGACACAGCTAATATTTTCCTACTGTGAACAGATTATCAAAGGTTTACACCATCCCTCTCATTGCAACTAAGAATGAAAATTCCAACTGGAAGAATCCAATTATTAATGCTATATTAGGGCCCATGTAAACGCACCTATTGCCATGCAGATGTTAATATTGACTTGAGCAAAAAGGAAAATCTCAAAATCTATGGCGTACCATATTATCTAGTCTATACATTTTTTAACATCAGCACCGATGACTGCTGCATAATGAAAATAATACATGCTTCCTTAGAGATACAGTACAGTATATGAAGCAGCCATTCACATCTATTTAAACTGCTGTTCATGCTACAGTATGTCACAGGGCAGTGTAGCTCTGTTGGAGGAAAGTGTTATCCACTGTTTTTTGCATATACAGACAACGATGATTCATTCTATCACTGTGATTGACAGACAAGAGGAGAGAAAGCATGACATTTCTTCCACCCAGGGGACATGGGTGGAAGAAATTTTGCAATCACATATATCAATAAAACTGTTATTTATTATCAGTTATTGTATTTGAAAAGTTTAATGTTTCTTGGTAACAAGCTGAAGAGATAATCAGGGGTTCACAGCTGTTACAAGTCAAGATGTCAGCTTGGTTGTGACTAATGCTTATTAGAGACTAGAGACTAGAGAATATCTGGCACATCTGGCATGTTTAATAATAAAACTCTGGCAAATTCATCAAGCTGTGGTGACCTCTATCCAGACAAAAACCTCTTATTATGAAGCTTATATGTTAATCGACAAGTGTCCATTAAAGGGCGGTGTTGTAAGTGTGAGATGAGATGGAGGAAGAGTGGTGGAAGACACACCGTAGAAGAATGCCATGCCCAGACACATGAACAGAGTGATGATGATGAGACCGAAACTGGTGCTGAATGAGTCTATCAGGGTGAACCAGTAAATCCCTCCCTGTTAATGGGAAATGCACAAGAGTTACTATCAGTCATGTTCACATGCACATTTAACACCAGTTTTTATGTATTAGTAATTTAATAGAGCTAGTTAGCACTCACATTAGTGATTAGTAACAGGCCCATCAAGTAGAAGCCGAAGCAGAGCAGGGCCAAGAAAATGGACTTCTGCTTCATGTTGCCTCTCAGCTGAGGAAACTCATCCAGTACTGCTGTGGTAATGCCCTCCATATTACCAAACTACAGAAAGAGAGAGGGAGAGACAGATATCAGCTCATCAGGAAGTTACATCGCTATCTGGTGCAAAGCTAAAGCGAACCACACCGCTTAACAAATGTGTGTACTAAGAACTATGTTGTAATAACAATGTCTTGACAAATGCTTTATAGTCATGGAAAAAACATCTCGCCAGCAGCAATTCTTCACTTGGTCCTTTTGAGAAAACCTTTAAAGGTTCTATGAAGAATGTTGCAAAACATCAAGTAAATAAAAAAGCAGAATGAAAAAGTGCAACAAAATGTGTTCATTGCTTATTAGTCCAGTTAATCATGAAGTCAATCAGACAAAACCATGTTTGCTTTGCATCATCAGAGAAGGTTATCTCTGTCTCACCCAAAAGCTATTTCATAAACACAGTTATAAAGAAACGGTTCAAGCAAATAGCTGTGATTGTTTAAAGAAAAAACGTAAAAACTAAAACCCTAAACCAGAACCCAGGGCACTCTGTACTGATTAAACAACTGCGGTTTTATATATATATATAGTGATAATTAATTTATTGTTACGATTGCGCATAAGTTTCTTTTTCTTGTTATGCTGTTAAAAATCGAAAGGAATTAATTATAAGTTTTACATTTAGGCATTTGGCAGACACCCTTATCCAGAGCGACTTACATTTTTATCTCTTTATACATCTGAGCAGTTGAGGGTTATGGGCCTTGCTCAAGGGTCCAACAGGGACAACTTGGTGGTCGTGGGATTTGAACCTGAGACCTTCCGAACCGTAGTCCAATGCCTTAACAAGTCTTTTTAATTGGACATTACTCTATAAACTTAAGCTGTGTTCATATTACCCTTAGAAGTAAAGTTTGGCTTGTTAACTATATTAAGCTAAACAGAGATCCATTTAAATAAATGTGCATTACCAGTGTGTCCACTCCTAGCATAAAGAGCATTAGGAAAAACAGAATGGCCCAGAAAACTGATCCAGGAAGAAGAGCCAGGGCTTCTGGGTAAGCGACAAACGCCAAGCCTGGACCTGAGAGATGATTAAACAGACCAGGATCAGTTAGCTCATTTTCTTGAAATCCAATATGTCATGTTTCAATTAAACCACAATACAAAAGCAGAGTGTGGAAGAATGGGGAGTGTCTGCGGACTTGTGTAATAAAAACGCACTGAACTGGGTTACCTGAATCTGCAACCATCTCCACAGGAACACCCTTCCTCCAGGCCATGTGGCCTAGGATGGAAAAGATAGCAAAGCCTGCAAAGAAACTGGTGGCACAGTTGCCTATGGTGATTACAATGGTGTCCCTGAAAAAAAAGAATTATAATTTAATCACTAAATTTGGGGGGGAAAAAAAACATGGATTAATGAAGATTATACACAATAATGGCCTAACCTGATAACATTATTGTCAAATTTATTGTAGGAAGCCATAGAAAGAAGGCCTCCTACGCCAATGCCCAGTGAGTAGAAGATCTGTGAGGCTGCATCATTCCATACCTAATCAATCCCACGAAATCACAATAAATCAGATTTTCAGAATAAATGTATTTACTGCAATATATAAAAGAATAGCTTTGTTGCTTGTACCTGTGCGTTAGCTAGCCGCTCCCAGACTGGGGTAAGATAAAAGGCTACACCTTGGAGTGAGCCCTCTAAAGTGGCTCCTCTGATGATCAGAACGATCAGTACAATGTAGGGGAACGTGGCTGTCACATACACCACCTGGACAAGAGGAGTGGATCTTAATGAACCTATAATTACGCAATTCATACAGTTCAAATGTAGGTAGTGCTGTAACAGCTAGCACACCGCGATATGATTTATATGTAACAACATGTATGTACTGTATGTAGCTAAATACTAAATACAGTTGCAAAACACAAGATAAAAGCTGTTAGCCTTCCACATTAAAATTGCATATGCTATATGTCATATCTGGAGCTGTACAGGGACATTATATTGTCATAACAAAAAAGGGGATCAGACTGAATGTGTTAGCTCAAGTGGGCCGGACTGAGCGGATGACCCTGTGCATATGAGTCAGGCTTAGTGGATCAGACTGAGTGGGTGCTACCTTGCCAGAGCTGTGAATGCCCTTCAGTATGCAGAGGAAAATGATGACCCAGGCAGCCAGCAAACACAGAGCAAGTTGCCACCTGACTGGCCCAGGATCATCCAGGCCCCGACTGTTGACCACGCCCAGGACACGTTCACTGCAAAACACAAACACAGAAAGAGAGAGACAGAGAGAGAGAGAGAGAGAGAGAGAGAGAGTGTTATACATACATACACAATGAACTCATGTTTAAACACCCGTACTGTTGGCTTGTTTATTTTTATGTTAGTTATTTTTAGCAGTGCAGTAAATTAGAGTTACTATGGCAACAGAAATGGACAAAATGGTGTTTGCTGTATTTTTCCTTACACTACTGGTGAACATCTGAACAGTTATATTGGACATAACACAATGCATGATATGTATATAGTAAAAACGATCTTAGGATATTAAAAGATAGTATATTAACACGTTTCAAATGGTGCTTTTTTGAAAGCAGGAAAAACTAAATGTTGTTACACAAAAAATTTAAAAATAATCTATCAATATTGCTTCTAAAACCAACCTAAATTAAACTATTAATTTGTCTTAAGTACTTGAATTACTAAACCTAAAATTTCTCTTTAAAAAAATAAAAGGAAAATTAAAAATAACATTTAAAAAATACTAGTGAAACCTGTTAGAATCCCATCAGGGGTGTTATTCAGTTCACCCTGAAGCATATTAATTTCCAATGTCCGCTACTATAAATGATTCATTAATTATAAAGATGTCTCGAAAAATCCTTACTTCCAGAAGACCTCAGGTGCACTAAGGGCAGGTGTGACATTGGTGTTGTTCTGTGGATCACAAACAAACCATAGTGTAATAATGAATAAGGTTTCATGCACTTGAATAAGTACAGTCTATTTCTAGCCTCCTCTTGATTTAGGAGGAATTCTATAATATTTAGACCAGACATATAGTCATATAGTACACTCACAGTGCAGATTGCAGCATTAGCAATAGCATCGCAGGACCATGGCAATGGGCTCTGGAAAGAACTTCCCAGATAATAAAACGTCCAGGCGATGATGACATTGTAGTAGAGACACACAAGCGTGGACACACACAGCATCCCGATACCAATTCCTGCAGAAACATACAAAAAAGATAGATCATTCCTTTAAAGCTCTAATTTTAAGTAGAAAAATCTGATTAATCCAGAATGAAATATCTTATCATAAATACACTTTCAACACATCATCTTGTCATGTTACTGCGCATTAAAATAAATATGCCAGATTAACAATATACAGTATGTAATGAATAAAGTGATTGCTGAGCTGAAACCCGATAGCTATTTCATCTAATAAAAGAAACCATGAACATGAGTGAAGAAATAGTACAAACACATTTTTGTGCTGGTACCTTTGAGGAGCGGGCAGCACTTCCAGACGGTGATTGGGCCAGCGGCTCCGTACTGCCCCAGGCTCAGCTCCATGAGGAAGAGGGGCATGCCCGTGAAGAAAAGCATGATGAAGTAAGGAATGAGAAACACACCTGTAGCAGCACAAAAAATATCCTTATTATTGGCATTATGATTTGCATAAAGCAACTACTATAGTGGATCTAGAAAACCTCCTGTAATTCTAACACCGTTACATATGTGATGATCGGGGTGGACGAATCTGCAGCCCAGGCACCCAAGATGAGATCACATGTCTCGACTAGTCGCCTTTATTCATTATTCAGAAAAAAATTTACCCTAAATATGTCCCACTTCTATTACGAGCTGACAGTAGAACATAATTATATTAAATTAACTACCACTTTTTAGAATTCCAGACAACCAAAACATGGGACTGGTAAATACTTGCCCAGTGGTCTAGATAATGAGAACACTAGGGTTACTGTGCATGTATGGTTCGTCTAAGTGTATTCTCATTAAAAAGTTTTTATTTTGCAGTAATTCTGATTCAACCACAGAACTGAATGGAAATAAACAGCGCTGTTTGGCATCATTTAACTCAACATCTCTGTTAGGGATCACAGTCTACTGTAAAACTTCTTCTATTTTCCAGCACGATTGCATTAACCTACTTTTGTTCCTGTTAGTGGTGCTGTGATTCATGAGGTGTTGTCCTTCTGACAGAGCTTCTTCCTTATACCTCTGTCATGTGCGGAAAGATAGTTCTACGAGTGGCGGAACTAACTAACCGCGACTGCCGAAAGACAGTTAATGACCGGCACTTTGTGTAATAAACTGTTGTAGACAAATGCTGGACAGTCCTGAGAAACTTTTGAGATTTACTTTATATTTTTAATTAACAAAATTTCACTGAATATATTGTCGCTTTAGAATACCAACTAACCCGGGGTTGCATTCCAAATAGTATTAAGTGGAAAGCTTGTGCACTTGGATATAAAATCCATTGTTCCACAAAACAAATAGTATCCTTGATCAAGGGTTAGGGAGCGATTAGGGATTCAGCCTTGTTTTAGAAGTTAGTTCATTTTGTAGTTCATTTTGTAGTTCATTTTGAGTTAGTCATGAACAGAACGACGTGGCAACTCAATTGGTTCAAAGCCAATTCCGAACGACTTCCTGTTCTGTGTTGTTTAGGATGATATAACATTATCAGAAGTGTTTTATTGCTGAGAGTGTTTCCGTGACTGGTTTTAAATGTGGGGTTTGGCAGGCAGCCGCTCTCCACTCTTTCCAGGACTGCGGACTGTACTGACCTACTTGCCTTGCTGGCAACCATCAGTTATTGTAATTAACAACTGTTAGAGCACCTGTTATGTGGAGTGATACATATAGTACATAAACATCCCAGTGCTGTGTGCTTTATATCACCACTTATGGAATGCCTCTTATCCAATCAGTTTGATCAGTCTGAACTAACTGTTGTATAATAAAAATAATTTTGGTCGAACCAATGATTATTTTAAAGTGAAATTTATCTGAAATATTTTCACTTTTAAATCTAAAAGTTGTTTTACCATCTCATACATTCTAAGGTTTTGGGTAAATACTGTAATCAGATTAACACCAACAACCAAAACGTATTACAGTCACTTTTTTGCTGATTCAGTATTATCTATGCCTATCACACACATATTTTGCCACATCAAGAAAAGACTGAACAGGCAACATTCTAACCAGTAGCCGTCTCCATTACATCTCCAAGACACTAATGCAGGACACACCTAACAGGAACTGGAGACTGTCCATGTTTCTCAAGGGATAATACAGCTAACACGTGACCTTCTCTGGGATTGGACACAGACGCAGTGACTGCACTTTTGCTTATGCTTACAGACATAAACTGCTACTCTAGTATCGGGTCAATTCATCACTGAGGTATTAAATGAACAGTGCAGGGTTTTTTATTTTTAAGGTAAAAAAAAAACAAGTCTGTAGCTTATACATAGATGTAACACATTTCTACAAAGCCCAAGAGTCATGATAGTCATCAAAAAACATATCAAGCACATGCTTTTCTACTAAGTTAAAGAACAGAAACCCCATTTTATAGCAGCCACTTAATGTTTTTCAATAGACATACAGTACATCCAGAATATGTATTTGTGTGAAATGATTTTAGAATTATTTGTTAATTGAGCTATAAATCTGTATAGTTCATCCTAAAACAATAACATGTCCATGTCCCAGTTTCAGCCTGGTGGTTTAAAAATTGATTCAGACTATTCAAGTACAGAATAGAAAGAAGTAAGAAGAAAATTCATAAAAATGATGAGTGATAACGTTATTGTCTTGGCCTTGGACATCTATCTAGAAAAAAAGATTTTTTGAAAATTGTTTCGTGCAGCCTGTACTTTTAGTATGCTAATTATGTCAATCTTCCTTCCATTAGTGATGGGTCGATCATGACGAGTTTGAGAAAGAGTTTTTTTTATTTGTCCTTTCACTGTAACTTGTAACAAGCTACAGTATATAATAAAGTAATCCAAGCCTACACTTACAAAGTACTTATAGTTTGTTCATTTTCACTCCAATTTTGAGTTTGCTGGTATAATACAGGGTAATTCAAAAAGAATTAACCGATTTCACTACGCAATATTTTATTAAAGAAAAGTAATGCAAAACTTCATCCAAGTCACAAGTATTCTGCTCACAATCAACTTTTATTTTCTGTCTTACAAGTGTTCAATGTGACCACCATCTGCAGCACGGACAACCATCGATGCGATAAGAGAATTCCTCCCAGGTGCGTATCAGCATATCATGATCCACTGAGTTGATCGCTGTTGTTATTCAATGTTTAAGGTCATTGAGGTTAGTGGGTAGCTCTGGAACATAAACGCGATCTTTTACATATCCCCATAAGAAAAAATCACATACGGTGAGGTCTGGGGATCTCGCAGGCCAAGCACAAAGAGCAAGGTCATTGGCCCCCTTCCGACCAATCCATCACTGGGCCACTTTTTCATTTAAAAAAGCTCGAACCATCATGTGTCAGTGGGGCATTTGCTCTATATTGTTGAAAAATGAATTCATGTCAATTTGTTTGCAGTGAAGGGAAGAGCCAGTTGTGGATCATATCGAGATAGGTTTGTCCTGTAATCGCCCCCCCGTGCAGCCATTCAAAACTTAGATAACTCCTTTTTCAAATGGTCACTGACTCATTCCATAACGATGCTTGAAAACTGAAGCAATTAGTCATAAAATCGGTTCATTCTTTTTGAATTTTCTTTTTGAATTACCCTGTAGTTGTTTTTCCTGTAGAGGTGCGTTGTGCTAATTGTAGACTAAAGACTTAAGTAAATAATTAATTAATCTTTTCTATTTCGTATAACATTATATTTTTGTCTTGTTTGTTGTATGATCAATGCTTGCGTAAGTAATAGATGTTAGGGAAGTAACACGTTAACATTTTAATTGCACTTGCTAGAATGAAATAAACGAAATGACCAGGAAAAAGATTTGTTCATTTTGCTGAACAAGACGATGATGCATTTGCATACTCTATTCATTATTCACATAATGAATATTAATGTGTCTGCCATAGGTCTGTGTTCGATTATTTCAATGTTTATGCAACACATTGTGATTGCTATAGTGACTTTTTTTTTCTTCTGCATTTTAATATACATTCTTACACATGTAATATAAATTTAGAGAACCATGTATGCTCTGTGTCTATCTTTAATGAAAGCTCGGGGAATGTATAAGTAACCAGAATAACTTTTCACTATATTGATTCACTATTGTCTAAAATTACATAGGTATAGTCGAACCATATTTTAAACAATTATTGTCAAAAATGGACAACTATCCTGTCATCCACTTTACAGTATCATTGCATAGATGCTTCAAATCATCTCAGAGTCATATAACTAACTCTGTAGAGGTTACTACTATGGTAATAATTTTAGAACACGGTGTCGATTTTTTCTACAGTGCAATACCAATGTCAATTTGACAAACCACTTCCCAATTCCACAGGTTAATTATAATCTTGCTGGGAACCTGTTTTATGAGTGCCATAACACTGAGTGTATAGCTATACGGTATTTCAGTGCTGCGTTCTTGACATCCAGTAAAAGCTACAATGCTAGGATGATCAAATAATTCCCGAAACACTGCTAATGACTGAGTACTGCATTATTTAGTACTTTACAAATGTTCACATGCAATTTCAGCCATGTAGGCCAAAGCTTACCTCCACCATTGCGGTAGCACAGGTAAGGGAATCTCCAGACGTTTCCCAGGCCAACGCAGTAGCCCATGCAGGAGAGCAGAAACTCATACTTGCCGCCCCACTGCCCTCTGGGAAGGTTGACCGGTGGTTGATGGATGGGCGAGGACGGGGTACAAGCAGGCTGAGACTGTGAAACAGGACTGCTCACACCGTCAGGCACAGAGAACCCATTCATCTGAGTGTGACCCTATCAAGGAGAGAAAATAGAAACCAGTCAGACTTCTGTATTTTTTTTTTTTTTTACATCTACCCTTCATGAATGAGTCCGTCATGGCTTATTTTAAAAATGTATTATCAATATGATGACACAATGATGAGACAGTCCTATTTTATGATGATTTATTTCTAAGTCTGGAATAGTTGGACAGTTTGTTAATTTATTCTCTTCTGCAATATTACAGTACAGGCCACATGTTTGTCCATGTTTGTGGAAGTGCAGACTAAGGGGACGCATGTTATTTAATGTAAAATAATCTTGTTTTATCACATAGTTCTGCTATAATGATGCTTATAAAAGGTAAAAGGTATAAAAGGTCATCATCTTTGTCTGGATATTTAACTGTCCCAAATGTCAATGTCAATATAGTATGTTTTTATAATTTTTTATCCTACCAGCTACTATGGTGAAAAAATGGATTATTGAATAATGTGAATTTGGCATGTTCCCCATGTTTATTTGAAAGCCAGCTAGATTCTGAGCTTGGTAATATTAAGGTGACAGGATTTATGCCATTTGAATCCTCTTCTCTGTCATATAGACATTTACAGCATTATGAATATTTGGATGTTATGCAATTTCATCACCAACCTAGAAAAACATATTTTGTTTGACCTCATTTATCTTTAATCATGACGCACAAAGTGGTGGCCTTCCAAAAACCATAGGTGTGATAAAATGGTCCTTCAGTATATTTAGGTCATCAGCTGACTTCATTTTATTGCCTCCTAACGTCACTAAACCATGACCTGACCAACTTAAGCAACCCCAGATCATAACACAGTTTAAAACTATACATTATTTGCTTGATACAGCCCAATAATTTACCCATTCTGAAACAAGACTTTTTTTCTTGGGAAAAGGAGTGTAGAATTGCACCTTTATCCCTGTCAGCTTGAAACGGCCTTTGCGTTTGCATGAACAGGGTGTTACCCTTGATATTAGCAAACTAGCTGGGTAGGAATGGTGATGTCATCAGTGTTGCGCGAGTGAGTATTATAATGAAAGGGAAGTAACTCTGGTTGCCAGGGAACCAGTGAAACATGTGGTTTTGTATACAATGTCTTGCAAGAGGAAACACGTCGGAACGCTTCAGCTTATTCACATACTGTATCTCTCGCTTGAGAGTAGATGTGACGGTTAAAAAAGAAAAAGGCACATTTGGCATGCGATTTACTAAAATGCTGAAGAGAATGATAAAAATGTGGAAGGTGGAAAAATCTACAGTCACAGACTAACTGTTTTGCATACATTATCATTTGTTGAAACAATGGAGTCGACAAAAGATCTAGATCTGAAGTGTCAGACCATTTTACAGTCGGAAAAAGAAAACAAAAGTAAATTGTTTCCAATTTCAAAAATTTTGTTTTTTTAGAAACAGAAAACATTAAAAAAATAAACAACAGAAACAGCAGATTTGTTACAAGTGGTAAAAAGATTTAATTCAATGCCTGTTAAAAAAATGAGCTAGTTTCCATTCCCAGTTTCAAAAATGTCATTCATTGCTTTCCAGGAAAGAACTTTTCAGTTTCTTCTCATAGTTCCAGATTTTTTAAATCACAGATTAGATTTTAATGAACAGCCTGAGCATGAATCTATGCTATGTCCTTTAAGAAATATCCTTTTTCGGCTCCAGCCTGTCTGGACATGGTTGTGGATCTGGCATGTCAGTTGTGTTAAATCCAGTATATATCCAATTTCTTGAAATGCAAGAAAATGTGGAATAATGTAAAGTATGTTACAGAATAATTACCGTACCTGCCTAGGTTACCATAACAATAGTGATAAGTTAGCTATTTGGAATCATGAATCCTGTCGGTTTGTCTAAACAGATACAATTAAATAAAAAAGCAGTGTTTTGTAAGTCATGTTGATGTCTGTGAATATATGACTGTTTGGTAGTATTGTGTGAGCCGTTTAGTACTCTTCTTTAATTTTTAATCACTGGCTCCAAGGCATAGTTAAAACCAATACTTGCTTAGTATCGACCGAAACTCAAGGTTTTGGTATCAGTATCGTGCTGTCGTCTTTTTATTAGAACCTTGAAATCAAAACCTGTTTTGGTACTTTCTCAGTCAAAGAAATGTAACAACAAAAAAAAAAAAAGGCAGTTAAACTCAAGTTTTGTTTGAGCCAGCACCTTAAACATCCAGGATGCATCAGTTGCTTACAGACTTACACTCCTCAGTCTACAACAAACCTTTACACGCCTATTAGTCGCTCAATTGTTTAGGACTAAAATTCCCACAAACAGTTTTGTACCCGAGTAAAAATAGACTTAAACACCTTTCCTGTTAAGGTGAACTTTCAGCCTTGTAACACACAGATATAGCAGGGATTGATATATGGTCATGCCATCTTGTATAACCCAAATGAGAATGGGTTCCTTTTTGAGTCTGGTTCCTCTCCAGGTTTCTTCCTCTTGTCATGTAAGGGTGTTGTTCCTTCCCACAGTCACGCTCGGCTTGCTCATCATGGACAAACTGATTGTTATAGTTTTTCCTTACTTTTTTTGTTATTATTATTATTATTATTATAAATTTTTTTGGTTTGAATAATTCTGCTGCAATGACCATAAAAGCGCAACACAAATAAAATTTTATTGAATTATAAGTTTTACTGTCTTTACTGTACATATATCATAGTAATTACCGGGTAATATGGTTTGACATGAACAAACATTAGGAAATGTAAAGGTTATTGAGGCTGAGATTAAAAGAAACAAACTGTAATGTGGGTTTATTTTGAATGGATTCAATTCAACTGATTCACTGACATCCTGAGGTTATGAAGGAAATAACAGCTTCACAAAAACCTTCACAAAAAGTTAGAATAAACCCCTCTATGGATGTATAACAGAAAGTCCTGAGTGTCACGGAACAAAACAAACAAACAAAAAACAAACACACACAAAAAAAAAAATCAAAAAGCGGTTGAATTCTTTAAGGTAAAGAATGACCGAACCAAAGCCCTAACTTAAAGTTTATTCTAGTTCTGTAAATGATTTCATTGTTTTGTTTAAACGCTTTGAGTCTTCTAAGCGGAAATATTAGCACCCTGCTCTGGCGGCTGCTGTGTGGCGTTACTTTCTAAAAATGAAGTCAAACAAGTTGCGTTCCTTCCTCAACCAGTCAACTAGCCACGAAGAGCTTATCGCTCAACCATCTCTTTATATCCTATTCGATATTAAAACAATATATATATATATATATATTTTTTAAAGTCGTGTTAACTCCTATGTTTGTCATTTCTCCAGTCGCTCTCTCACCTCTCCGGTGTTCCCAGCAGCTCCCGCTCCGCTCGCCATCATCTCCCCGAGGTTATTCTCACCGCTTTTCTTTTGATGCTCGTTACATTGTTCCGCTAAAGGTTTCATCGGTCCGCTGGTCCAACCTCAAAGCCCGCACCGGAAATCGAATCTAATCGGTTTGATTCCCAAATCAGGAACC
>JAOVVB010000020.1:12813524-12824774 GCA_028570985.1 Heterobranchus longifilis | reverse complement strand
TGTGCGAACTGGGGAGTAAGTATTAATAAGATCAGAAATATATGGGGGGGGGGGGGGCAAGACCATGCAGTGCTTTGAAGGTGATGAGGAGAATCTTGTATTGAATGCGGGAGCGAACGGGTAGCCAATGAAGTCTGTGTAGGATGGGAGTGATGTGTGAGGATTTCTTTGAATAAGTAAATCTAAGTACAGTATACAGTGGAACCTCAGATTGCGAGTAACACGGTTTTCGCCCTTTACACACACACACACTCTCTCTTTGCTCTACGCGGAAACACTGCTCTGTCGCGATTCTTTTCAAAGGTAATGTTAAGGTTAATTTGTTTATTTGTTTTACTTTACAGTACTGATTCCGTTAGTATGCGCTAACGCGAGTGTCATTAGCGATGTTCCTTGCTAATTTTTCCGACAAAACAGTCTTTCCGCTAATGTGTGTGTGTGTGTGTATCTGTGTTTGTGTGAAATTCAAAATAAAATTCAAATAAGGGAGAAGAAAGCTTTACTGTGTCAGATAAGAAGGGAGAGGCTGATTCCTCCTCTTACTTCACACACAAACACACAGCGCCTGTGCGCATAAACGAAAACCCTTATCTGTCTGGTTTTATTTTTACATTTTTAAAGGTAAAGTGCAGGTTAATTTGTTTTTATTTTTACTTAATATTTTGTATTAATTATTTTTATGTATTTATTTATTTGGGCTGTGGAACGAATAATTTGAGTTTGAACGAAAATTTGCTTTGATTTATGAGTGTTTTGGAATACGAGCTCGATTCCGGAACGAAATTATGCTCGTAATCCAAGGTTCCACTGTACCTATATCAGAGGCATCAGCAGGATTTTAGTTCATAGTACACACAAAATGGGCTTTATTACTACTTTCAATGTCTTGGTGCAATGCATGCAACTACTGTATGACTACATAGCAAGAGAGTGAGCAAGCAAGTTTTTTTTGTTGTGATTAAGTGCATGTTACCAATACAACACCACCATAAAACTCACCTCACTACATACAAAAGATGACTTTCTATTTTCGAGTTAGGTTCGAACTTTATAAGCACTCTCCTTGCACCCAAATCATCTGGGTTTGATTCTTGCCTTGGGGTCTGTGTGCATGGAGTTTACATGTTCTCTCTGTGCTTGAGGGGGTTTCCTCTGCTTACTCAGGTTTTCTCCCACAATCCATATCCAAGACATGGATATGCAATTTGGCATCCCCAAATTGCCCGTAGTGTGAGAGTGTGTTTATGTGTATGTGTATGTTCCTTATGATGGATTGGTGTATCCTGCCTCGAGCCTTGTCCAGGGTGTGCCCCGCCTCGTGCCCTAAGTCTCCTGGGATAGGCTCAAGGCCTTTAGACCCTGTATACAGGATAAAGTGGTATAGATAACAATGAGTGACATATTATTATGAAACTTGAATTTGTCGTGACGCTTGAGGCAATCTTATTCAAATTAAACATTGAATGGAAAGCTTTACATGTCAGTTAATCCAAGGGAAGTGAGCTTGATTTATTGCATGTAACCAGTTGTGATTAAGGACTGGTTGAATGGATCCACATGAAAGGCATCTTCAGGCCAATGTTAAGAAGAGGTGTGGAAGGTTTGGGTTATGTCTTATGACAGGGGAGTGTCTTAGGCATTATCCAAATGGCTTTTGGTACATTTCAAATAAATTTCGTACTTATTAAGCTTTGTCCTCACAAAACCTCATGTACTGTATGTTTATCTATGTCAAGCATCTCTATATAGAGGACCATGGTCTCGATTTGGAAAGAGTGACAGTTCTATCTGTACCCTGATGCTTTTCCTGATAGATAAGAATAATTAAAATACCAGTAATCTAGTACTTTTCTCCTCAGTGTAACTCAACCCAGCCAATCAACGTGATAATTCCAGGAAAGGAAAGAAGACTACTAAAATTGAACTTTCAAAGATGAATGGACAGGTATAGTATGTAGTAAGTAAGAATTAATAGGTATAGTGTGAAGAAAGGCAAAACAACAATTGCAACAGAAGTAGGATAACGAACCAAAAGCAAGAGTTTTGCATTCAATACAGGACAAAGTAGATGTGATAAGAAGGGGCATTAATTATTGAAAACAGCAACCTTAATATCACTCTATTTATAGTAAGTAAACGGCCATCGGGATGAGGAATGCCAGGAAAGTGAGCATGTTGAGCCTTTGTTGCTCGTGCAGATGAAATATATGCAGGAAAGGCTAGATATGGTGGCACAGCTCGAAGAACTAGGGAGAGCATAAAGCAATGCTAAGAGTCGTTTAGAATGGGGAGTCACTGATCAGGGAAGGAAGAATTTAATGTAAGAAGACTGGACTTGAAAGTCGACTTTAAGGGAGAGGGAAGCTGAGGAGATTGAGATGCAGTATGTAGGTGGCGGTGATGCAACTCCAACTAGATGCTATGAGGTACTGAAAGTGTTGAGAAGGAAGAGTATGTGGAAGTACTGGATAAAGTAGACAAAGAGTTCAAAACACAGAACAAGTAAAGACAAGTAAGGACAAGGAAGGCTGCATTGGACATTTTAAATAAGGTTGATCTGGAATATCGGCTTTATAAGGTTGGGAAGGAATGGGAGAATGGGACCTACAGTTGGTGTTAATGTAACCTACTGGATTACAACCACTGTTAACCAACAAAGAAGAAGAAGTAAACTGAACCTTTAAAAACGAATGCACAAATAAATATATGTTTATTCTTTCTGCGGGAAGTTTAAAACCAGTTTGTCTAATACGATCCAAGACTGTAGCAATATTAAAAAGTATTAATGTGAACTATCAAATAAAACAAGTTGTTATACCAAAAATATCCGCAGCAGTCCAAGGTGAGGGTGTGTAAAATACAAGAACAGAGAGCCCGGTATGACAGTGCAACCAGAGTCCTTTCACATTTATTTACAGGCAAATGAAGATTCATTAAAGATTCATTACAGATTGCTGAAAAAATTCCTCTCATTGTTCTGGGTGACAATAAGAAACTGGCCACGAGGGGCGGTATATGCTCAAGGTGCTTGAACCCCAACAATAATATTGTAGAATTTATTATGATTATATTCATATTTACCGTTCATTTATAATAAATATAATGTACGAGAAAATTCCGCACGATAATATAAAAGAATAAAAATTTTGGAGCGTTCGGTATATAGGTGAACTTTACCATCGGAACCGGAAGAAGCCAACTTCAAACCACATTCCCGGGTTTTATACAGGAACTCGTTTCTGGCGGGTTTTGAAGCGCTTGGATTTGCTGTCTTACATCAGCTGGTCCGACTCAGCTATACTCGTTAAAATCGGCTTTTCATACTTATTTTTTGCTTTAATACCTAAATCAATATGCACGTGATTAAGCGAGGTGGGTATTTTTTGTTGTTGTTGTTGTTGAATTCTTGCTTTTCGCGGGTATTAACAGAGCAGCAGGCTTTTCTGCAAAACAGAAATAAATTAACAAATAAACAGAAATATTTGTCATTAATTACATTTCAGACAAAACCAACTTAGTCATTGAAATGTGAAAATTTTTGGTCATTTATCATAACCTTTCTTATATTTAGTGCTAGTTAGATTGCCCTTTTCTCAAGCTAGGATTAGAAACATATAAAACATTCCTTTTTTTTTTTTTTTAAGTTGAGGAATCTTATAGTTTACTGTAAATGTTATCTGACCCTGAATGCTTGTTTAAAATGGTGAAGAAAGTAGGTGAGGTTAGGTTAGCTAAGCTAGCAGCAAACTGCAGGTCTAATTTATAAAGATAAAGCGACATACGGTATTCTTGTAAAATATTTTAGTTTTTAATGTCGTATCAGTGTGACTATTACTTTCAAAAGTACCTGGAAATAAAAACGAAAAATGACTTTTAATGCGAACAATCCCGAACTATTAAATGTTGTTTCTTTGTTGTCAACGTCATTGGCGCCAAACCTACTGACTCCATTCAGTTACTGCTCCAGTTAAATTTATATTTAACATTAAATCTTAACCAGATTTTTGTTACATTTTAATTTTTTCCTGTTTTATTTAACACTGCAGACTAGAATATTAAAAGCTCTGACTGCTTTTTAACCTTACGTTTAACAGACATAAATGATGGCCATTGTTTCTGTAGAGTAAGTTTGTTGTCTTTGAGACTCCACTTAAACGTTAATTAATTAATAAACACAGCCAAACAATTTTACTGTACCATCACCTTTTACAAGACACCTAAAAAGACCCTTTTTGCTCCCTGACATTTGAATAAAACCTCATATACTGGTCTGTCCTTTTTGTTTTAGTTTCATTCGATCCTTATGACCCTATAACCATGCTTTTAAAGACTTTTAACAAATTTTAACATTTACGCTTTACATGTAAGGCATTTTCTTTTTATACAGAATTACTTATTAGTAGTTATCGGTTAAGGGCTTTTGCTCAAGGGTCCAGCAGTGTCGTCTTGGAAATGCTGGGATTTGAACTCCCAACCTTCTGTCAGAAACTATGACTCCCACAACATAAGCAGTTTCTGTGTCAGAATTTTGTTTGTGCCAAAGAAGAAGGAGAAAGTGGCGGCTACCTAGACTTTTAATACAATGAATACAAACAATTAAACACGGAATTATACTTGCAGTATTTATATCTTTCTTAAATTTCACAGGTCTTCTGTTTTATATGATGTCTTAACAAAACGGCTTTCTTTTTTTTCTTTGCTCTCCTACAGATGGCCGTCAGGAGCGTGTTATGTTTGATAAGATCACTTCCCGTATCCAGAAACTTTGCTATGGACTCAACGCTGACTTTGTTGATCCGGTTTGTATACATAGTTCAATAGACTTTACACATATTCATCCTGATTAAGACCAGAACAGAGTGAGAATCTTAATAATGAAGAATAGGTACGGAAAAGCAGAGTGGTGTGGGAGAGGTCTCGGGCTTGAATTTGACTGGGAAATTTGACCTTCTGTCAGATGTAATTTGCCTTCTTTTGAAAGCAAAGTGGTTTTTAACCTTTAAAAAGCATTGCACATTGAGTGATGAGAGAATATAGTAGCAGAGTTTTCTAGACATTTACACCATATTGTGATGTTTCCAGACTCAGATTACCATGAAGGTGATCCAGGGTCTGTACAGTGGTGTGACCACTGTCGAACTGGACACACTGGCTGCAGAGACGGCGGCCACGCTCACCACCAAATACCCGGACTACGCCATCCTGGCAGCCCGCATTGCAGTGTCCAATCTGCACAAGGAGACGAAGAAGGTCTTTAGCGGTGAGTAATCATGGAGAGTCAATGTCAAATATAGTGCACACTTGCATGCTAAATAAATATGATCATATGTTTGGGGTCATAAATCCGCAAAGCATAAATTGGCATAGTCATTTACAATGTTAAGGCTTCCCTTAAAACACAGGAAAGCAGGTGATATTTTCAAGTTACTGCTTATACATCAGTCACCTGGGAGAGATACTGGCAGCTCTGTTCTACGTACATGACCATAAAGTTTCTGATGAACATCACTTTTCTGCACACACATTATTGCTGTTTAATTTTATTTACAGATAATCAGATCACAAGAACATTAGGGAGGAACAACCGATGAGTGCATGAACAAAAGACTTAAACAAGCAGAACATTTAGTGATAACCCATATGAAAATTATGCATTCCTGATGGAGTGTGTTAATACACAATTCCCCAAATATCCAAAACCCTTTTCATGTATCTTTTGCATTACCTTAAAATTCATTTTATCAGTTCCCTAAGCTACTATTAATTATTTCTTGGCTTTTTCCAGACGTCATGGAGGACCTCTACAACTTTATTAATCCTCTGAATGGAAGACACTCACCTATGATTTCCAAGGAGACGCTCGACATAATCCTGGCTAATAAGGATGTAAGAAGGCAGATCAAGTGTTTTTGTTTCTTTGTAAAGTGATTTGGTTTTAAACTCATAATTTATTTTTTTTCAGCGCCTCAATTCAGCCATCATTTACGACAGGGATTTCTCCTACAACTTCTTTGGCTTCAAGGTAGTTTTAATTGCAGAACAATAGAATTATTCATTGAGTTAAAATATAGTCTGCCTCTGCTTATCGTAATTACACATTGTTGTCTTTCTTAAGACCCTGGAGCGCTCGTATCTGCTTAAGATCAACGGAAAAGGTATGAGTAGATATGAGGTAGATGTGTTTGAGAGAAATGTTTCTAAATTGAATGGCAGCAACTCATTTTGCGCATGTGTGTGTGTAGTTGCGGAGCGACCTCAGCACATGCTAATGAGAGTTTCAGTCGGCATCCATAAGGAAGATATCGCTGCTGCTATTGAGACCTACAACCTGCTGTCGGAGAAGTGGTTCACCCACGCCTCCCCTACGCTGTTCAATGCAGGCACCAACCGCCCTCAGCTTTCCAGGTACACACAGCACAGGGGGAAGATGTGCTCCCATTGCAGCGGTTTAGAAGTCAATTTTAGCTCGTCTCAATAAAGCTTGGATTTTCTATCCCATTTTCTTTCTAATCGATTTGCAAATCCATTAGTAAATTTTTTAAAATACACATGTATCAGTCTACATTAGAGATATGGTGGGGGGTTTGATTCAGTTACATATCGTGATCTCAAACTAGTACACTGACTCAAATCGGTTTTTAAAATGCTTTTAATTTTTTTTTTTAGTTTGCATTAAAAATTGTAAATGTTGCTGTTCCTCTCTAATCCTGCAGGTGGTGCACTCTAATCTAGTGTAGCATCAAATTAGTAGGAACAAATTAGTTTAGAATTATAACAAAATCTGAAAAAAGTAACAAATGGGGGTATTTATAAAATCAAGATATGTACAGAATCACAATACAGATATAATAGTCATGATGTAATAATGTGCTAAAATAAGGACTGCGCTATATGGCCATTGAAACAATTTTGCAGTACATTTCAGTCAATCTATCTGAACCAATTTGTAATTAAAGACTTGCCATATGACAAAAAACCACTGCCATGTATCCTGAAGATCTACACAGATTATATTTGGAACAGGAAAAACTTTATTTAAAGTTATAATTACTGTTTATAGAACTGACCCGAATCACATGGTGTTTCATTTGCAGTTGTTTTCTTCTGGCGATGAAAGACGACAGCATCGAAGGAATCTATGACACGCTGAAGCAATGTGCACTCATCTCTAAATCCGCTGGGGGCATCGGCGTGGCCGTGAGCTGCATTAGAGCCACAGGCAGCTATATCGCAGGAGTGAGTTAGTGTTTGTGACTAAAGTGTATTAAAAGCATTCAATGCAAGCATAAATCATAAAGTATTTGTTTATGATTATCATTTGTTATTTTTAGACAAACGGTAATTCTAATGGCCTGGTTCCTATGCTCCGAGTGTACAACAACACAGCCAGATATGTTGACCAGGGTGGAAACAAGGTGAGACATTCTTAAGGAAACACTGAGTTTTTGCCCTTTTTTATTTATTTTATTTATAGGTTTGTAATTTTAAAAATTACAGGATTCCCTGCCATGAAATTGCTGTCTTTTTTGCACACATCTCTGTCTAAAGTACATCATAGTATGCACTGATCAGCCATAGCATTAAAACTTCCTGCCTAATATTGTCTGTCAGGGGATGAACATGGACTATGAAGGTGTGTTGTGGTGTTGGCCACTGAGATGTTAAAAGTCCTGTAAGTCAGGCATTTATGGGTCGGACTTGTTTGTGCTGTGTGTTAAAGATTCTTTGATTACTCCTGAACATTTTTTCTGGTTCCTCCAGAACAACTTCAAGAACTGACTGTTTACTTGCTGCCTAATATATTCCACACCCTGGCAGGTGTCACTGTCACAAGAAAATCAATGTTTACTTCATCTACCAACAGTTTTTACATTGTTCAGTTCATGTTCGTTTATTAAGGCATGTCATTTAAGGAGCTTGATTGAAGCAGAACATGTCCACTTGTATTCAGAAATGCAGACTGTGCAAACTCTATTGTTAGCAGTTGCTGTATTACAGTGAACCTGTTTTACTGTAAACTGGAGTAGGTGTAAGACAGGATTTATACTTATATTTTGGTGCTATTTACATTCTCTAAAATAGACTGTGGCATCAATAACAAGCCATACCTGTATATTTTAGACATGACAAAATATCTTTACTTCTGTGCAGAGACCCGGAGCTTTTGCCATGTACCTGGAGCCCTGGCACTTTGACATCTTTGACTTCCTGGAGCTGAAGAAGAACACGGGTAAAGAAGAGCAGAGAGCCAGGGACCTGTTTTATGCTCTCTGGATCCCTGATCTCTTCATGAAGAGAGTAGAAACCAATGGGGTAAATGCAGCTCATAAAATTACACACAATAGCAGGTTTAATCAGCCACAAACTTTTTATTCCTCTTTACAGTTTGATCAAAATAAGTGAGATGAGTGGTGCTGTGCTCTTAGAAAAGCATCTTCTCAATTAAATATCATGAAGCTTTCCAGATCAGAGTGAGCTTTGGTGTCAATAGTTAGGAAATGTAGGTCATGACCATTTTACTTCAACTTTTGTGAAAGTCTGTAACAGATTTTTTCAGATCTGTCAAAACACGATAAGAGAATACGGACCTAAAATGCTGTCATTGCCCTGTTAATGAGGAGAACTGGGCGGTAATTCTGTAAATTATTATTCATGTAGTAGTAAATTTGTGTACTTTTTATGTTGATAGCGTGGCTTATGTGCGTTAGTAATTAATCTTTTTTTACTTGAGTTATCAGGGGTTAAAAAAAAAGAAAGATTTAACTGGCAAAGAATATCAGATGTTCTAAATTAACATTGAGTCTAGGAGCTAATCATGAGCAGAGCAGTCTTCATGTGAATAAACCCCATAACAGTAGCACAAGGTTTGCACAAGGCATAACAGTAGCACAAAGTTTGCTGCCATAATCAGTAAACGGTGCTGACCAACATGAGTTTGGATGTTCAGTAGGCATTTTCTTACCTTAATAGTTGTGTATTTATGATAAAGTGTAAAGTTTAAAGCCTCCCTCCAGGCTTACATATTCAATAACATCTACTCTACTCTACCTTCTACTCCGGGAGCTCTAACAAAGACTAATTTGAATGGGGATAAAACACAGCAACCCTGGTAAACACAAAGGGGGAGGTGCAAGCCTATCTTTGCCTTAAAGGTAAAGAGACTTTGTTATTGTAGTGATGCAATGAAATTTGTTTGGTAGGTTGTGCTGTTGGACAGACCAGCAGCAATAAGATAAGAAATGATATAGCTAGGAAAATGACTGTTGTGATGTAAGAGATTTTAGATTAAGACATCTGGTCAGAAAATATCTTCCTGTCCTTTAGAGAGAGATTATTTTTTTTCTTTTCAGAAATAAGCCTTGAGCTTCTCAGCCGTGGTCATTTTTTGAAACATTGCATGTGCAGTTCCATGAGATAAGCAGCAGATGGCAGTAAAGTCACTAAGATTTATTCAATCTTTAAAAGTGTGTAATGGAAAGATCATGGCTTTTTAATTAAAGTAGCATCTGATTGAAGAGATTAATAGGAGTGAAAATACAGTTGCACACCCAGGAATCGTTAGGCATTTATTAGTTGTGTTTTTGGTTTATAAACCAGAAAACCACAAAAGATATGAAGTTAGTCGTACTAGTTATTTTGGTAATTGCTTTCAGATGTTTACACATTCACACAATTTTGCTTTTTACAGGACTGGTCTCTCATGTGCCCGAATGATTGTCCAGATCTAAATGAATGCTGGGGCGAAGAGTTTGAAAAACTTTATACAAGGTATTATTATAATAATGAATAATAATTACACTCCTGCAGCTAGACCATTTCCAAATCTGATCTGAAAGTACATAGAAAGTAGCTAGTACTTTCTGAGGGCTTGCACTTGCTGTGATGTGCTAGCACACACCTGACTAAATCAGGTCTGAGTAGCCTTTTCTGCTCTGAGAGAATTTTTTATTATTTTTTAAAGTGCCCATAAGTGTATAGATTGATTTAAGCAAATGTTAACATGACAGGTACGAGCAGGAGGGAAGAGCGAAGCGTGTTGTAAAGGCTCAGCAGCTATGGTATGCCATCATTGAGTCCCAGACAGAGACGGGCACTCCCTACATGTTGTACAAGGACGCCTGCAATCGTAAGAGCAACCAGCAGAACCTGGGAACTATCAAATGCAGCAATCTGTGTACAGAGGTGGTGGAGTACACCAGCAAGGATGAGGTGAGGGTTGAGTACTTGCAATTACTGCAGTGCATCTTTTTTGGTGCTAATTTAGTTTTTTCTTACATAAATCCTGACTTTTGCGGTTGCAGGTGGCAGTGTGCAACCTGGCGTCTATCGCTCTGAACATGTATGTAACACCTGAGAGGACGTTTGACTTCCAGAAGTTAGCGTCTGTCACAAAGGTCATCGTTAGGAACTTGAACAAAATCATTGACATCAATTATTATCCAGTGCCAGAGGTGAGTTTTCTTTTTGTTGTTGTTTAATTTGTCAGCTTAATTTGTCATTTTGATAAAAAAAAAAATATATATATATATTTTACTGTAGGCTGAGAGATCAAACAAACGCCACAGGCCCATTGGTATCGGCGTGCAGGGCCTGGCCGACGCCTTTATCCTGATGCGTTTCCCCTTCGAGAGTAATGAAGCTCAACTGCTTAACACGCACATCTTTGAAACGATTTACTACGCTGCACTCGAGGCCAGCTGTGACCTGGCTGAGGAACATGGCCCGTACGAGACCTATGCTGGCTGTCCTGTTAGCAAGGGAGTAAGTGTCTAAACCGAAGCACAGCAGTGCAGGCTCTTGGGTTCTTGCTATTAAGTGATTATTATACCTGTGTGTAGATTTATTAGCACTTGCTAGAACCTGTTATTGTTTCTCAGATCCTGCAGTATGACATGTGGGACAAGACACCAACAGACTTGTGGGACTGGAAGGCCCTGAAGGAGAAGATTGCAAAGTAAGCTTTAGGTTTTGTTTAGGTCCTCTTTCTATTTGATTCCGTCTCCTGCTGTTTTTTGGGGACTATTGGGAATTTCATTGGTGTACCTGGGCATGGCGAGTGCTGTGAGGGGTGGGGGGAAAAAAAGGTAGACCAGTTGCACAAGACCTAATAGTTTCTGTGTTGGGCTGATTCTGGATTATTTATTCATTCAGTCACTCTGGATTCGCATTCGCATGTTGTGCGATAAAAGAGTATCAGCGAGAATGAAAGGAAAGGTGTACAGGACAGTGGTGAGACCAGCGATGCTCTAT
>JAOVVB010000020.1:12779941-12798546 GCA_028570985.1 Heterobranchus longifilis | reverse complement strand
ACTATAAGTAAAATAGTTGTTAGGTTTTACTGAGCTTGCTGGAGAATATGAGATCTTCTGGTAACTTTGTCACACTCCCCTTCTATTTTTATGCAAATCCCAGGAGCGTACATTAGGTTTTTTGTTTCCATCTGAAAACTGGTCTGTCTTGTATTATATATTTTTTCTTTACACCCATGCATATATTTTCCTGTAATGTTATTTATTGATTAATTTTTAAGTTATATATGGAAATACTGAAGATTTTGTACATAATTAGGCATACATGATAAACATATATGACAAAATTGGTACAGCAAATAATGTGGTACCTAAGACTTTTGCACAGTACTGTACATGTAAAAGTATACAGTGTATTCACATTAAGGGCATTCACGTCTCAACATGTAAGAAGAAACCAGCCTGTTTCTGGTTGTAGTTCACAGCGAGTCGTAACCGGGCCAGGTTTGGTATGCCTTCTTCAAACGAGTGTTTATCCAGCTCATCTCGGCTGCCTGCATCTTTAAACCCACAGTTGTTGAGGATGGTGGTGACCTCACTCTGATTACGGCACATTCCCAGCAATTCCACAGCAAACTCCTGACAGAGCTCCTCGAGCGCAAGGTACTGCGGCTGAAACAGAATTTATTCATGAGCCAGTTTGCAGAATATTCATGAGTCAAATACATTTAAAAGCAACATAAGTGTAGATCAGCTTTATACATAACAGACATTCATGTAGCTTTAGAAATGTGTATTTTTTTTTTTATTACACGAAAGATCATATGACATCATATAATCTCCATCTACCACATCTAGGACATGTGTGATTGCAAGGAACATTTAAAGGAAGTAAACTTTGCTCAGCTTATGAAAACATGTTTAATGCCTTTTCTATCACACGTAGGATTAACATGCTTAGGATCGAATTTTAACAAGGTGATAATCTTCGCCTAACCTTAAATTCTGGCTCCCTCTTAGAGAGTTTGCGAAGATCCCGGCTTAGATAAAAAGCACTCAACATGGCATCCTCAGCAGTAATGGACAAGTACGCCCGGCTGGCAAGGCCACGGTAGGTGTTAATGCGTGACAGCGAGAACTTGAGCAAGTCATACTGGCGCCCATTCCGGCACTCAAGACAAGTACAGGAGACCTTATGAGGCCATGGGATGATATGGCCCTTCTGTGTGAGCATGGTCACAATGTCGTATAGATCCTTCTGGCAAGCCAGCGTCAACGGCGTCACCCCGGGGGCAAAGTGAGAGTCATCAATGGAATGGTCAAAAATGGCCTGGTTGAAAGAGTGCACATCCATCTTGTTGCCTTTCTCTTGATCGAGCCGGTCGAGGAGGCGCTTCACAACACGTGGCTGGTTGGTGTCAACAGCCACCAAGAGAGCCTCATGGATCTGTCGGAAATCAAACTTTACCCCGTGTAGTAGGGTAGTCATGGCATCCTCATTGCCCAGGCGGATGGACAGGTTCAGCGCTTCTCTCCACTGCCTGTCTTCTGTATCTTCCAGCTGGCGGATGATGCCGTCGCCGGTCCTGAGCAAACTATGGATTACAGACACGTTCCCCTCCTGAATGGCGTTGATGAGCTCCGGGGGAAAGCGCATCTTTTTGTTCACAATCTCGCGCCATTGCTCTGCCTAAAGGGTAGATATTGACAAAGCAAATGAAAATCATCATAAATAACTCCATAATATTTGTTTCTGTTTCCTTTCTATATATCTGATTGTTATCAAATGAAAACCTACTAAATCAGTAAATAATCATTTAATCTAAGCAAACTTGCAGTTTTATGATCTTTTTGAAAATTTGTAGTTTGTACATCTACAATAAAGCAGCAGAAAAGCAGACTGAATTAATATCATATTGGTATGAATTACATTATGAATTATGTTTTAGCAACTAGCAGCCTGTGGATACAAAAACACATCGTCTCTAAAGTAGTGTAATTAATTGCATTTAAAAAAAAAATAGCAATATGGACCTGTACAATTATTTAATTGCAAACGGCTGCAATTTATTACATGTAATAAACGCATAGTCTGGAAATATGTAAAGACTGTCATTAATTCACTTATTTGTTTATATTTCTAAATATATCTGAGGTGATAAGTAAATATTTAGATCATTTGTACCATTATCTGGTGTTAACCTAGATGAATATGTTTACAAACAAAATGCTAAATTTAACAGTTAAATATCAGTTTAAATTGCAATATACATCAAATCAAATTATGCACCTACACTTCGAAGCAGGTGTAAAATACAAAATAATCTACAAAAGAATAATAATCAATTTTGACAATAAATATTAAACGTGGTTTGTATTTAAAAGTACTAATCTCACCAATTTATGTCTTTATTGTCACATGGTTCATTGTTAAAAATGCTATAAAAAACGATTTAACAGCCCACTGAAAGAAAAAAAAGCATTACCTGGCCAGTGGCCACCTCATGCCATTTTGATTCACTTTTGTAAATTAACAGTCTGTTTATTTCTACCTAAATATCCATTAGATATTAATACAATGTAAGATCACAAATGCTATCTTACCGTGAGGTGCTCCATCATGCCACAAACTGGAACAAATAATTATCAAAAGCAATATTCCTATGAATTGTCTTGATGAAAAATCAGTAATTCCACATCTCCAACATCGTCTACACCTCTTGATGCTTTAAAAACAGTTTTGAAATATCATCAAAACCTCTGTAACCGGACTGTGATGTGTGTTTAGTTCACTCCAACAGTTGCAACACCTGAATGTGTTAATCTGACTTCAATTACTTCCCAAACCAAACACCTTGCAATCCCCAAGAGTGGGAGCCAATTAAAAACACAACACTGACAATATGTTTCAGATCTCATTATGGCCCTTGGATCAGTCTAGGTCTTATGCTATAAAATTTCCATCTAAACAGAAGAACCGAATGCTGTGCACCAGACATCACAATTCAAAGTTTGTTTTGTAGATTATATATATTTTTGAAGATAAGGATTTCACAAAAAAGATAAAGAAAATATTACAAAACATTTACAACCACTTATTTGTGTATAAACTGTTTTATAGAATTATGAATATTAAAATCCAAGTATTAAAACAATTTAAAAATATTAAAACACTTGAATAATACAAACATGTATTTACTACATTGGAAAAAAATACAATATTCTTTCTGCATTATGTTTCTGCAATTTTTTGTGGTCTGGGATTCAGTCCAATATTGCATATTTTGTAAACAACACACCCACTATGATATATAATATCATTGATGAAACTATTATCATAGTGACTATGATAGTTATTTGTCTCCAGAAAAAAACAAAGGATGTCACATATAAATTATCTCACTCTTGATTTTTCTTAAAATATTTTGACACCACTGTCCCTCCCCAGGCTTTATACATACTTTAATTATTTATTTTACATTTACATTTGCCTGATGCATTTACCCAGTCAGGTCTACACTTAATCCACCCATAAAGTGTCACCACAGGTACTGGCGTGCTGTTGGATGGAGTCTATAGGGAACCTGAAGGAGCACAGAGGACAAGGCACCATAAACTCATCTGTACTTGGCTGAAAGGAAGATGACGATGACGATCCAGTCTCTCGCTCCATGAACAAGTTTGAATCAGAATCTAGACATGAGGAGGCATGAAGAGGCAGGTGGTCTGGGCTGAAAGACACTGCATGGCACAGAAAAGAGGGGAAAAAATGAGGATTAATGAGTGAAAAAAAATCTTCTAAAATTAAATACACAAACACATAGCCATGCATGCACAAATTAACTGTAACATTTAGGACAAAAAAATATGAAAATGAGATATGACAGTCTGTGGCCAAATGTTTAGGGACACCTGAGAACAACTCCATATGTGGGTCTTCCCTAGTCACGAAATAAGAGATATTGAACAGTCTCGAATGTATCTTTAAAATTTCCAATTTTTAAATTCAAGAATTTATTATTTAATTTATTCCATTTGGAGTGCGGACTCTTCTAGACATTAGTGCTTGACCTTATTAATGCTTAGGGCAGAGCCTCTAAACAAGGTCAATTATTTCATGTTTTTGTTTTTGGTTGATACTTTCTCTACTGTGTGTGTTCATATACTGTCTCCTTACAAACATACTACTGCACTTGTAGTCACATGACCCCCCTCCCCCCATCCAGTCTGCCAGATGGAAACAACATGGATGAGAATTATTTTATTACAGAAAAATATCCCAGCTTTAACAATTGAGCATATTTACAGTACAGTGACCTATGAGGGGGAAAAAATCTTCATTAATCATAATGGATGTAAAATGTTCAGTTAATTGTGATATTGATATCATATCGCCCAGCAGTATTAATGCTTATGGCTAAATTCCCACAATCAAATCTAATCAAATGTTTTCCTAAAAGATTGGAGGTTATGACAACATAAGCGGGTCAAACTCCACAATAATAATATTTTGCCTTTGCTATGTCAGGTGTCAATTAAAGGAAGAAGCTGAAAGGCTCCCAAGTAACATATAAAAAAAATTCTCTATTGTACCAGCAGAAACCAGATTCACCATTATGACTTTTTAAATTTCCATTTAAACTTTTCAGTCTATTTTCATTTTGGTTAAATCACACTACAATCCTTTTTTTCCCTTTATTTCAGGAACAACTTTTATGAACAATAATGAAGTATGTATATGCAAAGTGATTTAACACATTAATAATACATTTATAAACAAGTATTAATTAATAAACAAACATTATACCATGTATGTGATTTTCTTTGCGGTATAGTGTTCACCTTTTGTTTTTTAAGCAATATGAACAAAGAGTGAGACGCCACTGCTGTTGTCTGTCTAAGTCAATTATTACTAAAACATGACAGGCGCACGCACGCACACACACACACACACACACACACACACTCTTACCTCCACATAATGGGCATACAGACTCAGGAGGTTCAGGATGATCTAGGCTGCCCTTTGATGGCGATGTGGCTTGTACGTGAGGTATAACAGGGCTGTGTCTGTGTGCATTGTTTTTCTTCTTGGTGGCAGTAATGTCTGATGTACTACATCTCAGCCTTTTCAGAGTAGAAGACATGCTTGTCTGCTCTTGTCTAAAGAAAACAAAAAAACATCTGGGTAAGAGCCTTTTCCAGAGACACAGATATCACTTCATTTGTAACCTTTAAACATAGTACAAAGTGACAAGTTTCTATATTAGACCATTTTGTTTGAGCACAGTCAAAATACAGTACATACGTTGCTGCCTGCCTTCTCCTGCTTGCCTGGGGGGTCCTGGCTGAACCTGAAATGTAAAACCACTCACTTGAACATGCTATAAAACAACTGCACCAAACACAAATGCCCCATTTTCAAATTAAATCCTTTGCTAAGCTTCAGTCTCACCATGCTGCAGGTTCTGAGTCCTCTCCTGTCTATCGCTACTGCTAGTTAAATCTTTGCACGAGGCTTTGTGAAGAGAGCGCCTGATTGACTGTGCGGCCGTCACCATGCGCTCTGCCCTGCTCAGTTTTTCATGATTCTTTGTGGGTTCTCCTGGAGAGCCTTCTCTGAAACAAAGAGTAAAATCAATTAACCTGAGATCCTTAAGCAGTCTGCTAAAATCAGATTAGGAAGAAACACAAGTTTAGGTTTACACACTCGACTGTATTATTGTTGGTTGTATCCTGATAGGTTTTTACTCATACAGTATGAATTTACACCTGCAGCAAAATGTATGTCTGGTTCACTAGACTGAAAAACTGAACAAAATATGCCAATTATCTCATTAGATTTAACTACTTACTTTATTGTTTCTGTATTACATGTGTTAAATGTATTTTTGCATAAACAAATACATTCAAAAACACCATAACAAATCAGAAAACACAAGGACATGTCCAGAAACAAAATACCAACACAACACAATGACAATTCAGTCCAACCGGTAAAGTTAGGTATAATTTGCGAATTAAATTCTTATTGCTGATTGAAAGAGACATCTGTCTTTCATGTCAAGTCAAATTTGGTTTTGTTATTTTGTTTTTGGTTTTGCTATTTTTTTTTTTTGTTTGTTTTTGCATTTGTTATTTTGTTTTCGGTTTTGATATTTTGTTTTGCACTTCTCTGCACATTCATAAAACATTCATATTTTTCTGAATCTGAGTAAAACTAAAGATCCAAATAAATCACAAAAAGAATTATAAAGGTTTCAAGACTTTAATTGATGCTCACCCTGTTTTTTGGCCAAAGAATGTGTGTTGTACAGGAGGGCTGGAGATCCATTCTTTTATTGACCACATCTTATCTGGTGTGCTCTATTAAAAGCCAAGTAAAAGATCTTAAGCACCTGCCAATCACTCCACTTAATTATAAGTTTATGCCTATCGGTAAGTTAGAAGTCACGATCGGATTTTCTTTACCGTCATCTGTCCTACAGGGAAGCCATCACAACAACCACAGGAATTAATAAATTGTCTTGCTGCATCTTACCTGATTTTTGGTAGTTGGGTTCTCCTGATTGTTAGACAGGTCTTCAGTGTGTTCATCAGCAGTGCGGACACGAAAGAAAGACAGGCCAAATTGGTTGCGCTTGTTGAAGGGCTGACTGCAGGTGACCCTCAGCCTGTCCCAGCTCTCTTCAGCAGCCTGGGGCAAGAAGTCACCTGTCAACAAACACACATCAAAACACACTGTTAAGTCCTTGCAGCTTTATCAACTTCATCTGTGAACTAAAAAAACAATAATAATAAAATAAATGTAAAAATGAACTACATTTTAAATAATGTCTTAAAATATAGTGGCACCTTTTTTGAACATGCGCACAGTGTGCTTCCCAGTGCCTTGTCGTGAATCAGCAGGGCTCATCAGGGTCGTAGTGGGCAGCAGTGTGACATAAGGATGATCTATAGGCCATGAAGAACGGCCCACATCCACCTGAATGAACGCGGAGCCATGATTTCCTTTAAAAGACAAAACAAAGGAAAACACTTTTTGTAAATGCATGAAACAAACAAAGATAAGAATAACTACTTCATCAGCAGTGCATGTTTGCAGTGGGGAAAACATGCCTTAATCACAAATAATGAGTAGATGTCTTATGCGTTAATTATTACCAAACTGGAAATTATAAATTAAGTTTTCTAGTGGCTAGAGGTGTAATAGTGATTTGTTCATTAAGTAGATAATGTGATGTCTGTGCAGAAAATATGAGACTTCTGTGGTGCTTTTTTATTTTAAAAGGCATCTAGTGAGCTGTAGTTAATTGCAATTTGCATGTTCTCCCTGTGTTTGGTGAGTTTCCTCTGGGGGCTCCGGTTTCCTCCATCAGTACAAAGACATGCAGATTAGGCTAACTGGCATTCCCAAATTACCCATAGTGTGTGAATGTTAGTGCAAGTGTAACTGTGTGCGTTTGCCCTGTGATGGATTGGCACCCTGTCCAGGGAGTACAACACATTGTGCCCAAAGTCTACTGGGATTGTCTTCAGGCCCCCAGACCCTGTAAGAGGATAAGTGGTATAGAAGATGAATGAATAATAATGACGAGCCACAGTCACGTGACTAGGTACACACTCAGAGATGGCAGGAATATTCAGGAAACCTAGAATGCGTTTTAATTAGCAATTTTTACACGTTTAATTTTTAGGGGGATGTGTCATACCATGACATGTCATATAAATGTGTTTAAACATTCGTGCATTACAATTATTACATATTTTTGTGATTTTTAATGTAACATAATTTAAATACAGCTAATATGCTCTGGCAAGTTGATCTTCAGAGGTGCTCTGCAGGGTTTCCATGAAATTTAGCATCATAGTGGGGTAAGATACTGCAGGCATCAATCAGTAAGGGTACTGACCCACATCAATAAAGGCGATGGTGGAAGCGCGGTCCAGCTGCAGTTCGGCTTTCAGGAGGCCGCTCCGCTCGGCTGCACTGCACAGCCACGGGCTGCTCTCCCCCCCGGCGGAACACAGGTTCACCACACGGTGCTTCGGGTCCTGCAGAGACACATATCACTTTTACTTATCTACGAATTTATGCAGGCGGACGCTTAATGTCATTTTAATGTTATACAACTTCCGCTGGAGTGATGCTAAATAGGTAGAACTAAACAGTTAGCTTAGTAGCTAACCTCATAAACATAAACGCATTACTGCTGCTTACCTCTGACGTGAACGAGACAACATGTTTAATTCTAATTGGCGCCATTGTCAAAGCAGCTCACTTAACAACTAAAGGACAACATTATTTTAAAATATATTTACATTTTTTTTAAAGTAAATTCGTTAATCAAAGCTAAGCGCTTCGAAACAACTCGCCGGGTTTTTTTTTCCCGCCAGCTGTTTCATCTGACTGTCTCTAGGCAACAGTGCCTTTCTTCATGTTTTATGGGAGTTAAAGCGCCATTTTGTGGCGCATTACTGCCACCTATTGAATCGGTGTATTTGCAGCGTTGTACTAGCAGAAGAGAACATGACATCATTTCGTTGAAGCTGTTTCATTTAAAGGCGGCCATATTTGGTGACTCAAAATTGGCGACGTAAACTGACTATATAAACCTACATGCTTTAGAACTTGATTGTTTTTCAATGGTCAGGAAAATGTAAAGTGTTCAACACTAATAGCACGATAATAAAACGTGTTTCACATTTTGGTTATGCTGTGTTAATAATTTGATTGATCCTGGAAATAATTACATTTAATGACTCTACCTCAGGCGGGATGGTGGCTTAGTGGTTAACAGCCTTGAACCTTCAGGGTCCGGGTTCAGTTCCCACCTTGGGTCTGTGTGCATGGACTTTGCATGTTCTCCCCGTGCTTGGTGGGCTTCCTCTGAGTACACTGGTGTGATGCTTCTATCTATGCTTCCTAATAAAGGTTCTGTGAAGGTTTGGATAAATCCCCATGACTGGTTTCAGAGGAGTTGTGGATAGAAGAAATGTGACGATGCTGATGACAGATATAAACATAAACATAAATGGATGTTTTGTCATGATTAAGTTAACTGGCACTATTCCTGATGGGTGCATCGCTCCATGCCCTTCCCTTCTTGAGTCACCCATCGCTCTGGAATAGGGTTAATCTGGACTTATCAGACCAACACCTTCTTCCATTGTTCCAAAGTCCAACCCTTATGCTGCCCTTCAGTTTTAACAATTTTATTCTGATTAGCTTCAGTAACAAGTGGTCTTATGGCCACACAGCTGTTTAGTCCAAATCCTGTTGGTTGAGGAAATGCACTTACTTCAGACATAACTGTTTTGTAATGTGTTGGACCGGTCTTAACCCGAATCCAGTAATTGTAATGTTTAATGTTGACCCTTTGACCCTTCTGAAATGGTGCCTTCTTTGTGACTCACAGTGTATACCATAGCATTAGAATTTCCCTTTACTTGAAGGAAAAGGCCCCAACATTCCTGAATGACAATGTCTCTGTGTGCAAAATGAGGCCCAGTGAGGTGCCAGGGTTGAAGTGATAGAAATTATGTAGCAGCACAGAGCCTTGACCCCGATCCCACTGAACAACTTTAAATAAATTGAGATCCTGACTGCATATAGGCCTCCTCACCCAAAAATGCCTGACCTCAAAGAAATTCCCACAGCCACACTTTAAAATCTGGTTTAAAGGAAAGAACATTTTCTAATTTTCCGATTTTCCTTTCAAATATATGGAATGATTTATTATAAGCAAACTCTTAATTAATTGATATTTATACAAATTCGAAATACTGTACTAATTTGGCCAACAAACAGGAGGTGAGAAAAGAGGAGTTGTTTATGGTTAAATTACACTGCCTGGCACCCCCCCAGAAAAAAATCGCACATTAAGACTTTATTCAATCACCTTTAGCTTTGGATGTTTGAAATTTCCTATGGAATCAATAAAGTATCAATCATACACTTTCAATAAACACTTTATCCTGGTCAGGGTGCTGGTGAATCCGTAGATTATCCCAGGAATACTGAGGTAGTCCATCACAGAGCACCATGCACATTCTAGGGGAGACACTTCAAGGGCAAAAAAAAATGTATTAGAGCTAATTCAATTACTGAATGCCTGTGTTATTGGAGAAAACAGGAAAACCCAGAGGAAACCCAGGTGGAGACTGGAAGAATTGTGCTACTCCTAGTGAGTAAGGTGAAGATGCTTCCTTGTGGCGAAAGAAAAGAACAGAAAACGTGTACCTAAAATGACCAGTAATGGGATTCTAAGGGCAGCTGGTGGATTTATTTATTTTGGCAGTAAACTGTAGAACAAAGCCGGGCAGCGCAGAAGGCAGACGCGCGGAGACAGCCTGGAGCTGCGCTGCGCTGCGCACTGCGTCCGGGGTTGTGCCAAGAGATCTTCTGTCCGTGAGCTCAGTTTTTAACTTGCTGCATGTCAGAAGTTGATAGGCTGATGGATGGAGTGTCCGTGCCTACAACTGCCTCTTCTAAAGGCATTAAAGAGCAGTCATCTGAAAGGAACGCCTTGGCATCCGAGACCAACTCCGACTCCAGTTATCTGAGATCCGTGTGCAGCGAGTCGTCTTTCATCATGGCTGAGCCGAAAATAACCGTGGAAGCGCCGTCCAAGTTATGGATAACGACCGTGTTTGTGGTTATGGTGGTTCTTCAGGTCGCCTCCACTACTGGATTATTCGTTTATCTCAATATGTCAGTGGCTCAGGTAAATGACACCACAGGATCACTGCGATATGAGAACAAAACAATCTTCTAAAATGCAACTGCAGAAAGAAAAAAAAAAGTTTGCTTGCCGAATTATCTGATCAGGGCTGAACAATCTTTCATCTTTCTGTACTGGATGTAATATTTTGTTCTTTCCTTGCTTGCATTATCTTTGTTAACACAATTTACTGCTTGTAATACTTTAAAAGGAAACTTATCCAGCACTGACCTCATTATACCTTCCAGGAGCACAAGTTACACATGTAGGCTACAGGGTCAGTATTCCCTGCTTTCCCTGATTTCAGGCCTACATTACACACATATAATGTATATAAGGGAAGAACTTTATGCTCATCTCTTATATTCATAATGTTGTGTATTCCTAAAAAAAATATTCTGATAAGTTTTTCATTTCATTAGTAAACAATAACTTAATAGTTTCAGGATCATGATGGATGAGAACAAAACAAACTCCTAAGTGCAACTGCACAAAAGTTTGCGTGGAAAATGATCTGATCAGAGCTGAACACTCTTTCATGTTTCTGTATTGCATACAATGTTTTGTTCTTTCCTTTCTCGGATTATCTTCATTTATACAATTCTTTGCTTTAATGCATTGTCATTCTCACTGCCTTTGTGTACACATCTGCTTGTAATACTCTAAATTGGAACTTATCCAGCACTGACCTCATTATACTTTCCAGGAGCACAAGTTACATATGTAGGCTACAGGGTCAGCATTCCCTGCTTTCCCCTGATTTCAGACATTTATACACAAGCAAGCTATGTTAAATACAAACGCAAAATTTTCTGCACACTACATTTAAAAAAAAAAAAAAAAATCTATTAATTGATCTTGTAATGCTACAACATTCATGTTTCCATCCAGCACAGTTTTAAAGAAATGATTGGACATAATTAGGGAAGGACTTTATGCTCATCCTTTAGAATCATGATGTTGTCCATTCCTAGAAAAAGTTTTTCATTTCGTTAGTAAACAATAACTTAATACATTTCAAAATCATGATGACCATGCACAGTTAGGGCTTGTTATCTGCAGCTAATTAAGGTGTCATAAAAACGATATTTTTGAAAGTGCACTCAAAAATATAAATTGCTCAGTATATATACAGTATAAAGTTCTTAAAGCAGTATGTTTTGAATGCAGGTTAATATATCAGTTTTAATACTTTCATGACTTTTTCAGTGTGAAAATCCAGAGCCTCTTGCTGGGCTGCACCGAAGCAATGCTTTAGTCTGTGTATATAATGCATAACTGTCCTGTAAATAGTCTGACCTTGCTAAAAACCACAGAACTTGGGGAGCAAAACTATGACTACAGCTACAAGTGAGTGACATTCCCACAGAGATACGGCTGTTAAAACAATCATCCAAACAAACGAGAAGCACAACAGTCGTATGAGATTTTCATATGTGGTTGTTTATTAAAGTGATAGGCTGGTGACTTTGTTTGCGCAGTGCTACCCTGGAAATTCTGTTTTGGTGTTTTACTGCTGCTGTGATCAGTCTTATAGCTCCGATGCAATATTAAAGACACTAACTTTGGGGCAAGGTGGGGAAGACTAGTGAGAGTTGACTATTTATAGCTGTTGTAACTAGTAGTGAGGAAACTAATGTCAGTCTTTCAATAATTTATGGTTTTCATAAAGTCCTCCTAAGTCATGCATGCTCCTCACTCATTTCACTTCATAGTCATTATTGTATTGTGGTTAAAATGGGAACTGCAACTAAGGCTATCCCACTGGGACAGGAATCACGCTGCCCCATTTTTACCTTTTAAATATTTACAGTGGAAAAGGAGAAGCAACAGACAGGTCACTTACTGACACGATTGCCTGGGTCATTCTTGGGTTTTTTTTTTAACACCAATTTGGGTTAGTTAAAAAATATTCCAGATCTTGTTTTACATAATAAGTGTATTGCATTAAACATATTAAAAGAAGATCAATTGTTCCCTTTTCCCTTTTCCAAATGTTTATTTTTTATGGTGAGGGGAGGAGGTTTAGTTTCATGTCCTTTTTTTGGTTTTACTGAAACCTGGTAACCTCTGATTATAACACAAGTGACCACAGGAACTTATTTGCATTGTCAAAAGTACACAACATTAAAGGTAACTACAGGGTGTCCTTTTATACTTGGTTTATATTGGCGTAAGGTGTATATACGATTGGAATTCGAGTCAAACCAGGACTTGTGATGAGATTTACATTTACAGAAGACTTCAAGCACATTACAGTGATGAGACTCTAAGCCAAAGCAAACTGCGGTGGCTCAGAACTCTCATGAACTTTCAGTGAGTGGAACACCTGATTCTTAAAAATCGAAGGTTAACTTGTCACCAATTTGTGGAAGAGATACATCAGTTTGTGAGAACTGTACACAAAATGATTCATGAACACCATTTGCACATTACAGGAACTTGGCTGGTAGTTCCTGCCCCATCCCCATACAGTCCTGACCTCACTGTAAGCCATTTCCACAGGTTTGGGCCTACGTAAGGAGTTCCTGGGAGGCCAGCGTTTCAGATGTGAAGCAGGCAGTCTGATCATAGCTACTAAAAAACTTTTTACCTTAATGGTATCCAAGCACTAATGGAACGCCTTTGATAAAAGCATTAGTGAAGCTTGGGATTATATAGAAAAATAAGGTTTATAGAGTTTTTACTCTCATGACTATGTTCTGTTATTCTACACAATCAAAAATCCTGGTTTGACTTGAACACCACTTGCATTTTTCAGATAACCTGGCTTTTATTGTAATTCCTGTGCCAGAATCAGGAAGCTGGTAGAAGCGGGAATTTCCCCTATGAATGGAAACTTTTGGGACACCTGGACTAAAAGAAGTATATGCATGGTGTAGTCATTGTAATACTTGACAAATTACAGTGGTATTAGAGGAATAAACCCCTTCAGGATATGCTGTTGTCTTTTGAAAAATGACAGTAACTCTGCATTGTGTCAGGTGGATATTCTTCTTCTTTTGTGCACACATTATATTTTACCATAATGTATGGGGACTTTTGGGACACTTACCTGGTACCTGGTAATGACATACTTATAAAAATTAATAATAACACAAAACACTAAATATCTTGTTTTAATTAACTTTTACAATCTATAAATAGAGAAAAAAAACCTAACCAACATGTAACTGATATGCTCTCAGTGCTGGTGCACAGGAAATACAGCCCATATATGGAGATCAGTATTTCCTTTTAAACATTACCTTCATATATCAGAATTATGGGAGTTTTGGCCCAAACATACTAGAAGTGTTTTCAGTCTCACTTGTACGCTTATCACCCATGTCTTGCTAACATCCGCACCCACACCCTAACCAAACTGAGCCTTCCATTAGGCTCACATAATGTTTATGTCATTTCATGGCAGTGTTTCTTTTACAGTTTTGTTGTGATGACATTTATGGATGTGTTGCAGTGCGGATTCCTGAGAAGGGAGGGTTGCAGGCAGCGCTAAACATCTGCTCACATAGCAAACATGTTTTTTGAGTTACACTTTAAAGTGTCCTTTGTATCAGTCTCTGTGCATTGTGAACGATCATATGATCCTTTGAGGTTATTTTGGTTTTAACCCCGTTTTTCATGTTTCTCTCTGGCGGATGGACAGGCCCGGAGTCAGGGTGTGTCTGAGGAGCTGCGCTGTCTTGGGCTGCTGAATGTGCTGGAGAAAGATCAGGAAGTGCCCGATGGTTTGCTACAGCTCTTCGGGGAACCATGCATCAGACTGGCTGAAGGAATTAGGACATATATATCCAAGGTAGATGAAATATTTGTGGTTTCTTACTGAGGATGGACAAGGAATTGTATTTGAATTATGATTACAATATTTCAATTATCTTCAGTAAGTACTTTATTATGTGGATCAGGGAAAACTCTATGCATGAGTGAGATGCCAGTCCATCAATGGGCACCATTCAAACGTTTATTAACACATTGGATGTCACGTCATGTCAAATGGAGCGGCACATCATGCTCTGCGGACACAACTTATTTGGTTGCATTTCAAAAGGAATGTTCAGGCCACACCGGCTGTGTTAGCGGCATGTTAGTGGATATGCTTTAAGCCTGTTCTTTCACTTGTGTGTGATCAAACCATACATTAAATAGAAACTCACTGAAATCACAAACTTACACTTTATGCAATCTATACTTTGTGATCTACAAAGATCATGCTTGTTAAACCTGTAGCTGCACAGCAAATGCTTGTAAGGTGGAAAAAAAAACCCACACTGTATAATTGTAATTCAGGAATCCCCACTGGCTTTTTATGTTAATAATAGCGCCCTCTACTGGACATTATGGTATAGATGGAGTATACTAAAGGCCCTTTTGTATTCCAACATGACTGTGTCCCAGTGCACAAAGCAAGGACTATAAAGATGAGTCCGGAGTGGAAGAATTTGACTGGCCCTAACACAGAGCCCTGTGACCTCAACCCCATGGAGCATTTTTGGGATGAACTGGAAGGGAGATAGCGAGCCAGGCCTTCTCATCCAACATCAGTGCCTGACCTCATAAATGCTCTACAGAATGAATAGGCATGCATTCCCATAGAAACACTCCAAAATATTGTGGACAGCCCTCCAAGGAGAGTGGAATCTGTTATAGCTGCAAAAGGGGGGCCGACTCCATATTGAAGTTTATGTATTTGAATACAGCATCATTGCAGGTTTGGGCAAATACTTTTGTCCATATAATGCACAGTAGCTGAACACATTAAATGGCTGATTTGATTTCCTCGTCTTAATCTTATGTGCTATTTTAGTGAAGGACATATACAATGGTGGCCAAAAGTATTAAGACAAAAGTGAACTTCAATGTTTTGGTGACACTCATTTTTTTTTAAATAAGGACAATCAAGATAATAAAAATATAGATTTTGAATTTTATGTAGTGAAATTACTACATAACAATCAGGATTTAGTATGAACTTCTTTATTCTTCAAAACCGGCTGTGGATAGAGTCATAAGGACGGCAAACAGTACTCGCTCAGTCCATGCCTGCTTGATTGCTTCCTGAAGATCATGTCCAGAAATTTGCCACAGAAATTTGCAGTTCACTTGGGAATTCCCTAGTTTTTCCATGTTTGTGCAGGCGAGGATTCCCTGCCTTTAAAAAGTTAAAAACCATGCCACATATTTGTTCTGTCTATAACTAAACCAGCTGATTCTAATTAGCACAACTCAACTTCAACCAGATAGGCTTGATCTAATTAGTGACATCACTTGTTTTGTGCAGACGGAGAGCTATAATACATAGCATATGTTGTCTAAATACTTGGCTGAGAGGGTGTGTGTGTGTTTAACTGCCGTTTTAACTGCTTATTTATACATTAATTGTTACAAATTAAACAGTTAAAACCCCTCTCACTTCATCAGTTAAAAAAATCAAGGGCCCAACAGGCGCAACTTTGTGGTGGTGGAGGAGGAGGAGTTCAAACCGGGGACCTTCTGGACCATAGTCCACTGCCTTAACCAATGAGCTACCCCTGCTCCATACGTGACAGATCAAGGCTAAATTTTGCGGTGGCCTAGTCTTAGAATCGAACTGGAGACCCTGGAGCTGTGAGAGAGCAAGACTACCACAGACTAGAACAATATTTATACAAAGATTTCTATTTAAGTGGATGGCCTGTGCTTTGTTTACTCGGGTATCTAGTAGTTTGGTTTGGCTACACATATTAACATGTGCAGTTTTTCAGGGCATCAAAACATCAAGTGGAACTTCTTACTGTATATTCCACACTCTGTCCTTAGTACTGTAGTTCTCTTTCCAGTTCGTTTTGTATTTTTTCCCCCCTCGCTCTTTCTCTTTCTCTCTCCTGACATGGCCTATACGCTGAAAAACCTTCTTGTATATTTGATATGTGGCCATGAAGGAAAGTCGATCACTTGCGATGTCAACACTTCTTTGTACTGTTGGCAGGAACTTGCCTGCAGTCCTTGTGGCTTTTGTTTTCTCAGAAGCTCTGTGCCTGGTTCCGAGAGGATAAACGTGTCTTGAATGTTGTCACGAGGCACCGCTAAAGCCTCAGACTCCTGCGGAGCTCGATTGTCCTTGGACAGTGTTAAAATTTCCTGGATGTATCTCACTTTACTCTCACACTTTACATTGTAGATATTTGGATACACATTTGATCACACTAGTTTTAAGGTGGTCAACAGAAATGATGTTCACGATGATGTTCACTGTTAACGTTTTATTTTTAGTGAGCAGCTTTTCTGATTTCTCGCTTAGGTTACAGAAAGCATCATCTCGCAGCACGTCTTTCAAGGTAAGTTTTAGAATTTTAAATCAATAAAACCTGCTGTGTAATGGTGGCATGGTGGCCAGCACTGGTGCCTTGGACCTCCATGGTCCGGGTTCGATTCCCACCTCAGGGTCTGTTTGCATGTTCTCCCTGTGCTTGGATGGTTTCCTCCTGGTACTCTGTTTTCCTTCCACAATCCAAAGACATGCAAATTGGTGTTCCCAAATGGCCCGTAGTGTGAGTGAATGTTGACCAGAGGTCCTACCACAATTGTTAAAAAATGGGCATAAATACAGTGGTCACATTGGCCTCTCCAGTCTCTAGTTGGACTACAGAGGTTCCTAGATGGATAGATATATACAGCATTTTTTTGCATTCCAGAACAAGCTTCCCATGCCACCTGGTACAGATACACATATTAAACAAGTAACCAAATTCCAAATGTTCAAATTGCACCTGCTCTCCTTGCATTCCCCCAACCCCCCCACACCCATCTTTCTTACAGAAAGACCAGCAGCTGAGGCCCGTCTGAAAGTCCACACTGGTGGGAACCAGAGGCCCTCGGCTCACCTCACCCTCCGAGACAATGGATTACAAGGTGTGTGCAGGCGCATGTCAGAGAGAGTTAGGGTGGAACCTGTAATCTAATGTAAACTCAAATAGTTCATTCTTTGTAAAACAATCTAGGAACTATTTTAAACCCAGCAGTATATTTTTAATGTACAGAACCATGAAACACCAGGAACAGGATGTGTTCTGTTTGAGTCTGTTCTTCCTCATGCTGTCTCAGGGAGTTCTTCCTTTCCATTATATCACAGCCCAGTTGGATTTTTGAATCTGACTGGTCAGAAGGTGTTGACTATTGATAAAATCTATAATAAATAAATCACAGTTTTATATTAATGCACTTATTTTGTCTATAGTAACAGCTAATTCTCAGGGACCTGTTAGGTAGACACATGATCTAAGCCCACCAATAAATGGATTAACACTGTGTTCTTATTTAGCATTAAAAATATATAATCGTTAATATTTGGAAGTTTTCTGTAAAAAGGCCCTTATTAAACATTTAGACTGATTTTCTGTTTCTCTGTAAAATGATAAGCTGTGATTTTTTTTGGTCATAGTAACTGATTAAATTTTATACTACATTGTTGTGGATTGACTAGTACCTCCATATGTCTGTCTTCAGCTATTAAATTGGAGGCACATAATCGCCTCAAATTGCTTTGTATGCATTAATGAGGATTTCTCGTCACTGGAATTAGGGTCGTTTCCGTGACCCGATAAAAATTCCTCTCTGCACAAAGCAAGGCCTATGAAGCCTGGGGCACCTTTGGGATGAATTGTGCATCTGACCTCATTAATGCTCTTGTGTATGAATGGGTACAAATTCCCGCAGCCATGCTTTAAAATCTAGTGCAAGGCCTTCCCACGAAACAGCAAAGAATGCACAGAGTTTGGGATAAAATGTCCAACAAGCACATACTGTATGGCTGTGTTGGTCAGGTGTTACAGTACATACCTTTGACCAGATATCTACTTACTCAATCTACTCGAATCTACTTACTCACTCATCTATACCGCTTTATCCTGTATACAGGGTCACAGGGGACCTGGATCGTATCCCAGGAGACTTAAAGCACAA
>JAOVVB010000020.1:12759535-12773666 GCA_028570985.1 Heterobranchus longifilis | reverse complement strand
ATACACACACACACACACAGACAAAAGTATGTGGACACACAACGATCACACCTACATGTAAGCCTTCCTATGTCCTAGTATGCTGTGGTATTATAACTCCCATTCACTAAAATCAAGTACGGGATGCAAACATGTTCTCTGCACTAAATAAGGTCATGATTTGCCAATGTCTGTGCAGAAGAACCCGATTGCCCTGACATCAACACCTTGGTTATGAACGTAAACCCTGACTGGGCATTAGACTTCCTCACCTGACTTTATATACAAGTCAGCCTGGACACGAAATAAATTTACATTTCTGTACAACACTGCTTATGTGCACCCTCATTATTAGTACTGATTGCAGTTAACTAACTGCAGTAAACCCAGAACACAAACCCCCCCCCCCCCCAAAAAAAACCACACGTTCAAATCACAACTTGCCTCATGAGTGTTAATGAATAAATTACTGTGATAATGATACATTTATACCTTAGAATACATGAACCTTCATGATAAACACATGAATCAGATCATTAAACAAGTACAAACAACTGATTAAAGACATTACATATTACAATTTTAAGACCTGACAAATACATAATGCTCTTCCCAAATGGAGTGCTCGGCAAAGAAGCTGCCATGTGACTAATCCCGATCTGCAGACACACTAATCTGAGGACCCACAGTTAAGTGAAAAGGGATGGGATGATGTATGACCCTGGTACGCAGGGGACAGCTGCGATTAAAGGGGCAGATCCAGCATGGTTCCATATACAGCTCTGAAATATTTCAAGACAAAACCCTGATAATTAAATCAGGAGCTGTGGATACAATACAAGTATAACTTTAGCCCTTGATGGATACTTGAACAGCTTACAAGCAATATGTATGAATGTGTATTTGGAGGATGATGTAAACAGTGAGAGAGTTGGCTTATGCGCCTGACCTAGAGCATTGTCAGGTGAAAAACCTGGCAGCCATCAAGAACACGTCAGAAAAATCCTCACTCATACACCTTCATTTGCTTTATTTAACTAAATTATATTATATACACTGCTTTGGATAAGATGTGTATCTTTTAAAATAGTTTTATCTTAAACACTGAGATTAGGGTTGTAGTTAAAATATGGTTAAAGTCTTCAACCATGCATACATCATATCCTGAGAAATATAGTGTAATACAATATCTATTATTATTATTACTGTTTTTTTTAACAAGTAAAGAGGCCTCTGCTACAAATGATCATATGCTGTCTAAACACACCTGAAGTAGAAAATATATAAAGAAAAGGAACAAAAAGTCAAAGTATATTGTTGATGCATGACCACTAGGCTGCGCTAATGAACAAATATTGCAACTAAAAAAAGAAAAGCAACTCCAAATAAGATTTTCAGGGGGCATCATATATGAAATACAACAGTGGTCTAGCTGCAGGGCAGAACAGTCAGTCATACCCAGCTGTAAATCCGTGCTATGCAAGAAAACAGCCAATTAAATCTAACAAGTGGAATGCTCAGCTGCCTCGCCGATTCATTAGGGGTAAAAGCAGAAAAGAGTTTGAATGCTTGAATGTGCAAACCCCAAAGGACTCGCCTTTTAAGGGGGTGGAAAGTGCCCTAAAATCATTTTATTCACATATTTCACAATGCTGTAAACTTGTTACTGTTCAAATGCAATAAACAATTAGCTACCTGAAGTTAAAGTTGCAGCTATGTAAAGATGTCAAACACAAAATGGAAAAGGGAAAATGAGAACATGAACATTTGTGCAGACCCAAACAAACACAGACATCCACTTGTGGTTACCTGATATTAAATTTTAGCTCATTTCTTCAAAATACTAAGCTGAGATTAGTCATTGATTGCTTGTAGTGTATCTTCAAACACATCTCTGTGAACTGTATTCAAAGAAAGGATGAACACAGAATCACAGATGTAGCTCACAACACAATTTTCCTTATTTTGTAGGAACTCTAGCTACATTAAGACATTTCTATGATTGGGATTGTGCATGCATATCCTCTCAATTACCGCCCCACTCTTTACCTTCAAGATGAACTGATAAAGTCATGATATGTTATGACATACTGGCTACTTGCAAATTGTAAACCAGGACTTGGTGTCATAATCTGGCCAGGTTTGATGATCAAGCCGTAGTGCATGGAGTGTCCAACTTGGCACTAAAAACAGTCATCACAGTGTGAGCTCACTCTTGAAACCAGCACTGATGTCTGTAGTGCAAATCAAACAGTTTTTTGTTTTTTGGTGGGGAGAGGACACCAGGGAGAGTAAGTAAGATTATAAACACCGGCTTTCAGTTGAAGAGGATGGAGTCTGGGTCACGGTTGGCTATCGAAGCCATGTGCTTTAAAATGTCCTTCTTAGTGATGATGCCCAGTAAGCGTCTGGAAGTGAAGAAATAAATAAAGATATTATGTACTACTCATGTCAGATTTTCCTGACCTTTTATAAATAGGACATGGACAAAATGTATCACATATCTAGAAATCTATATTTAAACTGATATCAATAATAAAAATGGTGTATTATTTCCTTTGGCTTCTGTGTCAATGGTATAAGGTAATTCTTAGAAAATTAGAATTCTTAAAAACGTCCAAAGGACCAGTTTTGATGTGATCGGGCCATGCTTACCCGTTATGAGTGACGAGACACTGGCGCAGCCCAAGTTTGCGAAAGATGTCCACTACAATGTCCATGGCTGTGTGATCGGTAACTGTGAAGGGGCTGAGGTCCATGATGCCACGTAGTTTCAGGGGAGGAGGGAAGTCAGGGGGCTGGGGCGGAGTGTACTCGGTGAAGAAAATCCGTGATGTGCTCACCACACCCTCCTGCCGTTGCCGTGCGATTTCTGAAGAGAAAGAGGGGGAAAAAGTATAAATCAAATCAATACTTTTCAAATTTGCAACATGAAGCAGTGGTTTCCATCACTTATGATGCTGTGAAACAGTAAACTCACATTACCAGGTCATGTAAATTACTTGAACTTACTAATTTTATGCATAAACCTAATAGTTGATAACTGGATTGTCAGTGTGCGGTACTATTTGTGAAAAAAAACTCTTCGAATCGAAAATCTAAACAATATTTAAATATAATTCAGAAGAGAGTATGCTTATATAGTAACTTGAATGTTATACCTAATACAATACACAAAACAGCTCGACAAAGTGGAACAACAAGCCTCACGTACCAATGGAAATGACAAGATCCCGGCGGAGCACAAAGCCCACCAGCCTCTGTGACTCTTGTGAGACCACGACAGGAAAGCCGCTGTAAGACGTATCAGCGATGAGAGTCTCAACCTCCTCTACGCTCATGCCATCCTGTGTAATGACCGAGAGCGGGGGGTCACTGCGACGAGGTCGCATGACGTCCATGGCCAGGGTTTTATGACTGAACTCCTCTTTGGGCTCTAGGAACGGGTAGCCATTTAGACGGATATGGGCCTCGTATATGCCCTCGCGGCCCAGTGCGTCTGCCACCCACTTACTGGTCATGGCGGCAGCCATTAGGGGCACAATGTACTCCAAACCTCCAGTCAGCTCAAACATAATGACCACCAGGGAGACCGTCATCCGGGTTACACCACCTGCAGAGTTAGAGGTTCAAAGTTGTTGATTTTTTTAAAACATGTTTTATGCTTGTTCCAGATATCATCCTCATTTCAAAATATTTCATGAACAAAGCTATTTTCAATATACTTTAATACTGAAAGATTTAGGCAGTTGTAGAGATCAATCAATCATAATCTCTTACCCAAGCAGGCAGCTGCTCCAACCATCGCATAAAGGCCTGGTGTGATGCAATCTGCCCCAGGTGAGCACCAGCCCTTAAAGATAATCCAGTCATGGTGGTAGTAGGCCAGCTGCTCCATGCCCACACCCAGCAGCCTTCCGGCAATCGCCCCCACAGCCATGCTGGGGATAAACAGACCTGAGGGAACCTGTGTGGAGGAAAACATTAATTATGACTAATGACAATAGGCTAAAATTGCACGCCAATTACAAGTTACAAAACAATCAACTCAACAAATTCCAACAAAGTAAATTACATATCGGAGTCAAATAAGACACAAGTACATTTATCATCATCTACAAAATATATTCAAGCTGAACATTACGGGTCCTTTATAAAAAGCATGCTTCACTCCCGTGACGTCAATACTGCACTGAATCTAGGGTTGCACAATTTGATTAAAAAAAATAAATAAAATAAATAAAACAAATCACATTTTAATTACTTTGGCACATACTATGATTGTGATATCCAACTATTAAATGTATTATCTTGTATCCAAATTTACTTATTAAGGCTAACAGCAAACAATGGCTTTAAGAGGATGTCTGCCCATCACTTCAAAAGTAAAAAAAAAACAAAAACAAAACTTGAATTATTGACACACACTACATAAAAAAACCAGACTGGGCATATACTGTATATTACCTGTAATAAATTGCAGCCTTTTTAAGCCTGATTAAATAATTGCACAGGTCTATATTGCAATTTTGATTGGAACTCATTTTAATAGCCTCTTTTTATATAACTACAAGACGGTTTGCAATTTAATTAAATAAGCACTTAAAAGACAAACTCCTGTGAGGAGCATCGACTGGTGTCACATGCTGTCAAATTCCATCTACATCACAGGCAATGTGTGTTTATTTGCTAATTTATAAATATACAAGCTAGAGACATGTTTTATTCGTTTTTGCAGCTTATACACGTGACTGGCAAAATGAGTACACCTATTAACTGAGTTTGTGCCCTGAACACAACATAGTACAGTAGTAACAATGTCTGCCAGTTCCCCCTCCCCCCCAATTCCAGGAGACTGCTTTTCATATTAGTGAAATTGAAAGCTGGGAAAGGGTCTTGCACTTCATCTGCAAAAAGCAGTCAACCTAATTAAGATTTTAATTATGAAAAACGATTAATGTGGATTTAAAAGTTTGACATGCAAGTAACAATAGAACCATGTTGTAATGTAAAAGCATGTAGGCCTCCACTCCTGGGTAAAACATAATACAATTATCAAGATTTAATGAATAGCTTTCACTTATTATCTCATTGTGCACCATTGTAAAATAAAGACTTGGTAACAAGAAGTGATACAGAGATGTAAAACGGGACAGGGGAGAAGAAAATGGCTAATAATTTACACTGCATTCATTTGCACTCAAATTCACAACCATTAAATAAACACATCTGACAGAAAACAAGTGCAAGCCATGCTGTCTTTCACGCACACCTGCAACATCTCGGGGAAAACTGCCTATCTCAGTCAAACACTTAATGGTGGTATGGAGGAAAGTATAGAGGAGTCAGAAGTTCAATACACTGACAGTTTCACTCAAAAAAAGTGCAAGCGTGGTACAATGCAGAATGTGCTAATGGGGTGAATTGGTGATGCATGAACATTCAAAACAAAAGCCCCCGCCTCTTCATTTTTGCCTTTGTACACTGCACATAGTAGATTTCATTTCTTTTGTGAATAAATGTTAAGTGACTACTACTAGGCATGGGAATCACCAGTCACCACCCAATGCAATATTATCGATAATACGATGCCTAGGTGCTGCAAGTATCTTGATTTTATAAATATTCCAAGTCGATATTTTCCCTAATTTTGTTACACATTTAACCCTAAATGGTCAAATCAAAATGTAGAGTGTTCCTTACCTTCTTAAAACTTTACAACCAAGAGCAGCATTTAAACAATATAAACTAACTTCAAATACAAGTGCTTAACATTTAACTTAAAATTATTTTTTTACTGAGCAGCAAGTACCTCTGTTATGTCTAATGTCTAATTTGCTCACAGATTTTGGATAAAAAGTTTGATTGGTGCTCGGTACAGAATCTGTTATATCTGAGGCTGATTGTCCGATCACCGGTCATGGTCAATCAAACTGAAAAACAGGCAAATTGGGACCTTGGCTGCTTAACTGATGCATCTGTATTATAAATGTGAAAATAGTTTAAAAAAAATTTAAGATTTTAGAGTCAGTGTGGCGATACGTAAATTGCCACACAAAAGAATCGCCATTCATAACAGGATAAATTTTTGCCCATCTCCATTATTTACAGTGGTAAAGCTGGATTTTGATTGATGTTAAATGTGTTACAACTCTCTCATTTAGCTTATAAAGCCTCTAAGTAAAAGTCAACAAGGTACAGTGCTTATAACGTATTAATAGCTAAAGCTTACTTGCTCAAAAACTAAAAAAAAAAATTATGGTGCAAATATTTTAGCATAAGACTATGGATGTCTAAAACATAAAACATTAAAGTGAAATGAGGGTGAAATCAACAACAGTCTTAACTCAGATTTATGCTTCTGCGTAAAGTCTATGCAGGAGGTCCCACACAGCCACGTACCTGACAGTGTACTCTCCGGCATAACCTGACATGAAACGCAACTATATTTCATGCCAGTGCAAACCTGACTCTGATTATTCCACCTGGTAGGATTACATTTCTGACTTCTTTTTCGAAGAAAAATAAGGACCAATCACCTGCAATTTTTTATTTAACCCAAACCTCCATTTTTTAAAATGAATTGAACATCATTCTGACCATTTCCTCAGATGTCTTTTTGATTTCTAACAAACTGAAGGTTTGTAAGTGTGCACATACACACCAATGCACAAGTATGAATGCTCAGAACGCTGCGGGCCACTTGTCTAGACTACACCCTATGCTCCATGTAGACTTGATGCGGAAGCATAAATTAGGCTTTGGATGTCAGCAGTTTTGAAACAAGTTATGTTTTAAGGCAACATCATTTGCCATCAGTTGCAGTTTCTCACAGCAGGGGTAGAAACCAGATTTAAGATCACCAACATTTTCTCAGATTACACTGTTAAGACTTTTTGTCCCCTAAAAATGTTCTTGCTAACAACATGGGAAAGAAAAGTTGTGTGCCACTAATGACATCAGCCAACATTTCCTAACTTGTGCTTGTAGTCTAAAATGACAAAAAAAGATATAACATAACATTTGTTGTATTTGGTCTTTAAACAAATCACTCATTACTCTTTTAATACTATGTGGGATAAACTGACCTTCATGCCAAAGGTAACCACAGTGATGAGCATCTTGAAGATGAGCGCCAATGCCAGTTGCCACATGGCCGTGAAGACGTCGTGGCTAGCGGGTCGGTCGGGCAAGGTGTTGCTGTTGCTCTTGACATCGGTTGCGTTTCCGTAGTTGCACAACTGGGAGGAGTCGAGCAGCCCGCAGTCATTGAACAGCTCTGAAATGAGCTCGCTAGTGCTCATGCGCGTGTAGCTATTGGGGAAGGCTAGCACAGCTGTAAGCGCCGTCACGACCAACACCTCCAAGACTGGGTAGTGACCCTGGCGTGTTGTTTTGCGTCGCCGACACCAGGCGATGTTTGCCCGAATGAAAAAGGCGCCCCAGATGCCACCGAAGATGCCCAGTAACACGAAGGGCACCAGCTCAACTAGATGCCAGGGGGAGTGAAACTCCACATAGAACAGCACCAGCCGGCTGTTTCCAAACGGGTTGATGGAGCGCAGCGTGAAGGCTGCCACAAGGGCGGCGAAGAAAGAGCGCCACAGTGTCTTTAAAGGGAAGTAATAACTCACCTGCAGAAGAGAAATGTTCAAAGAGAACTGCTTGATGGACTTAGTGCTTTGATTGACTATAAAAGAGATAAGCTATATATTCTGTCAGAGGTAACAAAACCATCACAAACAGAACTGCATAGAAGTAAAGAGTCAGCAAAAAAAGGACTAAACTGTAGGGCATTTACCTCCTCTAGACTGAAGAGAACTCCTCCAATAGGAGCACCAAACGCCACTGAAACACCGACTGCAGCAGCAGCAGAGAGTACCTGATGTATTAACACACACCAATAAGAGGACTGTTACAACTGACCACAATCAACAAAGCTTAGACAGAGAAATTATCTCAAACTCCCCAATTTTTTTCTCTCTCACACACTCTTACCTCTCGCCTTTTGGCCTCATTCTTTCGATACTTGGTAAAAAGATGGCACAGTATATTTCCACAGCAACAGGCTACATGGACCAGTGGCCCCTCTTTGCCTAGACTCAGACCAGACGACACAGCCAGCACCAGAGTGACTGTTTTAATCATCAGTGTCCACTTGCCCAAATAACCGCGAATGATGAACCCACTGAGGATAGTCTTAATCTAAGGGCCAGAGTAAGAGAAAATCATTTGTCAGAAAATGGCAGATCTATATAATAAATTACAACAGATTCCATCTGGATAATATTAGGTTAGAAACAAATAGTAAAAATATTTAAAGAAAAGTTAAAAAAATAAAAAATACTCAATCTTGTACCTCAGGGATACCAGAGCCACAGGCATAAGGGGCAAAGGCTCTAACCAGAGCCACTGCGAGGAAGGCGAAAAGCAGAGCCCAGCAAACATACATCAGATAACTAATGATGTAAGCAAAAGGTCCTTCGTTGGAGCCAATCATTAGCTCGGCCCAGGTCTTCCACTGAGGACACTTGTCTCTCTCCTGGAACGTGGCCTCGTTGGAGTTCCAGCAGCAGTGTTCATGGTTGAACCAGAAGTCATTAAGACATACTCCTTCCTTCAGGTCAGTCATCCAGTGAGCGGAGATGTCGATCCCACCAGCCAGAGCACCTTTACAACAATTAAAAAAATAAACCAGAATGAACATTTGTGGTTTTATCAATAATATCTACTGTAACATCATAATTATAACATTGATCTAATTCATTCATCTTCTATACCGCTTAGTCTATACATTGTCACTGGGCCCTGTAGCCTAACGCAGGAAACCTCAGGCACAAGGCGGGGTACACCCTGGATTGGGTGTGGATCCATCGTAGGGCACACATCACCCACTCCAATTGAATTAGAACACCAATTAGCCATCAAGCTGCTTTCTTTTAATTTACTTTAATACACAGTTATAATTATTAAAAAGTTTAAAATGTGAAAGAGTTAAACTGAAAGGAGCTTCAGTTAAAAACTAACCATTTTAAGTCATTAAAAAAAAAATCAGTTTATATATTGATTACTAACCTGACATCAGTCCAACCAACAACATGAGAAGCCAACCCGAGAAGGCATCATTGATGCTCTTCATGAAAGCCCATGTAGACTCTTTGCTCTTACTGGCAATCTGCAAAATAGAGTCATGCACAATCACTGCCTGCAAATCAGGTTAGTCGATTATTAGTATAGCCTCACCACTTTCTAAAGGGCTTAGGATTGTCTTTCCAACTCCATACAAGTCTACCTATTGCTAAATGATCTTGTTCTTGACCTTGGACACATAAATTCATAGATTGGAAGGAAAAAGTCTAGCCAACCCACAGACTAAATTGTATGCCCCAATTTCCCCAGGAATAACAGGAAGTTATTCCTGGTTATTCCCCAGGAATAACTTTTGGTAGTGCAGTAAACACAACCTCTCTGTGACGATCCCGGTCCTTGGACTTCTCTCGCACCCAGTCAATAGTGTTGAAGTCTTCATAAGTGCCCACCCCAGGCACAGGCTCATCTAGAAGATCCATCAGCTTAGGAACCCCATTAAGTCCATCCCCAGCTGCACCTGCACCTTCACAAAGAGGATGTTAGACAAATACAGACAAAAAGGTTTAAGGTTCACCACAACTATTAATATTTCATGGAGACTTCTAAAGGGGAAAATCTGAAATCTGAAAACATAAGTTCTATTAATATCATAAGCAATTTACTTTATAAACCATATGAACAAACTAGTGTATACTACAAGCATTATTATAGGAGAAATTATAGGGATACGGTTTTGTAAAGTGGTCTAACAGCATTTTTCTAATCGTTGGCTGCTATAGGTTCCAGCTGCTCTTAAACAAAAACCTGTTAATTCCTCAGTGGTCAGCGTGAATCCTGATTGTTTTTACCTGTCACATTTTAAGACTTCATTAACATTATTTTATGATTCCAAGACAAAATGCAGCTTGTGCAAACCCAGCTGACATGAAGCCTTTCCTAGGCAATGTTTACTATGTGCTACAAAGCACCGTATTTTCCCTCAAAATAAACATTTCCATAAAATATAAGGTTATCGCACTAATAAGAAGGTGATTTAACAATTCTTATTCATCAGAAGTGAATCTTGACCCTTGTAGGGCTGCTTTCAGGGGACCAAACAGGTATACGTCCGAGGGAGCGAGATCAGGAATATAGGGATTCTTTAACCCCTCAAAGCAAAGTTTTTGCAGACTGTCAACAGTTTGGACAGAAGTGTGTGGACATGCATTGTCATGCAAGATTACAACACACTTGCATAGCAGTCCTCCAAGTTTAATCCAAAGTTAAGGCTTCTGTTTTTCAATAATCATCTCACTGTAACAAGCACTGTTAATTATTATTGAAACTTTTTCCTGATAATGTTCCAATATTGGCCCTTGATGATCCCAGAAACCCGCAAACATCAATTTTGTAGCTGATGGTTGACTTTTGAACTGTTTCCTTAGTTGGTGATTGAGGATGTTTCTCTTCCAATCTCCAAAATATCCAGATTCCATATGTTTACTCTCAGGCTTCTATTGATGAATCTATGTCTCGTCACCAGCAATGATTCTCTTTAAGAAACTTTCATCTTCCTTAGAGTATTGCCCCAAATTTTATTTGCAGATACACAATTTCTTTTTGATAAGACATAACTGGGTTATATAACCAGATGTGTAGATTTAAAAAATTTTTTTTTACTCATTCATGTACAAACTTATGAAACGCAAATCTTCTGAATCATGGCCAACACTCCTGTCTGCGCTGATGCAACAGAAAATTAATTAACACCCTCTGAGCAATTAGAATGAAGAATTTAACAGCACTGGGTATAAAATTTAACCTTCCGGGTTTTAATACATCATATTAATTAAATTAAATCGTTCAACATTTGATCGATTTGATTGATGGATCAAATGGTCAAACTATTTGAGGTATGAATTTCTGTTTTGGTTCACGATTTGACCATTAGAACAAGATTTTTAAAAATGACGAAATCACATTGTTCGTATGAGAGACATCTACCTGACCCGTAGTCCCGGTCTAAAGGAGGCACATCGTCAGTACTGGAGAAGTCCACTGTGGCCCCCGTGATTTCCATGAGGTCCTCGTCGCTGCTGGTGCCCGTGTGCATGTCAGGGAAGCTCTCAGCGTAGCCAGAGTTCTCCATCCTCACCTCACACTGGCAGGCGGAGCAGACAGTCCTGTGATCAGACAATGCAGACTGATTTAATAACATCCTACAGAAGAAGTGTCGAAATATATTGAGTGCTGCCTCATTCTACCTTTCAGTCTGATCATTGAAATCCAAAACCACAATTATAGGAATTAATCAACAGTACTGAAAGAGTAGAATGGATCATTGTATTAACAAGGAAGTTACAAATACACAATCCAGTATGGTCTACAATACTGAAAACCTTAAACAAATGTAATGTCATTAAGAAAGCTGCAATGACCAAACAAATCCCTTAAGCACACACATATTTATGACGCAACAGACTCTCGCTAAAGCTAAACAGCAAGCAAACTTTACCATTTTATTTCTAGAAATTTTGAAAAAAAAAAACCCGATTTAAACTGACTAAACAGTGAAAGTTGTCCTTATCCGTTGGGTTGAGTTAATGAAATAAAACACACTAGGTCCTAGCTGACTTTAAAAAAACAGAAAGAGAGATATAAACACTGACAGCTAATGCTACGTTTTAAAATAACGTTAGCAAACCACAGAGCAATTTGCTAGCGTGAAAAGTACATACGCGACCGAAAGCAGAAAGTCATACCTCTTAGTTCAGCACTTCCTGGATATTTTTTTTAACCAGGATTATAACATGTTACATATTTACTTCAGGAAAATGCGCAGAGTTGTCCGGTTGGTTAAACATTATCTTCTTACTAGCTGGCTAGTTTCACTCAGCCAGCTTGACTTGCATTTCCATAACATACCAGACTAATCGAGTGTCGATAGACGTGTGCACTGACTCGGTAATCGATTAACAAAAAAGTGTTAGGGATTTTTTTTCTTTCTTTTGCAGAAACGTTGATTCAAACAAATGAGAGATTTTTACAAAGGTGTTTTTTCAATCATTTGTTCATTGCTCGTTCAGTCGTGTATGACTTTTGGCTACTATGTAGGCCTGCATCCTCCATGCCTTTCTGTCATGGACCGCTTTCTTGAGGTCTCTCATTCTCATGATACTGAATCTTCAGGTCTGTCACTCACTGGTCACCATCGTCTATACTGCCTTAATCCTGTATATAGGGTTGCTGAGGGGCATGGGGCCTACCACAGGAGACTTGGGGCATTGGGCCGGTGCACGCGGAGGAAACCCACCTAGCAAGAAACACCACCTTGAGGTGCAAGGTGATATTGCTAATCACTAAACCACCATGAGGCGGCATTCTCATTGTACCTCTTTGTATCAAGCCAGCATGCTTTTTGGATAACCCTTTTGCATGTTCCGCTGACCATTCCCAGCATTAGCACGGAGGTCAACTGCGGTTATGCTCATCCATCCATGCCCTGGCCACCTATGCTTGTACAGTATCTTGGAACTTCATAAGTAGGTGTTTTAGGATCAATAAATTTAGACATGTCATTACAACAGTGAGGTGGTGCAAATCTACCCCATAGCTGACATTTTTGCAATAACAATACACCTGAAGTCTTCTCTTCATATAATACAACTGCCAAAACATGACAGTTTCCATGTTCTCCCCATGCTTTATGAGTTTTGTCTAGACACGCTGGTTTCCTCCCACAGTCCAAAGACATGCACAAGAGGTAATTTACTCACATCGATACTGCTTTATTCTATATTCAGGGTTGCAGTGGGCCTGGAGCCTATCCCAGGAAGCTTAGGGCACAAGGCAGGGTACACCCCTGCTGACAATATTATTTCTACTTCTAAAATGTTTCTAATAAGTGTTTGTACAATTGTTGACACAATTTGTAGTTGTAACTGTAAAACCAAGAAACCAACATGAAACAAAGAATTAGAATGCAAAACATTATGCTTGGTTACAACGATCAAACTTATGCAAAGCTATTTGCATGGATGTGACTGATATTTTTTCTGTTACTGTTAGCTCTGTACTGTCCTGAGTGCCAGCGTGATCAACAGGATTCTAACAGGTTCTTTAATCTGGGCCAAAGTCCGCAGAGCACATGTGCACATAGACACACACACACACACACACACACACACACACACACACACACACACACACACACACAGGATAGTAATCTGAACAAAAGCCATGCACACACACACACACACACACACACACACACACACAGGCACATATGCACATGCCACACACACACTATGCATATAAACATAAATTTTTAAAGTATTGTGAAGGGTCACTCAAGTGGTGTGAGCACTAAGGCCTTGAACAGTGCTGTTACTTGGCACAGGTAAAGATGATGAACTTGTTGTAAGGGCTCAAAGCTCTCATCTGAAGAATTTAATTTCTGGTAATTTTGCTGACACGTAAAGGAACAGTATGACTTAATTAAGGGATTCATTTTCATCCCTTGTTACTTACCCTTGTATTTTATATCGCTAGACTACATTGAATTTACAGCAAGAGACTGTACTGACTATAAGAAACTGACTATTTATTACTCACTCACAAACTGTATGCAAAGAAACCTTGTTTTCGTTATATTTGACATGAAAGACATTTAATAAAAGGTAGTATTTCACCACCCATAACATCTCTACACTAGCTTCTGGTCAAGGATGGAATCAATTTTAGGGTACTACATGGTCTGTCTTCACAGTACATGACCGTTCTGATTGTTTTTTTTGTTTTTTTTTTACTTCTGGAGGGGGCACGTCCATCTTCTGACATATTACTGTTAACATTCCCAGTATATTTTTCCCAGGAAGATCTGTTTCAAGAGGATTTACACACACATACATTCATGTATATTCAATTCCTCTCATCTTCTGCTGTTTTTAATGTGCTCTAAAATTATTTGACTTGAGTGATACAAGGGTCAGTTTTAGGACCTCTGCTGTTCTCAATATACATGCTTCCCTTGGGAAACATCATTAGAAGGCATGGGATTAGTTTCCATTGTTATGCTGATGAT
>JAOVVB010000020.1:12731058-12749833 GCA_028570985.1 Heterobranchus longifilis | reverse complement strand
TGTGTGTGTGTGTGTGTGTGTGTGTGTGTGTGTGTGTGTGTGTGTGTGTGTGTGTGTGTGTGTGTGTGTGTATTGTATATCAGTGTGTTTTCAACCCTGGTCCTTGAAGACTACCTTTGCACATTTCAGCTTTCCCTATATTCTACATTTTATTGCCTTTTCATTTCCCTGCTCTATCACACCCATTTTTCATTAAGGAAATGCTGTAAATTTCTTCATTAGTTAAATCAGATGTGGTGGGAGATGAGCAAACACTGAAACACGCAGGGCAGATGGTCCTCCTGGACTGGAGTTGAAAACCACTGCAGTATATTATACAGCAGTATAACTTCGTCCAAACTGAACACGAAATAAATAATTATATCCAGCAACAAATGTTCAGAATATTGAAAGCAGCATGCTGTCTAACATTGTACTGGAATGTCTATCTTTTATTGACAGGCTCGCACTGATTTGCTCGCTCACCAGAAGCACCTGACAGTGGGGTTTCCACCTGAACCACGAGAGCAAACTATTTCAGCGTAAGTTCGCGTGCACACACTAATACTGTACACGGTACCATCTAAATTCTGGGTCATGTGACCTAAGTTTTACCTTCCTTCACATAGCCCAATGCCCCCAGACAAGCTGACCAGGCTTATTGATGAGGCCAGCGTGAACAACCTCACAATAGCAGTTCTCACTCAGGGTAGTTGTCTTCCTTCATACTCTCTTCTACATCTGTGTACAGTTAAAGTTGTTTGGAATGTGTTGGTACTGACACTCATGTATATGATTGGCAGGAGATCATGGTGTATCTGGCCATGAGCATTCGAACCCAGCCAAAACTTTTCAGTGAAATGTTCCGCCTCCGCATCGGCCTCATTATCCAGGTCATGGTCACTGAGCTGGCACAGTGTCTCAACTGCTCTGGTACTAAATCCGTCCTCACATACACCTGCTCGTAACACAATATGAACCGTGCTTGCAATATTAATAATGTATGAAATAAGATGTCAAAATAAAACCGCATAGAGTTACTTGTGGAAATCTTAACACGTGAGAATAACTGAGGCTTGTCAACAAGAATTGCAAGTGGACAAATAAAACCTAGTACATAAAACTAAATAAATAAATAAATAAATAAATAAAACACTTTAATATTTCATTGCTAGCTTACTAACATAGCAAAGGTAAGCGAATGTAAGTCATGGCTCCTGGAACATATTTTTGTAGAAATTTTGTTGAGGCAAAAAATTGTATTCTTAGACTGATTAAAAAGATATTTCAATCTAAATGCACAATAAATAACTGATCAATAGATTAACTAAATACAGTACTTAAATTAACATGTACTTAAATTTGCTGAGACTATTTATTTATTTATTTATTTTTAACGTCAGGAGAGGATGCTACTGAAAGTCTGATGAACCTGGCTCCATGCGAGCTGAAGGACCTCCTCCTCCAGACCCTCAGGGGCAAAGAGTGCAGAGAAGTGGTTTGAGAGTTTGTTGAGAATGTTTTCAAATGTTACTTTGCTTGAAGTCTTCTGTAAATGTCTATCGGTTTAATGTCTTCCTTCACAGGAAATTTCATCACAATCCCTGGTTTGACTTGAACGTTCCTTATACATAGTACATGATGGCTTATGTATACTTATAATGGTGGTTCCACAAATGGATATTTACAAAAGTATGTAGTACAAATTTGCCCTGTATCTAACTTAATATCTAAGGCCCAGTGTAGTAAATTATTTTTTTTAATTAATCGACGTTTTATTGATGTTAGAATATGAATTATATTTTAATATGTGTATTTCAGTGCGCTCAGCTGGATCTGGTGTAAGCCCAGCCATCTCTATCCAATCTAAAAGATCAATTAAAAGGCAGCGCTCAGGTCAAATGTGATGTCAAATTGGTATGGATTAGCATGATTCCTTATCTTTCTGTCTACTGTTTGGGAAAACAAACTAATTTCTGCTTTTTTAACATTTATTTTGAGCCATTATCAGTGCGCTCCTTGGATATTGACAATAGTGAGTCAGGGGTGAGTATTGTGCATGATAAAACTCAATCAATTCATTATTATTATTATTATCATTCAATTGTAGTGAATAAGTCTTTGGGTAATGTTATGCGATATTGCTTTTAAAATCTTTTGATAAGTAAATATGTGTCTGTTAGAGGTATAGACCTTCTCCTATTGAGTCCTTTCAAGATTTTTTGAGAGGTGCGGCACAGGACAGAAGACAAGGTCAGTGGCGTTTAGATGGAGCTCTCAATAGAGTTCCTGTTGGTTTCTATCAAAAGGTCTGGAAGATCCTACAAAAGGTCAGCAGAAGTCAGTGAATGCTGATGCCTATTCTGTTCTGTGATGTTGTTTATGCTAAATCTTCTTTGCCTTTTGATTGAAAGTGTCATGGCCTCTCTATTGAAGGCTCTGTCCTTTCATCATCGACCACAAAACTTAATAACACTGTGCGTTTCGTTCAATAAGGTATGGTATGAGTCATAAGAATTAAGAATTTTATTTTATTTTTTTCTTACTAATTGTAATCAGATGACCCCTGGTGAGATTAAATTTGCTGTGCATGTGGAGACAGTGTTGAACCGTGTTCCGCAGCCGGAGTACAGGCAGCTGCTGGTGGAAGAGATCCTAGTCCTGACCATGCTGGCTGAAGTGGACATCCATACAATTGAAGAAAAGTACATTCATGTAGAAAAGATTGTTCAGATGGCCAGCGACATGTTCCATAAAGATCAGGTAATCTTTACATGAATATCCATAGAGTGCATATTTCAAAAAATATTGGCACCCTTTTTCTGCATACATAAAAAAGGTATGTTTTAAGTTTAACATACGGTATTGGAACAGTGTATCGTTTCATTACAATATCTTCTTCTAAACAAAAAGTTTTGTTAAGTAGTCCAATAATTATTTTTTTAATGATTGACACACTTTCAATTCAGTGAAGCCTCCCCTGAAGAATAACAGTAGTTCCTTTTATGTCTAACAAGTTTGGTGACATTTGTTCCCGACACTTTCAGTAATGTTCAAATACATATAGAGGTGGTGATGAGAAATGGTTTTTGTATGAATTTTCTTCAACCTGTTTTGATTATATTCTAGTTAGTGGTTAAAAATTAATTGTACAGCTAAGTTGGCAGAGACAACCAGGTTTTGTGCTACAATTTGGCTCACCTTTTTCACAATCATGCTGAAATTCTGCTACTATACTACAAAAAATGTTCTGAGATGACATGAATGTTTCTTCGAACTTTTGCTTTGTTTATAGAATATTTTGTTTAAATTCATTTTAGTTCTATATTTGCATCCTGTGAGATAAGCCTTAGGACTTTAGATTGATTGGTGGAAACCCTGCAGCCATTTCTCTGTTCAAGTCAGTTATTTCACACCCGTTCTATCCATTTTAGGCTTCATGAATTACATTACTGTATGCTTGTCATTATTATGTGATTTTGTTAACAATGATCGAGAAGAAGTTTACAACTGGGAGCTTGCACAAGCCAATGTCCACCATAGAACTGTTACCTTAACCATCACTACATCATTTATACAGATTTGTGTTTCTATAGAATCTTTTTCCCATAAAACTTTTGTCCTATAACAATAATCAATTATTTTTTCCTGTAGGTTATCTATAGAATTGGGTTATTGGGAATTCTATAGAACATATTTGCAGTGTAAACTAAAATATAAACCAAGGAAAGACTAACATCAGAATGCTTCACGTCTTTTAAAAATATTTTTAATTTTAGTCTAATTATACATTCTTAAAGATACTTGTATCTTCTGTATGTGGAAACCAGTATCTTTTTTTAAAAACTAGTTGATATTTGGGATTTAAAAAAAAATAATCTACTGTACAAAATTCTGTCATAAATCTGTGCCTTCTCTATAACAGAAAGACCTACAGTAGGAGCAGATGACACAATCCTGAAAAAGGATCAGTCCAACGGTATCTGCAGGTTACTTTATGACTGTGCACCCAGTGGCTGTTTTGGGACCATGACCTACCTGTCGAAAGCTGTAGCCACTTATGTTGATGACTTCCTGCCAACTGGGTCCTGTGCCCTTCAGTAGCACACTAGAGCTTGCAATTTGTTTTTAATGGCTGACAATTATGAGTGGTTATAACTGGCATAGAAATATCACTGAACATTATAACATTATTGAATAACTGAAACAGAAAGATTTTTATGGATGTCTTAGACAGTGCAAATGCATATTTGAATTATATGAAACCATATAAAATATTAATTAAAATATTAATATTGGCAAAATTGATTAAAATAAAGACATTGTCAATGTATTGTTCACTTTCATTTATGAAAAAAGAGAGATAAAAAGCATGCAAAATCTCGGTATTACAATGTTATGGCTTAAAATATACAGGACCGTACAAGTATCTTGAGCCACTACTCATTATTTAATATTACATTCAATTAAATTAAATGGTGAAAATTAAATTAAAGAAAATGGGAACAAATGTTTTACTGTGACAAGCTGCAAAGTGCACTTAAAAAATTTATGTTACAACCTGAGCAGCAACCTCATTTCCCCTCTCGTTTGTTCCAACCACTCAGCATTCAGCATCACCAGTATACTAATCACCGACCTGATCATCTGTTATCATCTGCACCTGTTTCTTACTGGTTCATGCCTTAAGTTAGATGCTTTGTTTAATGCTGGAATGCTTTATAGGTCAACAAACATAGGTTAACAAATGAAACACATTCCTCTGAAACTGGTCAGGGACTGGACTGAAAATAAGATCCTTAAATGGGAGGCAAAAAAGTCCTTCAAGAAGAACAGTTCCTCAAGACTACAGTACATTAAAAAAATATAGGAAAGTCTGGCTTTGGAGACAAAATTGAAAGAAATGAGTGGTTGCTCAAGACATTTGCGTAGAACTATATTAAACCAAATCATGTTCCATAATATAAATGCAGACCATATAAGACAAGTTTAAAGTGGGTGGCATTTTAATTTGCAGATTCCTTGAATCTGGATTCAAGTTTTTCCATACCATTGAAAAATGTAGATGCTTTCGAGTGAGCGCTGCCTCAAAATAATTTAAGTTTTTTTTTTTATAGTACATTATGATACTTATGGATCAAAAATGCTTTAATGGAATGCTTTTTATGGAAAAGTGCTATAATACTTTTCCTCCAAAAATGCTTTTTCTGATCAAAAATGCTTTTTTTTTTTAAATTCAAAATTGGCTTAAATGTGATTTTCCAATAATAAACATTAAAGAGATAATATATTCGCATTTGACCATGGGGAAAACAGAGTATGCTTATCATTAAATAAAAACCACAGACGCAAGCACACTGCTGTATTTGTTTTTAATCCATACAGCCATACCTTAACCATACCTGAATGAAATGTTACAAGTTACTGTATGCATAAACAGCTTCAACTTGTAAGGTGAAGTCCAAAATGTTCAGGGACAAGACAAATGTACAAAAGTGACCTGTACACATTTCTCCAGGACTCAAGAATTCAGGAGGCCAGCAACTGTGGCACGATCATCAACATTGACAGTGGTTGATTCAAAACACTATTCAGGCAATGTGCATACAAAACCGTGGCTTGGTTTAGACATTATAAACATTAAAGATTCAAGTGCACACAATTACAACAACAAACTCTCCGACCGGGGGGAAATAGAGGGGCAGGGGACTTGACATCATGACATTGTTTCATTCCACCGCAAATCACTATACATTGTCACTCCATTCGCATTCAGCCAGTGACATCATCTAAGAGGGCCATCTAGAAACACTAGATCTGACACTTAGGAAATTAAAGAGAATAAAATGACAGGACTATGTTATGCTCTCGGGGCAGGGGATGCTACAAACACACAGCTCAAGGGCAAAAATGGCACGTGATCATGTCAGTCTCTGAACCAATTCTCACATCTTCGTTGTCATATTTGGTTTTGGGTTGGTTGATGTTTTTCCTCTGGCGCTACTGTCAGGCTGATGCTCTCCTTAGCGCTACATGAAGTGCATCTGAAAATGGAAAAAGAAAAAATATATATATATAGAGAGAGAGATACAGTATATCTGTCTGTTCAAAGTAATATTTCAAATAAATGTCTGCCACAGTAATGTTTCAGAAATTATATACCCCTATATTGTGTGCTAGACTAAATTATGGAAAACAAGACTTTCATTTTATTTCAAAGGTAATATCTCTTAATACATTGTCGTCTCTTCAACTATACCGCTTTATCCTGTGTACAGGGTCCCGTGGGGCATGGAGTCTATCACAGAAAATCCATACACAAATGCCAATCCCTACACAGGGCAATTTGGGAACGCCAAACCTACTGTACATGTCCTTGGACTGCCAGAGGAAACCCACCAAGCACAGGAAGAACATGCAAACTCCATGCACACAGACCCGAGGCGGGAATCGAACCCGCACCTTGGAGGTGCAAGGCATCAGTACTAGCCACTAAGCCACTATGCTGCCTCTATTAATACGGTGGGTTGAAAATGCAATGAGTGCAGTGTACCTGAGTCCCGGGGACAGGGGTGAAGGGGTTGGTGGTGCGGAGAACAGGCTGGTTGTACATCACAGGCTGGGGTGCCATTAAGGGCACTGAACTCATCTGGCCCATGGGAGGAGGGATCTATCAGAAATCAAACACAAAATGATTTTTCACAGAACAATCACATTAGAAAAAACAACTTAAAATGACAATAGGATAAATATGAATTATAAATTGCATATAATTCTTCCCTTGCCACAGAATGCAGTAGACATGTATTGTTTATGATTTTTGCATTTCTTGTTTTGCACTACACTCACTCACTCATCGTCTATACCGCTTTACCCTGTATTTATCCTTGTGTATATATATTTTTTGTGTGTATATTCACAAACTGATTTTTATTAAAGGTGTGTGTTTTGGAAGTAGTCTCCAGTATTAAAGGGCATCACATCACCCTTTCACTGACTACTTGAACAGCATATCAGCATATTGTGTTCTATTCCTACTATATGGTGGTAATGAAGCAAAACAGTGTCTTGTAATGTATGTGAGTGTGCTATGATACAAGAATGCAATCTACATGATGCTGAACATTACGCTACGTATTTTCCATATGTAAACATTTGGGTAAGATGTTTTTTTTCCCCTACCATCCCATATACAGGCACTTGGGGGGTTGTCATTGGAAATGCTACCGGAGCTGGTGCCTGAGAAATAAATCAATCAGTACACATGATGAAAACAAATGGTTGCAAAAGGATTTCTCACGAAGGAGTAACAAAGAGACTTACATAGCCAGTATAAATCATTCCATTCTGCAGTGAACAGATGGAAGAGGAAAAGAAATGGTACAGTTAGCCTTTAAGGCAGCTTGTGTTTGCACTTGTGTTTATGTAATACTGTCTATATTCCCAAAGAAATGTCTGGTTGAGGTTTAAAAAGGAAAAAGTTCCTACCATCTGTGGCACAGGAATAGGGGCAGGGGCCAGATGTGTGTGTCCCCAAGGTGCGGTGCCACTCATGGCTTTAGACTGCCAGTGAGATCCACCTGTGGTTTTCTTCTCCAGGTGGGTCCACTGCATCTCTGGCCTTATGAGAAAGAATAGAAGAACTTCACCAACAAAACTAGCTTTCATGGCAGCGAATGAGGCCTGAGATTAAATATGCAGATTTGGATTTACGTACTTTGGAGTTTAACACTGTGATTTATGCAATTTCTTTTTGTAATGAAAATATTGCAACTAATCTACTGCTTTGGAAGTGTAAAGCATTCTCATGACAGTGAAAGTTAATAATAGATTATGACATGACAAAGTACCTAACAAACATCATGCTTCAAACGATAGTTGATACCATAACTCATCTTATGGCTGTTTCACAACATTTACTCTATATACTTACAGTATGTGTCCCATCACATCAAATCAGCTATTACAGTATGTCCCAATTTGGGTGATTTGATTTTGAAACCAAGTTTATTACTGTATTAGGTCCAAATGCTTTTAAGCAATGTTTATGATTAACTTTATCAATTCTGTTGCAGGATCAGAAAGATGAGGTATAAACCAATTTATGCCAAAATGGCCAAATTTCACTTATGGCACTCTATTGGCCATAGCGCAAAGCCAACCCATTCAACTTAACACCTGAATTGATATGACAGGTCACATTTAACTATAAACAGATAAAGACTTCAATGTATTGTTCATTAATAAATTGCTAATTTTTCCTTTTTTTTAAACAAGAATTTAAATGTAAAGATTTCCCCTCAATAAAACTGACCCAACAATGAATCACTTAAATCTAAAATATCTTCTTAGCGCAGGTCTGTGGCAGGGATCTTCCATTTATACAGTCAGAGATGATATTAACCATATGGCCAGACGTTTGTGAACATCTAACCAACACTCATATGTGCTTCATGAACATCCCATTGAGGTCAGGCACTAATGTCAAGGGAAATGGCATTGTGCAGATTTGGTGCTCCAGTTCATCCCAAAGGTGTCCAATTGTGCTGAGGTCAGGCTTTTGTGCAGGTCCCTCAGGTGCTTTCATGTCCTGGCAAACCATGTCTTCATGGATAGGGGCACTATCATGTTAAAACAGGTTTGGGCTGTTTCGTAGGCTCGGAAATTACAATGCTACAGGACAGGAAGTCATCCTGGACAATTGTTTGCTTCCAACTTTGTGGCAACAGTTTGGGGAAGGTGCACGTTATGGGCGTGATGGTCACACTTTTAGCCATATAGTGTATATTCAAAGTGACCTATAAGGTAGATATATCTTCTATAATGGGCAGTTAGTTGGATCTAATAAACTAAGCATATTGAGAAAATCTTACTTTTTGGCCAGGGGTGCTCCAAAGTGCAAATCTATGAGAAACACAACACACTCAATTAGACAGGAAATGTAAAAAGAATTACAATAAATATATAAAAAGCCAAATGAATAAAAGACCCACTGCCCACTAGGTTGGCCAAAGAGGAGTCCAGGTCATTAGTCAGTAACTTTCCTCCATTATGGAGATGTGTGCCTTGGCCGTGGACCTGTGAGGTGGGCTTGAGCAGGGGTCCTAAAAGGGACACAATCTATAGAAGGAGACAGAAGGATAAAAAATGGAATGTGTGTCCTCTGTGCCCTTACAAACTATCACATTTATTCACAAATCTTTGACTCACCGAGAGACGGTCCAGTCATGCAGAGCAAGTTAAACAAAAACAGGAAAAATATTAAGTCAAATAGTAAAGATGCCAAGGCATAATATATAAAGACATGTGACTGAGTACGTATTGTGTTCATATTGCCGTGTGTTGTCATATTAATCGCGTAAACCTGACCTCCCCAGCCGTTGTTAGTGGCAGGCAGGGTGCTAGTCGGAACAGGGGTGGTGAGGTTGTGTTGGAGGTCAAAATGATCACTGGTGAAACTGTGCACACTGTTGGTTCCAGATACACAGAAACACATTATTTTTTTTTACACATTTTGAAATGGATATCAAATAGTAGCAATAATCTTAAAGCATCTAAGTTCTATTATTAGTACCCATTTGTGAGGGGTAGATCTGGTGGGCTAGAGAGTAGCTCAGTAGCACCACTACTGGTGCAGCTGCTGTTGGCACTGCCCACGGACTGCCCGCTGGGGGACACTGTCGGGGTCTGCATGCCAATATCTTTGAGCTGTACTCCCTGTGGTGAAGTTGAAGGAAAAACAAATCAACAAGGCTACTCTCTTTTTGATTTCATTTGCTTTGTACATATTTAACAATCTAAATTGAGCCAGTTGCCTTTAAATTTTGTAATTAACTTTCAAAACTAATGTAATGTAAAAATGATAGTGACACTTATTGGTATCAGTATTACATTCCAAAGAATTTTGGTTCAGTATAACATATTTTATTTTTCAGTTTGGTTTATTTTATTGTATTTTACAGGCATGATTTAATATGATCTTGATGAATTTTATATTATTATTTTTAACATTAATTTGTACGTTCATTCCTTGATTTTTGCTAAAAACAGACATGTTCAGTACTGTCTTGAGCCACTTCTCAATTCTTTATATTAATTAGAATTAAATTATGCAGATCAAATTAAAGAATGGGAACAAATGTTTTACTGTAGCAGGTTACAAAGTGCCTAAAGATACGATTTAAAAAACGGTTGTTTATGTAACAACCTCAGTAGCATCCTCATTTCCCCTCTCGTCTGTTCCAAGCACTCAGCATTCAGCATCACCAGTATCTGTACCTGTTTCTCACTGGTTCTTGCTTGAATGGTTCATAGGTCAATAGTGTGGCTTAACAAACAAAAACACATTCCTCTAAAACTGCTCAGGTACAGGGACTGGACAGAAATTGAGGAGTTCTATTCCTCAAGACTACAATAACAATACAAGAACATCTGGCTCTTTGGAAGCAGAATATAATTAAATAAATTAGGTGTGGCTCAAGACTGTTTGTACAGTACTGTACATTTAAAAAAATAGTTTTAACTTTAGGTGAGAATATTATCTATTAATGAACTCTGCAAAATATATACTTTTTTTTAAAAATCTAAGTGAATTTCAGATATACTTATATACTTATAATTATAACGAATAATTATATTTGTTACCATATTTAAACAAAAAAACTCAATTTGCTGAAAAATATTTCAGTATACAGTACATTGTGTAAAAATTTATATTTTGAGTTTCATTCTTATACATAAATTAATTATGATACCTGGACTTAAGGAACCACATTTTTAACATCAAGTTAAATATTGCCTTTACTTTCAAAAACTAACCAGTGAGACATTGAGTTATCTCACCTTTGCAGGCTGTAACCTGTTGCCCTCAGCCTCCTGAGCCTGCTGTTTCTCATCCCTGCAAACCGGAAAAGCAATAAACAGAAGTGAACACTCTGAAACCAGATAGGTCTATCTAAAAAGCTTCACATCAAACATCATAATGTGGAAAAGTGTGATCTCATTGACTTGGCATGACCAGGGCCTGGTGGTCGGTGCTAGATTGGCGAGTTTGAGACTAGATGTTGAGGCTAGATGTTTTGAGCCTGGAGCCTCCACAGAATGAGAGTAACCTAAAACTTTTTTGGACTGTGGGAGGAAACCCCCCAAGCACGGGGAGAACATGCAAACTCCATGCACACAGAGACGGGAATTGAACCCAGACCCTGGAGGGGCAAGGCAACTGTGCTAACCACTACCCCACTGTGCCACCCCCATCTACTCTACGTTTCATTATTTTGTGCATTCTGAGATGCTTTTTCACTCACTACAGTATTTGCGTTATCGTAGCCTTCCTGTCATTTCGAAACCAGTGCACCAAGCTGTTTCCATCAAAAGAACGAGTTTTTGTCATTATTTTCACTCCATTCTTTGTGAACTTTTAAGATTTACTGTGAAAAGACCAGGATCAACTGTTTCCAAAATCCTCAAACCAGCCCATCATCCACAAACAACCATGCCATATCCAAAGCCACTGAGATCACAGAGAATTTTTTTTGTTCTGATGTTTGATGTGAACATCAAGTTAAGCTATTGAGCTGCTTTTTGATGATTCTACTGTATGCACTGCACCACCGCCATGTGATTGGCTGGTTGAAAAACTGCACAAATGACCATGTATACATGTGTTCCTAATCAAGTTGGCCAGATGACTGTATCCGTGATCCATGTAAAATATAACCAATTGCGCCTTACTGTGATCAATATACTGTATCATATCGGCCATAAATTGTGTTGGTTATATTTCTAGTCCAATCACAGCTGACCAAATTCTACAAAAAAAGCATTGATCTAAATCATTCTCACTGTAAACACTCTGGGACAAACTGTTTAATAAGCTAGGCCATGTGGAGTCAGCAGGACCCTTTTTATACTTGCATAATGAAAATGGGCTGTCTGGTAGAGACCTATTTATAAGCAAATGCTATTTAATACCTAATAACATCTCACTGTGCTACATAATTGCTTTTTTTTAGCATCAGTTGATAAGATTGTAAGGATCGGTTTAACCGGGTGAACTCTGATATGTGTTAGATACCTGTTGACGGAGGAGAGCTCTTTGATTTTCTTGCCTTCCAGAGAGGCCAGGTGTTGTTCAAGAGCTTGTAAGAGACTACTTGGGGCCTGGAAGCGATGCAGGTTGAGGAAAAAAGATATTTCAGACACGTGTGTAGACACTGAGCACAATACAAAAGCACGCAGACATACACTCTCACAAACCCTCACACACACAAACCAACATGGAACGACATGGACGCTACTACTATACATACAGTACATAGACTTCTACAGCTGAAAGACTCGCTCTCGCTCACTTACTCATACACACTGACACAAAAGTGCACACAGACAGACAAACAGACATATACAGAGTCACAACGGGAAGTTCTGTATTACTGACATAACCTAATACTCTTCATGAGCCTCTAAAATAAAAAGGGAGACAAAGCAAAAAAGATTCAAATAGAAGATGCTTGGACATGCAAAAAATGTGTTATTTCCCATGCAAGTGTTCTGAAACTTCATACACGGCTTGTGAAGCAAACTGAGATCAAGGACTTCTCAAAGGGGGAGACACAAATTACTAGACTTTGCAACAAACATACAAAAAAAAAAAAAAAAACAGAGGGACCTATTTTTTTTCTGACCATGCAGAGTACATTATGAAGCACAGATATTAAAAAAAAAAAAAAAAAGCCAAAGCGCAACCTATGAAACTTTGGATTCCACTTTTTCCAATTTTGCAGCAAATTGCACATTTTTGTGCGTAGTTTCCTTTGAAATAGTTCAGCAAACGCATGCCCTTTTATCATCAGGAAGAGGAAATAAAAAAAAAACATTTGGAAGCCAAAGCAGGTTATAGAGAGAAAGGCAAATGCTGGATGAGAACATGAGGTTGTGCGTTCGCTGATTGAAATGCAGCATTCTTCTTCCTTTATAGCCTATAATCAATGAGCTGTACTGGCCGATGAAGAACATTCACTCTTCAAGAGAATGGCTTTGTTCGTACACAACATTTGCCTTTCAACGACTAGACGTGTCCACTCTGCATGCCAGTTCGAGGGAGGATTTCCATGAATAACAAAAGAACAGATTTCTCAGACAGTCTAAGAGGACAGAAAACGAGGGAAAGCCCACTGAGAAATCCGAAACACACGCCATGAAACGAGACTGTCTTAAAACAAGAAACAAACGAAAAGATAGCAAGAAGTTAAGGAAACGGTAACATTGCTGTAGGAGTGTACAAAAGGCCATACTATCTCACAGTATCTCTATAGTGGATATTTTTTTTTGGTAAAATATAATATTCATTTTATGTTGGTTACGAAATATTTCCATGCATGTAACATTATACAGGCCTTCTGAAAACTGCTTCAGCTGAAGTAAACAAGGCACTCCTTCCATTTAAAAATGTTTTTGACATGGTTAGGTACCACTGTAGTATGCCAGCTCAACACCTTCAGGAGTCCCTGTCTGATGTAAATGAAAATGTCAAAAAACAAACAAACAAAAATAAGCCAAATGGTTGCAAACTGAAGGGGGAGATGTGTGCCCAGCACCCCTCTGTCAGTCGGCATGGAGCGTAATTGGCATGAAATGCACAGTCCAGCATAAACTGGAGGCCTATGTTTGGCATGGCTGCTGACTATAAACTTCAGATGGTGCCAGGCAAAGTCTTGTCCCCTGCTCCAGTTTTAAGGCATTCTATTTATTGTGCACATTCACAATTCTTCCCAAAAAGCTATTAAAACAAAAAATACCCTACCAGTGCAGAGATATATGGCAATGGTGAGTGCCTACAGTATAAAAGCTAAACACTATACCCAAAATCTCTTAGGCACGGACACCATTCGGCTATACATCAGTCTGCACTGGAAATAGAAGCCCTTTAAATTTCTCATGGATTTTACCAGTAAGAAATGGTGGCTTGAAGAGCGAGCACTTAATCTTAACATGATGACACCGCAAACCTCAATAGCCTTGAACGGCCTTTCATTCCTAATAAAAAAAAATGCTGTGCTAATACACATGGCAATATTCAAGGCATAAGGCTTCATAAATGAGAGCTTCTGGTGACCAGCTTTAGTACCCATTTACCTCTGATGAAAACAGAAAATGCAAAACAGCACATCAGATTCCCAGGGAGAGCGCGCGGGTATGGAGTAAGTTTCTGGAGGCCCCTATCCTAAAAGTCTGGTAGATGAGGGGTAAACATAGAGGAAATGGGGGAGGCTGGGGATGGAGGTCTATGGGGTGAGGTGGTGATGAGAATTTCGGGTGAAGCCACATGGCAGAAATTGAGATGAAATGTGCCACTAACCTGTGAGAGATCTGGGATGTCAACCTGATCAATTCCAACTTGCTGTGACACAAAAAAAGGAAAAGAGGGAGCAGAACAAAAAATAAAAAAAAGAAAAACAATGTGGAACCAAAAAGATCAAACAAAAGAAAACAAAACAAAAATTAGAAAAGAGGTATGTGGAGGAGGGAGGAAGAATAAAGAAAAAGAGCCATTACTCCATGCAGCGTTTGTGTGGTGGTTAAAGAAAATATGGACAACTGCATGTACAAAGAGATAGATAACAAGGATTTGGATGTTGGCTTCATGGGTGAGAAAACAATGAAATGCCATTTTTGGTCATGTGAACGGAGATGAGATATTCATGACTAGGTGAGAAACATCCAAAAGAAACACACAACTAATGTTGACTTTGAAAAAAAAAGGACAAGAAAAAATGGCATACACACATCGTTATACAAATAAAGAAATGCGCTCTTAAAGTCAACTTTAGTCTGTTTTTGGATAGCACTGCACCCAGTTCCTGAAGAGACATATTACTTAGCCAAAAAAGACAAAATAATAAAACATAATCTAGAAATCAAGCAGGATGTGCAGAATTCTTTTTTTTTTTTTGTTCCAAAAAATACCTCCATACACAGCAAGACATTATGATTTAGAAACAAACAAACAAACAAACAAACAAACAAATAAATAAATAAGTAAATAAATAAAAAGGAACGGCTAAATTCCAGCCATGCGGCACAGTTGTCAAAAATAAAACAAAACGAAAAAAGGATTTGCTTTAATGCATACTCATTTTCTAAAGGCAGAGGACAACATTACTGCACGTTTATCCATCAACCTTTTAAAACACTACAAAGTCCTCACTCATACAGTATCTGATCACAGTCAGAGATCTTCCATGTTGACAACTGTGCCCTGCATTTGGACTGCAAAACTGTTTTTTTTCTTTTTTTTCTTTCTGCAAAGTTAAGTCAAATGACTGAAATAGTTGGTCTTCATAAGAATAACACATCAATCACTGTTCTTATTGTTGCTGAGATAGACTGAGAGACATCTTGCTAACGCATGCAGTGCAGGCAGCAGAACAGGCAGAATGAAGGGGATCCTTTGGTAAAAGTTGAACCAAAAGCCAAGAGGGGCAGTAATCAGAAAAAAAGGGCCTCAATGCCCGACCAAACCCATGCACTGAGTGTATTCAGAAACATTTTACCTCTGCCACTTTGAGAAACTCTGAGAGCTTGGTCATCCTGATAAGAAACCTCTTGTATATTTCCAGGGCTTCTTTGCACTGGTGCTTCTTCATATCAAAATATTTCTCTTTGAAACGAAACAAAGTATTTAGTACAACACAGCATCCACACATAATCAATTTAATTTGCATTCGCTATAATGTCTTATACCACAGCGCTGACGAATTCTTGAATCTGAATGGTCAGAAGGTGTTGATTTATTTTAGAATTCTGGCTTCAGGGCAAATATCCAGTTTAAACTGTATTATGCACTTGTTTTAGCTGTTTCACAGAATGGATGCTTTATATGGTTTAAATCTAATAATAATCATATTACTGTAGTTATGTCTCATTGCAATGGTAGCTCAGTGGTTAAGGCATTGGACAAGGGATCAGAAAAACCCAGGTTCAAACCCCAGCACTATCAAACTGCCACTGTTGGGCCCTTGAGCAAGGCCCTTAATCCTCAATGGCTCAGGTGTATAATGAAATAAAATGTAAGTCGCTTTGGATAAGGGCATCTACCAAATGCTGTAAATGTAAATCTAATATTCACTCACTCATAGTCTATACCGCTTTATCCTGTATACAGCGGCGTGGGGGGACTAGAGCCTATCCCAGGACACAAGGCGGGGTACACCCTGGACAGGGTGACAGTCCATCACAGGGCACACATACTGTATCACATACTGTAACACACTCACATGCTCCTTCACACACTAATTTGGGAACGCCAATTAGCCTAATCCGCATGTCTTTGGACTGTGGGAGGAATACCCGGAGGAAACCAACCAAGCACGGGGAGAACATGCGAAGTCCGAGCACACAGACCTGAAGAGGGAATCGAACCAGGACCCTGAAAGTGCAAGGCTAACCACTAAGCCACTGTGCCACTAAAATTTAAAATAATAAATTTAAATATATTTCATTGCTATGTAACAAAGAAAAAAATGTTTTTTGTAAAGAATTGTTTATTTACAATTATTGAAAGGTTTCTCCAGTATTAGTAATTTTCCTACCAATGATTTTGATTTCTGGTTTCTCGGTGCAAGCACAACATATTCGTTTTTTGTCTAAGTGAAAATAGAGATGATAAGGGAATGATAATGGTTTATAGCTGCTATATTATAAGCAATAACAGTTGTGCAGGGGTTCCACAACATAAAATGTAACTATAAACAGTTAAAATCATTAAAATCTTTAATAAAATAATGCAATCAATAGGCCAATGCTGTGGTATAAGAGGGGAAAAAAACACTTTTTGTTCAGTAGAAAAACAATCAGCTTTGCTTTATCACACCAATCCATCCACCCATTACTGATGATAGTCTTCAAATAAACAGTAACATAAGTGACACCAGAAATACCAAAACTACTATAGATGCAAATATGGGACTATACTGTATTACCTAGAAGGTTAATAACACCCTCGTTGTAAGCAGCAAATATGCGAATAGAGTCCTTGAAGAGCAGCATGAAGGCACCATTGATCACACCATTGGTCAGTACATTAGAGGTGGCCTGGAGGGAAAATTAGAGTAATGCATTTAAGTGCAAGTGTTAGGATTGTCAAAGTCCTCAGGAAGACAATGAAATACAAGTTATGCCAAAGGGCACTTAGTCTATCAGGTTTCACAGAGTTTCTTCAAGTAAGAAATACAATCATGTTGTATGTGCAGCCACACCTTTTGTTCATATGATATTGAGAATATTTTATATTTTAAGCTCAAAAACCATACGCAATATAAAGCTTTGCACCTTGCACACAGTGTGGCCAAAAGTATACGGACACCCGCTCAATTTTTTTGGTCTGTTCCAGACACTTTTCTGTTATAATAAGCTTGACTCTTTTGGAAAGGCTTTCCACTGGATTTTGGAATATTTTGGAGATTTTTTTGTCTACTCAGCCACAAGAGCACTAGTGAGGTCAGACAGTGATGTCTGTCAGGGAGAACATGGGATTCAGTTGATATTGCAGTTCATCCCAAAGGTGCTCTTTGGTGTTCTTCCATTCCAACCATGACAAACCTTGTCTTCATGGAACTTACTTTGTGCTCAGGGGCACCATCATTCTGGAAAAGGTTTGGGTCACCTTTGCTCCAGCGAAAGCAAAATCTTAACATGGGGCAGCATACAAATATAGCCTATACAATTATGCAATTCATAATATGCTGCAAAAGTTTGGCGGCAAAAGACCACATACTAGTGTAATGGGAAAATATTCATATACCTTTGATCATATAGTTTATATATACTGTACAGTCCAATCACAAAACTGTAAAAACTGTTTAGTCCCAATCCTGTGAACTCCATCACATTGCCTGCATATAGAAATGCTCTTACTTTCATTATTAAACATAGCTATGGTTTTTACTGTTGATTTTTTACCATGCAATTCACCCAGTGTTTAACTGATCACTATTCATGATTTTTAGCTGACCACATCTTTTACACAGCGTTGACGGTTAAGCACTATGCTTCCAGATTTTGATAATCTGCTAAAGGGTTCTTTACCCAGTTCCAGTAATTTCAAATCTCCTTAGTTGTTTTCTTTGCTTGATGCAGCCCAATAATTTGGCCCTCCTGAAATGTTGACTTCTTTTGGCAAACAGGTAAGAGCCTTCCACCGGATTTTTACTGCAGTGATTAATATGGTTCAGCTGCCAACAAGTTATTTAACCCTAACTGATTCAGTGAGAAGCTTCCCATTTCCTAAACCTTGTTAGAAGACATATCCTTTGGTTGTGGCGAAGATGCTACTTTTTTTCAGAAGGGTCAATTTATTGTCCTGCATCAAGCAAAGAAAACAACTAAGGAGATTGCTGAACTGTCCAATGCATTATTAAAATCCGTAAGAATGTTGATGAACCATTATCTTCTAGCAAGAAATGTGGTTGAATTTTTTTTTTTGAATGATTGTGACCGGAGATCATTTAAACCAGGGGTCAGCAGCCTTAAACACTCAAAGAGCCATTTGGAGCCGTTTCCCACACAAATTCAATTCAATTCAATTCAATTTTATTTATATAGCGCTTTTTAACAATGGTCATTGTCTCAAAGCAGCTTCACAAAAAATGAAAAGAAAATTTGAAAAGAAAATTTATGGAAGTATGTGTGAGAAAAATTTGTCTAGATAATAATGAGATTGTCCCTGATGAGCAAGCCAAGGGTGACGGCGACAGTGGCAAGGAAAAACTCCCTGAGATGGCAATAGGAAGAAACC
>JAOVVB010000020.1:12719776-12729776 GCA_028570985.1 Heterobranchus longifilis | reverse complement strand
ACCAGAAAGACCTCCACGACTTGGTGAGAAACCTTGGTCTCACGAAATCCAAAGCAGAACTTCTGACGTCAAGACATAAGCAGTGGAATTTGCTAGATGAAAGTGTGCATGTAGCAGTAGTCAAGTATTTTTCAAGCTTCCTCAGCTGTCAAGATGAGCTTTGCTTCAGTAATAATGTGACTGGTCTGTTTAAAGCAATTGGAATTAACTGTAACCCCAGTGAGTGGTGCCTCTTCATTGGCAGTTCATGGAGGAGCCTCAAAACTATCCTGCTTTATAACGGAAACATGTATCCATCTTTTAAGGTGCTTTGAAATACGAGGACTACCACTGGAAGGTGATCAGAGACTTCAAAATGGTGACATTCCTACCTATTGGGTCTCCAAGGCGGCTTCACCAAGTATCCATGCTATATTTGCTTATGGATCAGCAGTGATGCACTACCACAGGTGAGACTGGCCAGAGTGAACCGTGTTTGATGTGGTCAAATGGAAGCCACTGTAACCCATGACAAGTATTGTTTCCACCATTGCACATAAAAATTGGGCTTGATGAAACAAAGTCAGAGCACTTAAAGAAACTGCAGTACCTTTAGAAATTTTTCCAAAACATTCCACAGGCTAAAGTGAAAGAAGGGATCTTCATAGCCCCACAAATAAAGAAGATAATACAGTGCAAGGAATATCCTAAGAACTTTACCAGGAGACAAAAAGCTGCATGGAACAGCTTTTTTGCAGTGTTTTGAAGATTCCTTGAAATCACAAAGCCGAAAACTATGTGGAACTTGAAGAGACCATGGTGCAAAACATCTGCAAAATTGGCTGCAAAATTTCCCTCAAAGAGCATATACTCTACGCTTATCTTGACAGATTGAAAGACAATATGGGTGCGTACTCAGAGGATCAAGACAAAAGCTTCCATCAAGACAATCTTAACTTCGAACGCTGCTACCAAAGTATATACAACCAAAACATGATGGGTGACTACATTTGGAATACGTGAAAGCGATTTTCTGCACAGGTGCCTGCGGCCCTGAGGAAGAACATTGGAGCTGTGATCCTTCATGCTGGCACAAACGACACCAAGCTGAGGCAGACGGAGATCCTAAAGAAAGATTTTAGGATTTAAACCTGAATGAAATAACAAATTACAGACCGATTTCAAACCTTCCGTTTATATCAAAAATATTAGAAAAGGTGGTGTCAGCCCAAATATGCACATTCTTGCAGGAAAACAACATCCTCGAAGAAGTTCAGTCAGGTTTCAGGCCCCATCATAGTACAGAAACTGCACTAGTTAAGATTGCAAATTACTTGTTTTTAGCTTCGGATCAAGGCTGCATTTCAATACTAGTCTTACTTGATCTTAGTGCTGCATTCGACACTATTGTCACGGTACGCCAGGTCACGCCCATATCTCTGTCAAGGTGTAACGCTTGGATTTATTTAAACCGCTAGTTACTTTGCTACGGGGTCGAGAATCAAAATACGGGACGTTAAACACTACTTCCGGTATTGCGCAATCAAGACAGGACAAGTAAAGACGCGACACAATAACTATATATAAACCAAACCAAAGTGTATTAAACAAAACAAACCAACAAACAAACAAACAAGGTGCACCAAAACCAATATATACAAAATATATACAAATATAAACAATGTGTGTGATGTATGCGGGTGTGTGAGTGCGTGTATGATAGTCCAGAGTCAATGTTATTGCAGTGTGTGAAATGATGCACGGGAGAGATTGGCTCGGCCTCACCGGTATTGATGACAAATCCGGGAGCTCGAGCAACGGAACAAGAGGTGAATTGTTGTTGTCTATGAGGAATAATCCAACCGGGGAAAAGTACTCCTTTAGACTCATCTAACAAACTCTCTCTCTGAAAAAGCAGCGCGCTGTGAAAATCTCTCCGTGTCGGGCCACTTGCCGGTTCCGGCTTTATACCGGCACACGTGACCCGACGCCGCTTCCGGGTTCTCTCGCGCTGCGATCGCGCATGCTCGCGAGAGCTTACCCTGTGACCAACACTGTCTATTGGGACAATTAAAACCGCATAGGGCACTCTTCCTCGCCCAGGTGAGCAACATTAGCTCTTTAATCATTTCCCTGGTAATAAAAATGCCCCTTTATGTGGCCGCGCTACAACACATTTTTAAAAAACTGAGGCTGGCAGTACCTATCACACTGAGAATGATAGGAATGGACACATCAAGTGATCCTTCCCTCAGATAAATTTTTTTACATTTATAAATAGAGTTTTAAGGTTTGTTTGTATTTATTTTCTAAAGAAAACAGCACTGTTTAACCAGCAACTGTTGTAGTAATACACCATACTAAACTGCACAATATGTGCAGAAGTTATAGTTAGCATCGATTCCTGGTTGTTTTCATATGTGACATAAGTGGAAATATAACTATAATTACGTATCTATTATGTAGAATGTAAATGCTATAATTGTTTAAAAAAACAAAGGTGAGTCCTGCCTACAGCATTTACTTCCAGTGATCCTGTGGATTATGAAACCATCTCTCTCCTTTATCCTTTGTTTTAGGCACCTTGCAGATGCTTGGTTTCGTGGGTGGGAAATGTTGTTATGAACCATATTGTCATCAGCCGCCGCCCCGCCTACGCCACACTGCACCCACCCGAGCTGTGACCGTCCCCGGTCACCATAACTCTCTCAGTCTCTGAGCGTGAAGGCAGTCGGTGCTGGCGTTGTGAACACCGGAGTCCTTTTGTAGGGGAGGGAGGAGCGCAAACATTGTCCTGAGGCAGTCCGGCTTTTGCAGAGTTCGAGGTTTCGCCGGCATGCGGCTGGTAGGGAGCAAGACGGTCTCGGTTGAACCCATAATAGCGGAACATCACGGCGAAAGAGCCGAGCGACCTCCAGCAGCTCGGGGGCGCTCGGTAGGTGAATCTAGCCGGGGACAGGGCTACCCGTCACGGTTAGACAACGAACAAGGCTCCGAGGTTTCGCGGCGACGCCGAGGCCCGGGACCTCAGGACTACCGTTGCAACGTTATCAGGCCTGAGGTAGAGCGTACTCCAGCAGCCATTAAACTAGCTCCGGGGGGCGCTGAGGGGAAGCCGCCTCCCACAACCGTTCTCGTTCCCCACTAGTGGATTCAACTTCCGGTCGGGACGTGTAGGAAATCGCGCTGGAATTTATGTGACGAGCTAGCTCTTCCTGCTTATCGGCGGCTAGCTCTACCTGCGCGAAGAATGCGTAGGGTTGCCGGCGCCGTTGTAGGAGGGAAGGTGCAGCTCGCCTCGCCGGCTGACGGCGCACGGAGCTGTAGCTTGCTCCGCCGCTGGGAAACTTGATGAGTCCGTTCCAGGATCCGCTTCCGTCCCGAGATCCAATGCCGGAATCTTCATTTCGCCGCTCCGCTTCGGTCGCCCTGGTTTGCTTGCGCTAGCCCCGTCAGGAAGATGCTCTTTCTCCCTGCGTAGTTGCTCTGACACTCGGCGGCCTGCTTGGATCTTCTGTAGGTCCTTGATAGTGCGCTCGAACTCGTTAATCTCCATCTCACTTCTGACACCAATGTAGCGTTTTACCGCCGGAAAAGATGTTGGAGATACGAGTTGGCTTCTTTGCTACCCAATGCAAATGGCTGGGAGAAGTTCACACAAGACCTACGCAATTCAGCCTAAGCATGAACTTGAGCACATTTAACAGGTCACACCCTCAACACACAAACATGGCCGAAGCCACTAACCCAAACAACCTTCCCCAACAGGGAACCCCCCGCAAGGCATGAAAATTAAAATAGAAAATTTATGGAAGTGTGTATGTGTGAGATGAATGAATGAATGATGAATGAAATGTCTCTGAAGAGCAAGCCAAGGGTGAAGGCGACAGTGGCAAGGAAAAACTCCCTGAGATGGCAATAGGAAGTAACCTTGAGAGGAACCAGACTCAACAGGGAACCCATCCTCATTTGGGTGATAACGGACAGAAATTATATAACATCATGCGTGTTATGCAACGGAAAGTTCAATATAACAAAAGTTATTTAAATTAACATGAAGAAGCAAAAAGAAAATACCTGGAGCCACAAAACCCTTTTGTCATTTAAAATGACGATAACTCTGCATATCGTTTTTCACCTTTATGCTTTGTATAGAAAAGCTGTAGTGTGTTGCATTTATGAAGTCAATGCACTGCTATAGAGAAAATTGTATTTTTGCATGCAACAAAAACATTTTGAAAAAAAAAAAGACACTGAGTGGAAGGTTACTTTTAAATAAAATACTCAATGTCTATTTGAGTCCTCCTCTTGTTCATTAAATAAAAAGCTGAACCTAGATTTTCCACCTGCTAACCAAAAATGGCGTCTGCTTCTGTGTGCCGTCAGCCTTTTATTGCCGGTACTGTAGCGTGCAGTCAGTTGTCAACCTGAATGAAACCAGGGCTTAAAAAACTCGATAAATCACATGCCGGCGAGTATCGCACATCAGCGGGTGTGACGCATTTTTTGAGCGACCAAAAATTAAACACACTTTATTTTAATGTTACAAGATCACCATAATCTTTAAATTTATAATTACATTATAATTACCAACTAATAAATGTAAATTAAATACTTATTATTTAATTTCCAACAGAGGGATGAAAGAGCCACATGCGGCTCCGGAGCCGCGGGTTGCCAACCCCTGACTTTTGAACGTTTGGTGAAATTAAATCGTAAAACACTGCTATTTTTAATAGTTAAAGTAAAAGCATTTCCACACGCACAACAGGATAAGAACTCAAGGGACTGGGACTAAACAGCTGTGTAGCCTTAAGAAACCACTTAGCATGGTTTATGAATCTCATCAGAAAAAAGGGCACCCATCATGAGTAGTGCCTACTGTACAAACCTGTGCGGGCAGTGTTATGATCTGGGGACGATTTAGTTCGTCAGGTTTAAGCAATGTTATGTACACAAAAATCAGGTCAGCTGACTACCTGCATATAATGAGTGGCCAGCTTTTCCCATCAATGCATTTTTCGTCCCTGATACATACTGTAACCCCCATGCAGTTGAATAGGAAATCTAGGTATTGAGAGCAAAATTGTTTATTTGTACCAGGCTGTAAAAATTTTATTTCTGTTGTAAAGTCGGGCTTTTTAACATGGGGGTCATTGGGGATTGACACATTTTTGGAGCCAGCCCCCAGTGGACATTCAAGGACCTGCCGAGAAACTGCACTTCAGCACTGGCATCATTTTTCAAAACCAGAGGTTGCCCCTTGGTGGTGACACACAGTACAAAGTCAGCAGGATGTAAATAGCTACAAATCTAAAGCTGATTTTAAACATTTCTGACAAGGCATACATCAGATACTTAGAGACTTTACCATGGTTCCTCTGCTCTCAATCGGTCTACATTTTACATCTGAGAAACCATGGCAAAGCCTCTCAGTGTCTGATGTAATGTATAAAAAATTTTTTATAGAATGAGCTTTAATCTACTGTCACACCTCTCAAGCATGTTTACCTCAAAGTCTAGCAGAGCATCCAGCTGAGTTTGAATGATAGGGAGGGTCTTCATCAGCTTCTCTGTGCTCATGGTGCGCATCACACCATCAATCCTACAGGACAATGATAGCTTACAGGAGCTTGCACAGAACTATCAATAAAAGTATGCCTATAAAAGGATCCTCTGGCTTGTTGAGTTTTCCAACAAAAAAAAAAGAGTCAATCTTTACTCACCCCCTTTTCATCTTGGTAAAGTCAACTGCCACCAACCTGTAGGACATTGCCCGTTCATTAAGATATCTGCTATATCGTCTGATGTAGGTGGACATGTCATAACCTGTGGGAAATAAATAATAAATGTAAGTGTTTTCATTCTATAACGACTGTCTGGACAGTGTGATGTTATTTTAAAAATCATACACACCTTGTAATGCCCCTTTATCTATGAAATTATTCAAGTTAAAGAGTGTGCTTCTGGATGCGAGGTATTGGATGAACCTCTATTTGAAGGAAAGAAATAAAATTCGTAAGAAAACTCTCTGCAGGTATGTTAGTACTGTACATCAGGACAAAACTGAATTTTGATTTAATGATTTAATGTTGCTGATAAAACATTGATATCATCATTTAAATAGCTTTTAACATGTTCAAATAAACTCAATCTTAAAAATGTCACAGCACATTAGTTAACCCAGTATGGACCTATAAATGGGATCGTTTATGCAATTTTATTCCTGCCCTGCAATTAAGCTCTTTGGTTACCAAGGCAACCTCGACAAGATTACCTTTTGGAACTACTGTATTTCAGATATTCAGCGTACACCATGGTAAGCCACTTTTTAAAATGTACTTCTATTTTTTTAATCGAAATAATAAATGGTTATGCTTTCTAATTTGATTTTTTAAAAATGCATAAATAACATTTTTGTGCAATACATATGACATGCATGTTAGCTTAATCTTGGTTACTGTGAAAATGACTGTCAATCAGTTTTACAAAAGGAGTTTGAATATAATGGGTTTAAAAAAAAAATTTATACTAAATTTTAGTTCGCTTTTTTTTTTTTACTAGTGATAAACCTAACTTACTATAAAGAATATTTTAAGACATTTTTACTCACCTTGGGAAATTAATAAAATTTTATCGAATTGTATCGATTTTTTACAAAAATAGTTTATACCATGTTTAATGAAAACTGTTAACTGCTACACTGTCATGTATAAGTGACATTCTCCGAGATGAAATATTCTATATTACAAGCAATTTTACAAATTTATTTGTGGATGCAGTAGGATTATAACACAAGTTCATTTTTTTCATAATGTGTCCATAGAGGGTTAAAAAATCAAATAAAATTACATTTTAACAATGCTCTAACTCTTACCTCATTGCCATACATCATAAGATGATGTGTGGTGATAAGAGTCTTGAACACCACAACCCAGCTTTGACTGGATGTCCTCTCAATCAGCGTGTCGGCCAGATGAGGTATACTCACACTCAGCTCATTGGTGCAATGCATCAAATCTGGTCATTGCACAGAAACAAAGAGAAATAACAGTAATGAAAGAATACTACAAACAGACACATATCTTGTTGTGTTGCTGAGAATGCCAATGCAAACTTCTTTCCTAACATCCCTGAGGCTTACCTCTGTCCTAAACATGTTAACCAAGAGCTTAATTGATTACCTAGTCCCCTAATGAACTGTCTTACGAAGTTATTCGTGAATTAAAGGAAAACACGTCTTGGTTCATGAGGTCGATGGACGCTCTTTCCATAGCTGACCCTTCTAGGCATGTCATCATCAAACAGTGGAAAATACAATTTTGGGGGATTTAATTTACTCTGGCCAGCTAGAAAGTAAATTCTTGTCTGAAATATCTTACAAGTTCCCTTTTGGGGAATGAATGGTAATATTCAATAAGCCTAGGGTTTATTTATTCATGAAACATCTACTGAGTGAGGACTTTTTGGAGGCCAAAGTAATTGGAGAGAGGAAAATGGTACAATATTTTAGGACCCTGAAGCAAGTGGAGGTTTAATGATCTTACTCAGAAACAAAATCTTCATTCCACAGTGTACAGATCTACTGCACAAGCCAAGAGGACATGTGCATTATACAGTGTAGTCAAGCTTGAGACTGAATGCACTGTTTGCAGCTTTTTCCTTGGATCTACTGACTACTGCTCTAAAAAAAACAACAGCTTGATGAAAGATGAATAACTCAAAGTTTTCCTAGAAAATTAAACAGCTCATAAAAGATCCTTGCCAGAATGTATTATCTTCCAAACCTAAAGGAACAATCCTTCCTAAACGTTCTGCATATTAATCTTTATTATTAACTTATAATCTCGAATGGTGTACAAGATTTATTTTTATAATTATGAGTTGCCTTTTTAATCTGAAACTACTTTGATCTATATGGTGGTATTTTTCACTTTGGCTAATGGTTATCTACAGTATTCACAACACACTTTGACTACTTGCTGATAGTCCCACCAGGGGGAACACATCTCTGTCTAAAGAGACCAATGCAGTAGCGTTTTAGTCCTTCCAGCTCCCTTACCTTTTCTTCTGTATCAGTAGAAAATGTTAAGTAAAAAATCCTTTGTTTTCATTTTAGGAGCATTGCCAAAAAGCAAAACCAGATGTTTATCTTTTACATTTGGTATAATGTATTTGCTCTGTAACATCGTCTCAAGGAATAACAAAAATACACCAACAAACAACATGAACATCACTTTGAACATCCCAAAAATTTCAATATAATGATATTCGATGTGTTTCAGGGAGACAACGTCCTTTAAAATGGCGGTACACCAAATGTGACCCGATGATACAGACAACATTTTGGCCATGTAGTGACACAGTTCATTATATATTTGACAGAATAGTGAGCATTCATTATGCATCAAATGTGATTAAACATTCTGGGTATTTAAACATTAATTGATGTACAATTGAGACACGGTATAAGCTCTCCAAACCTGCATTGATAGTCATCAGCTTGTCAGGAGCACTGAGAGTAATAAAAAGCAGCACACAAGCAAAAGGTGTTGTGCAAAATTTTTTGGGGGGGCATTAAGATATGAACAATTTGGATATGCCCTTGATATTATAGGTCTACACTATTGTTATTACTATTTTAATTAAATCATGCATGTTTGAGACGTTGGAGATTCTGTAATGGTTAACAAATCAAGGCTTTAATGCGGACACATATTATTATTATTATTATTATTATACATACGATTGGATTAATCAGAATGAGATGGTTATTAAATTCAACCTAACCCTGCCCTGTTGACAATAATGGCATTCCTCAGGAGCATTTCCAGTGTTGCAGTGAGGCCTCACTGGTATTTTTTGTGTGATAAGTGTGTGATTATAGCCTACTGAACGGCCCTAAAGGGGTCCTTAAGGCTTTATGGGCTGGCTGCCTTTGCTACCCTGACCTTGAGTATAATTGGAAATGATAATTGGTGCCTATTAGAAGCAGTAGAATCAATAGGGTGTGAGTAAGGAGGGGAAGGAAGAAAAAAAAAAATTCAATAATGCAATAAAATCGACCTGTGAAGGCCAGCTGACGGTGAGGCTAGATAAATGTATGGGACTTAACCTACAGTCAAGGTGCTTCTTCTTGGGCGCGCTGACTTCGTGCGTCGTGGCCTTGCACACTGCTTTGCTGATGGCCGAGCCGCTCATGCTGTGCTGCGCCGCGGCGATCCTGTCCGTGATGGACTGTCCCGACATGATCGGCTCTTCGATGTGAGCGTGTGCGTGAGTGTGTGTAAAGAGAGAGAGCGAGAGAGAGAGAGAGAGAGAGAGATCGCCTTTCAGTCAATGGACGTATTCACTGCAGGGGTGGAGAGCGAGCGCGCTGGATGCGCACAGGATGCGCTGACATTCAGACGAACAGCGTGCCGATCAAGGACGAACGCGCGCGCCCTGAAAAGCCCCCCGACGATCCGCAAAGTGATGAGCGATCGAAACGCGGTGCGCCTTGCGTTACTACAGTACTACCCGCAATAGGACATCACTATGGTGACTGCTACCCTCCCGCGCCGCCGGTTAACCATGTAACTGCTGCCGCTCCGATACGACTACTAATCGCTCCGATTTACGATCGCTTCTCCTTCTTCTTCTTGTTGCAGGTGAGTTGATGATGAGGTAAAGCTTTTCTCAGGACGCCGCAGAGCAGAACAGCTTCAGGATCAGGATCAGCTTCAGGATGAGGATGAGGATGAGGTTCAGGCTAGCTGCTTCAGTATCATTGTCAGATTCCTTCAGCCTGCATCACGAGCACACGATCGTCCAAAAAATCACCCAGTCTCACCCCAAGATGCGAATTCAGCATTTCAGCATTTCAGCATCATGGTACCCCAACTGAACAAATCCAGCGTTCGCCTCCTCCGATTCAGAGCCGGATGCTCAGCTCGGCGCAAAATGGCAGAATCAGGTGACCTGAGAAAGAGGAGGAGGAGGAGGAGGGATGATGGAGAAAAAAAAAGGGGGTGAGGGTGGG
>JAOVVB010000020.1:12705176-12719391 GCA_028570985.1 Heterobranchus longifilis | reverse complement strand
AAAAAAATCCATTTCCCTGATTTTTATTTCGCACAAAGTGACTGTCTTAGCCAACAAATCACAAATTCATTCACAAGACATGGTTTCAAATGCCTTTATTGACCTCCACTCCAGCTCCCAAACTGTTCAGTTCATCTCCATGTACACAATAAATAAAGTCAATAAATACAGCATATCAGCAGTGAATGAAAAAAAAGAAAAAACAACAAACGATAGTATTTAAATAAACGATCATATATAATATTTGACAGATACTGTATAAACCTGCGCAACATTGATTTGGTTATTGTGAAATCACGGGGCAGCATGTTTACTGCCCCATTTATCTCACTTTTATTGCATCAATCCTGAGCCCCGAAGTGGTCGCATCAGATAATTTTTTTCTAATTTGTTAATTGTGTGCACATTTTTGTAAAACAAGTGAACAGATTAGAAGAAAGAAAAAAACAACAGAATGTGAGTCACTTTTCTAGTTCGTTCACTTATTTGACTTAATTGTGCATACAATGGTAGTAAAAATGACCGATTGTTTTACCAAATTTTGCATATAAAAATATCATAAGTAGTCTTTTTTAAAAATGGAAAACTTTTGTTTATTTGGAATAAGCAAGAATTTTCAAGAAAATCACCTTCTCTGGTACAACCCCAACTGCCCCAGCTTAACAGATTCCTACTCATACAACGCAAATAATACTGTGTCCTGGTTTGTTCTTCATTAAAACATTTTTTTGCATTCAAAGACTGATAAAAAAATGTGTTTCAGTCAGATTTGTTGCACTCCATTTCCATGCACCATTTGAAATCTTTCATTCTAAAATTAACCAAAATTGGGGGTTTGAACAAAAAACAAGCAAAAAAATAAATAAAATGACAAACATAACTTCAGTATTGTTTCAACCTGCAGTGCATTAGAACTGGAACACTCTGCTAGCACGCCATGGCACACTCTCAATTGCCATTCCATTGTTTTGGATTAGTATATTGACACTAATTGGACTTTGCTTTGTGTGTTATGTGCTTTACTGATTTGCTGAGTAAACCCACATCTAATGGGTTTTGGTTTTTGTTTCTGCTGATTTCATGTTGTTTTGTGTCAGTGTGGATTATCCTGCTACCTGCTGTGACAAAACTCCCACTGATGCAAGACATTTTGCCTTGCATTTTTTGTTCATTTCTATTGGCTTTATATGCGGTAAAGGCAAGATTTGAAAAGGCACATTAAAAAGATAACATTATTATTATTATTATTATTATTATTATTATTATTATTATGCTTTTGGAAACTTGTTTGTAACTGCACATTAAGGGGTCCAAATAATTTATCCAACCCCTTGAAGTATTCATGTCAGAGTCATTTTCCTTACTGTTTTTTTTTATTTCACATTTTTTATTGTAGTCTGTATGGTTATGAATTTAAAATTCAGCACCATCAAATGTCACTGTTGGTTCCATAAACTAATTCCTAAACCCTTAACTGCTCAACTATCTAAACTATAGATTATAGCACAAAATGAGGTAAATGTTATTGCATAAACAGATTAACTATCGATCATTTGGTCCACCAGCATGCACAATCACCATATTTTCTTCACAGAGCCTTTGACTGTGCATATACTCTACCAGTTACTGGATTTGTACTGTAGATGAAATGCTATAGGAATATAAACCAGCAGGGTGTTTTTTTTTTTGTTTCTGATGCTTTACTGCAGTGCCTTATCTTAATTGCTTTTTGAGGGTGAAGCTAGCAACTCTGTGCCCCTTTCTCACGCTCCTTCTCCTTCTCTCTCTCTCTCTCTCTCTCTCTCTCTCTCTTTTTCTCTCTCTCCTGCTCCTCCTCGCCATCAGTCTTACTACTTGGTACATGCAGAGCATTTAGCTTTGCCATGATCTTTGGTGTTGTTGTTGCCAGACAGGGTCACTGTGTTTGGGTCTGTCTCACTGACAGCGTTCTCCTCGTTGGCCAGTATGTTTTCCACCAAGCACCTGATTGCTGCTTCAATATTGGTGTTTTCCTACAACAAGCAAGAGACACAGATAAGAATGTGCTTTGGATTTAGTGCTTATTATACAGCAACCTCAGTCTGTAGTAAAACACATCAGCCTACAATAAACACTAAAAATTCTTACACTTATATAAGAAAACAAATTAAAGCTTTGAAGGCCTTGGGAGTTACATAGTGTAATAAATGTAATAGCATTTTATTTAAAATGCATTTCAATGTTCTGAAGACATTGAACAGAAAGAAAGTATATAAGCACAAATAAATGTCTGACGGGCATGTAGGGAGGAAAAGCATACTCATAAAACTTTCAAAGAAATATGATGGTGCTTTCGTTTGAAATCGATCTCGACAAGTCCTGCTCATGGACGTTTTATGGACACAGGGAACAAAAGGATGTGGACAAAGCCTTGCAGTATTCTTAAGGTGAAAGGAAGCTGTCTTGGTAAATAAAAATTAAATGACTGTGAGGTGTCTATAGCCACAGCAAGGCTTCTAACCTGAGCAGATGTGGATGAAATCAAGGAGAGGGTTGATGGGAATGCAATCAGTACTCTTCAGATTTGCATTTGTTGAGCCTCATAAAGTTTACACACATCCAGACAGTCAACCAATGGACAAATATGACATATCAACCAGTACTTGCATGTCAGTTTCTGTATAATGCATGTATAATATCAATAATCACAGTCTAAGAAGTTAGCCATGGGAAACACCGTGAGAAAGCAGTCGGATCTAAAAATATCAATTAAAACAAACTTCTGTCCGTCTCAGAGATAAGAGTGAAACAAGAAGCTTATATTACAAGTCTAAGTTTTTAATCGCTTGTTCTTTTAACATGTGCTGTGCGCAGAAGAGTGTGATGTGATTTACACACCCGTCAGCCGAAATGACAATCATGTGACCGCAGCAAATTCTACAGCACTTAGGCAGCAGTTAAGTCACATGATATAAGCGCCTCCTTTTGTCAAAGCACAAGGTTTAACTTTCATAACAATTCAATCTGCTTTTACGATCCCTTTCTCTCTCGTCTTACAGTACATTTCAAATAGAGGTCACTGCAGAGCAAACGGCTTGTAAAAAGCTCTGGCCTTCAGAGTTCACACAGCAGGGTGCTAATATTTATTCGAGGAGCTGCTTTGGGTCCTGTTCATACAGTTCCTGTCTCACACACCCCTGTGTGTTTAATTAGAGAGGAACTGCTAGTTGAAACACATGCCCTCTCTAAATTGTGACACGTGTCCGTGTGGTTCATGGCACACACTGACCTCTGAATCATCTCAGTGTCAATCCACATCACCAGGCCGTTTATTTGAAGCTCAAATAATAGTTGAAGCAACGTTTGGTCAACTTTGTTTAAAGTATCTTCACATATTCAAAGATAAGCCAATCAGGCTGAATTAAGTCGAATAGCGCTTGCTGGGTATGACCCATAAAAGCTCATGTCTGGCAGACGTCATTGACATTATGTAACAATGACTTGTGAAACACATTATAAAACCTAGAAACAATGAAACACTCTTTCCCTTTTATGAGCACCGAAAATTGTCCACTCACCTTGGCTGATGTTTCAAACCAGCCTACAAATCCGGTTTCTTTGCAAAATGTGTCAAATTTGGGAATCTGAGTAGACAGGCCGTCCCGTGACTGGTCGGATTTATTGGCCAACAGAACAGCTGGGACCGGTTTGCCATTGCTGAGGGTAACCTTTGTGTCCAGATCATCTTTCCACTTTGGTACCGCCTCAAATGTTGATGCTCTGGTCACATCGAATACTATCAGTGCTCCTACAGCCTCGCGGTAATACACCCGAGTCATATTGCCATAGCGCTCCTGACCTATAAAAAAGGGGTAAATACTAGTTCACAAATTCCAGTGTTTATTACATGCATTATGGTAATTTTTTCAGTTTCTGACAACATTAACATGATTTGTTTTTCAGCTTGGGTGAGGAAAATGTCTATGTCTTTGTATAAAGCTGCTAAAATGAAAGAGATCAATTAACTAAATTTATTTGTAAACAATCATCAACATTAAATGTAATTATAACCAGATACATTTGTTATTTTTAAAAGAAAAAATATCTTATTTAAAGTATGATGTTATTCATCAATAAAGACCAAAATATGCTTTCACATCACACCTCTTTGTCATTATTTATTTCCCTTTAACAACCATGTTATTCCATACAATGCTCTAGCAGTGCATGCTTAACAAATATGAAAAAGATCAATTAATCAATAAAGGTAAAGTTTGAAGTCCATATGATCAATATTAAATCGGATTAAGATCTGAAATTCAAATCTGATTCATGAAGGTAAAATAATACATTATACAGTATACAATTATTATACAATAAAAATATACAATTATTTTACAACATTATTATACAACGAAAAAGCTACACACAAAAATCTTACCTTTTTTTAAAAATAGATATAAAGATGTTTATTTTATGAATCAGTACAAAACAATTTTATAATCAAAACATACTTTTCTAACAAAAAAAATTAATGTTACCAAAAAAAAAAAATTGTGTATCGGCAAAGGAAGGAAGAAAATTTCTTCGTGCACTGCATAGTATTTTTTTATGTAGAACCTGTTTATGCCTTATTTCCGAAGGCATCTTTGTACCGAATTTCTTTGCATGTGCCTTAGACATTTACACAGCACTGTTTGTTATTCAAAGTACAGTATGTGTGTGAAGTTGCCAGACACAACACAGTTCTTTCATAACAACTAAATGCAATTTGTTGAAAAGCTTCTGATGTTGACCCATATGATGACTGATATCACAGATCAGCTTATGGACATGGAATTTTTTATTTTTTATATTTTTTAAATGAAGCTAGGGTGCGGGTTGTGAATGGTTAATTACTAGTTAGAAATCTTACTTATTTTATATTGCAGGAAAGAGAAGCAAGGATAGAGAAAGAGAGAATGAATGAGACATGAGACAAAGGAGCACAGAGAAAAAAGAGCCCTCGGCTCAACTCCTAACTCTCATGTGACTCTCCACAGACATGCGAGAAGCAAATAGACACCCATTTTTTTTTTTATAATAAACTGGATGCACCAAATGAGTTTTCAAATAACAACTACTATTTGTTTTCTTCTTTGCATTTTGGAATACACCCAATTGTACACAAACTGAGAAGCAAAAATTCCAAAAATATTTACAGTAAGGTTGGATTCTTCGTCAATCTGAGGGTGGACTGCCCCAGAGACAAAAAGCAAGGAATCTAGAAAAAATACCCCTTTTGCACAACATGGTTGATTTGGGCCTTCTGAAAGACGCCGTCTGAAGATCCGCAATCTCTCATTCTATACCAATGTCAACAAATTCTTAATAATATCTTTAATAAATAAGTGCATTTAGTAATTAATAATGCTTTCAACCTTACTTGTTCAATATTTAAGAACATGGTGTGTACATTTTACCATGAAACTATGGATGTGTTAACTTTTTTTCTTTTGCATGACGGTGCACATTCCAAGTAAAAGAAGTAGAACATACAAACCAAGCAATGTGATGTGACTCCAATTGTAATGTGTGGTGATATGAGATGTGATGTAATATGTTATGTGTGATGTGATATACGATGTAATATGTGATGTAATTTATGTGATGTGATATGTAATGTAATATGGGAGGTGATTGAGATCTGTGATGTGATATGTGATGTGTATATATAATGATATATATAACTTTTTTTTACTTCTTTAACTTTTTTAATTCATTAACTTTGCTGATTGATTTAGGGAGTACTAGATACATGGGTATAAACACAGATCAGTGCAACATTTAATGCCTGAAACCTTTCAAGAAAATGTTAAACTGCTGAATCATATCACATATTTAATAATAATAATAATAATAATAATAATAATAATAATAATAATAATAATAAATTAAAGCCAATTAAAGCCAATCTTACCTGCAATGTCCCACAGCTGAAGCCGGATGACTGTGTCATTGTCCCAGGTAAGCACTTTCAGCGCGAAGTCGACGCCGATGGTGGCGCGGTAGTGCTGTGAGAAGATCTGATGAACATATCTCTTAATAATCGAGGTTTTTCCAACTCCTAAGTCTCCGATCACAAGAACCTTAAACAAATGTTCTTGTTGCATGACTGTAATTTCCACTAACGCAAGAAACACGCGCACTAAACTGGGTTACTGTTTATTTCCAGAAGCTTGTATAAACTTAGACATTCTTTAATAGCTTCGAAAAATAAAAACGGAAATTATTCACCATCATCAATGAGACTAATACGATTAAAATATTTACTATTTTAAAAAAGTGTCTTCTTATAAGAACCGCATTCTCATTCTCCGTAAGCTGCATTAAAACACCCTACTGCACTGAAGAGTTCACAGGATTATGTACCTTAACAGCTCCCGTAGTATGAAGCTGCCGAGCCCCCGACCTGTGTTTTCATATATATACCGAGGGGCGGGGCGAGGGGATGGGGGCGGAGCTACAGCTCCACTCAGCTCAGTTCAGTCAAAAAATTACACTGTTGCCAAAGCATTTATAAAAAAAAGTAGATTACATTATAAATAACATTTATAAACATTAAAAAAACATATTAAATATAAAAGAAAAACAATAACAACAACAAAAATAAGCATCAATATTAACAACAACAACAACAATTCAGTAATTCAACAGCAGTGATGTTAAATTATGATTAGTTGGGGTTAGAGATATTCAAGGTGTATCGATGCTGTCTCACGCTGTGCCTCACTGTTTCTCAGTTTCTCACACTTTGACACACACACACACGCACACACACACACACACACACACACACTATATGAACAAAATAGTACCCGCAATGACATTGGTTCGCCTTTGCTATAACAGCTTCCGCTCTCCTTGGAAGGCTGTCCACAAGATTTTGGAGTGTTATGAGCAGTTATGAGGTCAGGCACTGATGTTGGACAAGAAGGCCTGGGTCCCAATCTCGGTTCCAGTTTATCACAAAGGTGATCGATGGGGTTGAGATCAGAGCTCTGTGGGGGCCAGTAAAGTTCTCAAACACTCAACTCTTCAAATGCACTAGGGCACAATCATGTTGGAATAGAAAAGGGCCTTCCTTAAACTGTTTCTGCAAAGTTAGAAGCATAGCATTTTCCAAGATGTCTTGGTATGCTAAAGCATTATGATTGCTCTTCACTGAGGATAAGGGGCCTGATTGAAACAATAATGACCTGATCAATAATTAACAGGTTTGGCCAAATACTTTTGTCCGTATAGTGTATTTTGTAGCAAAGGCAGCAGTGGGGCCTTCTCCTAAAATTATTTTCATTTTTTAATCTGTCAATTTGGGAAAATTTCGGATTTAGTGATGTTTTCAGTTCTCGCACATCACACGGTCTCTGCTCTTTGGGCAACCAGGTTCTCCACTCTCTTCAGAATATATTTTATTTCATCTCAGTGAATGTATTATCATTTTATTTGTAATTATTATTAAAACATTTATTATGTAGTTAAAACAAATTGTACAACATAACAAACCCCTTCCAAATACCTGTGTACAAAAAAAAACAAAAAAACACTGAATGTTATTTATATGCCCATTTTTTTCACAAATGTTTCCAAGGCATACATAGTTATATGACTAGGGATCATCATCATATTTTAAGGAAGAAACTCCACTGACATAGAGTTAAAAGGGACACACGCAAAGAGTAGGCGATTCTGCAAAAAAGAGTCATAAAGTAGCACTAAACACTTTAGAATTAAAATAACTTTAACATAGGACAGATGGCGATCATGTGATTTCTAGGCACTTCATATAAGTGTGCACAAATTAAGCTTCGGCAATACTTGGTTTGTGCAAATGTCGCGTTTTATAAATAATCATTTTAAAACAAAAATAAAATGCATAGGTGGCACGGTGGCGTAGTGGTTAGTACTGTCACCCTGCACCTCCAGTCTCAAGGGTTCGATTCCCGTCTCTGGACTGAGTGTGTGGAGTTTAAATGTTCTCCTCATATTTGGTGGGTTCCTGCCAGGTAATCCTCCCACAGTCCCAAAGACATGCAGATTAGGCTAACTGATGTTCCCAAATTGTCCTGTGCGTGCGCCCTGCAATGGATTGTCCAGGGTGTACATTGCCTTGTGCGATCAGATGAGCAACCATTAATAGGACAAGGGTAGCTCAGTGGTTAAGGGGTTGGAGCACAGGTCAGATGATCCTGGGTTCAAACCTCAGCACCACCCAGGTGCCACTGTTGGGCCCTTGAGCCAAGACTTAACTGCTCAGATGTATAATGACATAAAAAAAAGGTTGGATAAGAGCATCTGCCAAATGCCGTAAATGAATAATTTATATAATTATAATTTTAATAAATAACTTTTGTAATTAAGTAATATTGATATACCAAGTTTTTTTTTCATGAATATCATCAGTTATAATTACACAAATTAGCATTACGAACATGGCAATGTACAGCAGGTTATTCCAAATTAGATGCCATATGGTGATATTGATGTCTGAGTTGTTGTTTTTTTACTTTTTTTTTTTTTTTTGTATTTTTGATTTCTTAAAAATTTATTAACTAAAAATAAAAAAACTATTGTCACAGTACACATAAATAAAAAGGGGTTTAAAACAACTTTGCCACACAATTGACAGTCTGCTTTTATAAGATATCTCCTTTTCACGGAAAATATTTTTCCATTAGAATAAATTTACAACTCCACCCAAAGGACACATCTAACCCTGTATTGATCGCACCATCTGCACAGACTCTTATCTTTTATCTTTTCTGGTGGGGGTGAACTATTTGGCCAGCCCTGCTGTAGTAGGCCTGAAGGCGAGTTCCTCCCACACACACTGTAAAACCTCTAGTATGCGCTCAGACGTCAGTTCGCGCGTCATTGCGCCACATCGCGCGTCCCCCGCGTGCTGCTCCGTGCCCGTGCGCTTTACGGTAATGGTACTGATGAGGGATGAGTCAGGCTATATGATGATGCTGATGATGCTGCCATTTCATCAGCAAATTTTACAAACATTCTTTCATCCATTATTATGAGATTCGATTTTGCAAATGGATTGAAAACAAGCTTTGATCTTAGATTCGATCACACTCCTGCTTTATGATTATGGTTCTCGGTATGATTGCGGAAACTAGTTGCATAGGCTGTTATTTGTAACAAAAACCTGCTCGGATGTGAGTGTGGATGCTCTGCTTGGGGACGCGGCTTGTTTTCCAAACAATGAAGACGATGGGTTTTGCCTTTGCAAGACATTAAGAGGCTTAACTAAGGTATTTGTGGTGTTTTGTTACTCCTTGATTATGCCCTAAATAAAGCGTGTGTGTGTGTGTGTGTGTGTGTGTGTGTGCGCGCGCGCGCGTGTGGTGTTTGGCCTGAGTCGCGCATTTTGCTGAACACTACTTGCCTGAGGATACAGTTTGGACTGAATTTGCAGGCCTGCAATAGACAATAAAGTATTATCTACTCACCAAATGGCCAGTCTAAGGTTAATTAGAGGGATTTGTGAAATAATCAATGCTTTGATCGTCTAAACGCTTTGCATGCTTTTGCATGATGTATTAAACTGCAGCATCATTCCGGCGTAGCAGCCTCATCACCACCACCACACCATCACTGCCATTACAACCCTGATGGTCCTGATGCTGTGTTTCTGAGCTTAGAGTCAAAAAATGGCAGGTTGAGACTGGTGGTGGTAGCTTGCAGCTCTAAATCTGGGAGCTTAGAAAAATGATTCAGACATGTTAAGACAACTTGCTTTTGGGTGGTCTTCAAACACTTCATTCCTAATCTATTATGAGATCTTTATATAAATAAATATATATGTTTGATTTGGTTTTAGACTATAGATTAGGCTGCAAAATAAACAAGCTTATTGTTTAGATTACTGTATCAACATATTACTGGCACTAAGAAGTACAACTAAGAGAAAATCTAAATATATAAACTATATATATATAGTTTATATATATTTTATATATTTAAAATCCATGGAATGTCCAAGAAGGCAAGTGCATTTGAAGAAAATTTGTCCTGGCACCCCTAACCAGTCAGCGTGATGCATATACAATAATGTACAGTATAATGTTTTTAAGTCTCCCAGTCTTTAATCATTAAGCATATCATTTAGTAACTAGTGTCACACCTCCAGGGTCGAGGGTTCAGTTTCCCGCCTCTGGTCTCCGTGCGTGGAGTTTGCATGTTCTTTCCGTGCTTGGTGAGTTTCCTCTCAACGACATGCAGATTAAGTTAATTTGGGGTGTTCCCAAATTCCACATAGGGAATGTGTTTGTGTTTGGGTGAGTGTTCCCCGTTATGAACTGGCAAACTGTCCAGGGTGTACCCCGCCTCGTGCCATAAGTCCCCTGGCAGTCCTGTAAAGGATGAGTGGTTTAGATAAATGAATGAATACTGCAAATTACATGGTGCAATAAATATTAAAGGAATGTTCTTACAGGGTCCTTTAAAAATTAATGGAATATTTTTTCTATAATCAAATTTTCTCTTTGGAAGCCTTTCTAATACAGAAACACTTAGTTATTGTTAACAATGAAATAATCATTAAAAGCTGCACATTTTCTAAAGTAAGATATGTTTGCACTCACTGAGGTTAAAAGGTTATATAAAAGAATCTGGGACTTTACATTTTGGAGTAAAATTAGTTCCAGGGTTGGGGGTTCGAATCTCATCCCTGGTCTGTGTGTATGGAGGATGCATGTTCTCCCTATGCTTTGTGGGTTTCCTCTGGGTACACAGTATTCCTCGACAATCCAAAGAGATGCATTCTTGGTTGATTGGCATTTCCAAATTGCCATGTAATAGTATGTGATTGGTTGTGCGAGTCTGTGCGTGCATGCGGGTTGCCAGAGATCAGGGTTTTTAGTAGCGTAATCCCCTACAACAATGACTATTAGAGTGAAATCAGAGATCATTGTGGGCAACCATTGCTTGAATGGATGGACTGGACAAAATGGGAAACATAATATGTACTACAAGTAAACATAATTAGAAATAATAGGCAGTCGTAGACCAATAGAAACACTTTTATTTGCCAGTTCATTTCATCTTTGCCAAGCAATTATATCACACTGATATTTCCCAATGTCTTTTGATATAAAAATTCTCTGAAAACTACAAATGTAGTAACTGTGTGTCTGTCATATGCCTGGTGCGTTAATGTGCATAATAAAAAATTTTAAAGTTAAGATTACTTAATGTTAATATTACATTTCATGTTCCTGATGAAAATGTTACAGCTGATTTCTTTGCTAAACAGTGCAGCTAATAGAAGAAGAAAAAAATCAATTATTAATAATTAAATTTTTAATTGATGTTACTGTTTACTGCTCAATATAGTAATCAATTAAAGAAAATTACTTTTTTTGCACTGCATTGTATCTTTCCACTAAATGCACTCTGTTTTTTGCCTTATAGATCTCATGAGATATGGAAGCTATATGGCTATACCAGTTCCGACTGATCGTCATCGGCGACTCGACGGTGGGCAAATCTTGTCTGATCAGACGTTTCACAGAGGGGCGTTTTGCGCAGGTGTCTGACCCCACAGTCGGAGTGGATTTCTTTTCCCGTCTGGTGGAGATCGAGCCAGGCAAACGCATCAAACTGCAGATCTGGGACACAGCTGGACAAGAGAGGTTCAGGTATGACTGATCTTCTGAACTTTTGGTGCATCATGGATACGAGTAGAACCTGAGTAAAGTTTGTTTTGGTTTCCTGACTCTGCTATGAATGTGAATGCCATGAAGTGACCTTATAAGGTGGTTTTCAGTTTATATGAGTCTAACACAATGCCACAATCTGTATAGTCTTGCAGCCATCCATATCTATATTTGTATTTAAACCAAAAGTGGTTGTGGTCCAAACAGAGAGTCCACACCACAGCCCTGACTGGGAGGAGGAGTGAAGGAACGCTGTACATTCATGTATTTACACTTTTGATTTGGTCACATGCACATTTCCTCCCACCAGCACCCATCTGTTATATGACAGCTATCAAGGCTCTTAACTGGTCCCTCTGAGACATATTAAGCCAGCAAGCCTTCTCAAGCCTTCTCAGTGGTACAGTAGGTGTCTCGCCCGGGTTCGATTCCCAACCAGTGTCCAAACCCCAACCACTGGATGCAGTGCCTAGAGAACACGTCCAAATTTTCTCCTTTAGCCTTGGACAATATGTTAATAAACATGGTCTTGAATGAAATTGCTTCCCTAACCCATATATCCAGTTGTCTTGGTTCTTCTTGAAGTTTAACAATCATCATTCTATCATCGTTCTAATGAAAGTCCAGATGTGTTCTGATCTGTTTGATATCCTTTTTTTTAGGTCTATTACCAGGGCTTACTACCGTAATTCAGTGGGAGGCCTGCTGCTGTTTGACATCACTAACCGCCGCTCCTTCCAGAATGTCCATGAGTGGCTGGAGGAGGCGCGCAGCCACGTGCAGCCGCACAGCATCGTCTTCCTGCTGGTGGGCCATAAGTGTGACCTGGAGCCACAGCGGCAGGTGAGCCAGCAGGAAGCGGAGAAGCTGGCGGCCGCCTACGGCATGCGCTACGTGGAGACGTCGGCGCGCGATGCTATTAACGTTGAGCGCGCTTTCACCGAGCTGACACGTGACATCTTTGAGCTCGTCAAACGCGGTGACATCACCATCCAAGAAGGCTGGGAAGGGGTGAAGAGTGGCTTCGTGCCCAACGTGGTGCACTCGTCTGAGGAAGTGACCAAGAGCGATCGCCGCTGCCTCTGCTGATTGACCGCGCCCTGCAGCCACCATCATGCTTCTCCTCCGCAAACCTTGTCATATTGTGCTCCTTTAGCTTGGCCTCTTACACTGCCTTGTTGATCGGTGAGCTCCTGAACACAGCTGTAAATAGCAGAACCCAGATCCATTTTAGGACACGTCTAGGTTCCTCCAACTCCACTCCTGAGTAGTTCTGCACAAACACAGGCCTTGATCTTGTTTAAATATCAGTTTAAAGCCACATTTTAATGTAAAACAGAGAGAGCTCTGGACTAAACTGGATGGACCATTCACGGAAGAAAGTGTAACCAGGAAGAGTGTTACATTAGGAATCTTTAGTGAATTCATTGCCTCCTTGACATTGTCTTGGTCTTTTGAACCCAAGACAAATTCTGACATGGGTGTCCCGTTTTCCTGCAAGTGATTCATGGAGACATGAAAAGGGAGAATCATACAAATGAAATAGTCACCATATCTTTTTCAGTTGGTACATTGTGTTTTACATTATTATTATTATTATTATTATTATTATTATTATTATTATTATTATTCTCTATTTGCTATTTATATCATTTTAAACAATGTGATCTGTGTCCACAGGAATCATGCAGTGAGCTTTTTACTGAGTTTACTTGCTTATCTGGTTTGCATATCTAACTCCATTACTGCTGTGGATATAAACTTTATAATTTGGTTATTCATAAATGAATTACTCACACGGAGTAACTTCTGACGTTTGACTATTAATCGGGGTGTCGAGTTGGAACATTTCGGAGGTTTGAAGAAGCTCAAGGTTGTAACACAAACACCGGTCAATCACCTGCCATTGGTCGCTTTCTGTTTAGAAATTTGACACAGCTTTTAAAATGACATCTTATTGTCTTATCCTCGCTATTATTCTGGCATCTTGTCTCTTTTTCCTTTCTGATCCAGTCTTTAAACGAACATTCGGAATGGGATCTTCTTTAAAGCTTTAACTCTTTCATATCCATGGAAAACAAATGTATTGTTTGACTATTAACCAATACATTGTCATTTAACAGGTTGAAACAACTATTAGCTATGTATTTATTGATCTTGTATGAAAGATGAAATGTAATACCAATAAAATGTGACATGAAAGATTATTAATGAAAGTCAAGCTCCTGTCTAAGTTCATTGTGGTTAATATTCTTAATATTCTGGTTCAGGTGTTAAGGTGTAATCTATATATTTCATTTACTTTTCATCTATAGTGCTTTATCCCGTATACAGGGTCGCGGGGACTGGAGCCCTGCCAGGGGACTGAGGACTGCGTATAACTCTCACTGGTATAATCAACATCCGTGCACGCGTGTACTGTTTACTATAACACTGTGACCACACTGTGTGTGTGTGCGTGTAAAACATATTTTATTTTGTGTCTGTATGCGTGTGTGTACAGCGCGCGTGTAAAGCAAAAGCAAGTC
>JAOVVB010000020.1:12681531-12701799 GCA_028570985.1 Heterobranchus longifilis | reverse complement strand
GCCGAAACAGTGGAACAGCTTGAGGAGCGGCATTGAGTTGACCACACACTCCATGCACAGGTAAGTTGTAGCACGCTGACGTCGGGATCTGCACATGGGCCTGGATTTTATTTTAACTGTTTGGGCATCAAACTGACAAAGATTGTCTTTCAAGAATGAAAATTTTATTTAAAAAGAAACATTTTATGTGACGTTTATTTACAGTTTACAAAATCCAGTGACAAACAAAACTACCGTTTATAGCAAAGATATCATATCTACTTTAAGTGATCATATATGTTCAGGTATATATGATGGCTAAATATCTACATGTACAGACCATGTAAATAGACATTTTATATATTGTACATTCTGTAATTTGGTAATACCGTACAAAAATACATTTATAAACCTGTAATACATAATAGCTGGATCAATTAGTTCATGAAATAAAGACAAAGCAAGAAAATGAAAGATTTGTTGCAATATCATAGCTTAATATATACTGTATACAGCAGTACAGTACAACCCCACTAGTTTAGAAATAATTAAAAAACAATTGAGAGAAAAATATAATTTCAATCAGACCAATAAAAGTTTCAGTGGAAACTAAAAATATATATATTTTCCCTCAAGTTCTGAGGTAAGATATGATACAATCATATCTCACATATTTTACATAACCAATTTATTTAGGAACTTCACATAGACATATTATGTGTTATACATGTGTGTACAGTATGTATATATACACAAACATATACACCCACAAGTCATATCCCAACTTAAAGCCTGGTATGCACCAGCATACTTATTCTATAAAGCCTTTACAGTATATTACAGTTTAAATACCATTTTAAAAAAAATCATTTTCAAAAATTTCAAGTGTAGGATTTCAGATGTGTTTTTTCTTCTTCTTCTTTCTCTGATATTCCAGAGTCTGTTCAGTTAATTTTTTGTTGATAAAGAACACATATTAATCTATTTTGTTTTCTTTACACTGAATGAACTGCAGAGTTGACTGATGCATTTTGTACACTCGCCACTAGAGGTCACTGTAATATCACACCGAATTACATACAATGTGGCCGGACCCCACTATGGACTTTTTTTTTCAGTTACCTATACATACAAAATACATATTTTTCATTTTATTTCTATTTTATTGACTATCAGAGTCTGCAGAGTGCTTTATTTGGAAAAACGATCAGATCATCTTCCATTTGATTGCATCTGTACCTCTTTCCCACGCTTCTGTCTATATCGGTTTTGATTAAGCTAAGGTTATTACAAGATAACTATAGATATAATGAGTAAAAAACATTCAGAGCGTCTTTGAAAAAGGGAAAATACCCAGTAATGAGACAACAGACGAGACTCTGAGACTCCCAACAAAATAAAAAGCTGCGTTTAAAAGAAAATGCCTAAATTACGGGTTTATCAGAACGGGGATCAACTCTAATAATTCTAAGAGTTTTCTCTTAGAGCTTTTAGGCCTAAGAAGCTTTGTGAATTCTGGCGGAGAGAACAGGACATGCAGTTTATACGCTACATCTTATCTCATCTTAAGCCAGACCAAATAATGGTATGTCCTGAACAGCAATTAAACTTTCTGTAGTTTTGTTAAAACACGCACTGAACCTGGGCCATGACTTTTATCAACATTTTTATCTAATCGCTCTATCTGTGTATCTAATTGTCCATCCATACACCTGTACTACCCATCCAACCCGTTTAACCACTGCTACTCATCTTTCCAGCAATCCATGGACTGTCTTTATCCATCCAGTTTCTCTATTAACCCATCCATTTTTTTTCTTTCCACACATCCACCCATGCAGTCCAACCCCTCTATGCATCCAATTCCTCCATCCATCCTTAGAATTCCTATCTTGCCTTGTCTTGTTCTTGTTTTACAGCAGTTGGCAGCCAATAAATTGCATCACCACCACCTATAGACCCTCACTTTGCCTCCTCTTCCCAGCCTTTTAAAGCTGGATTTCCAGTCCAGTCTTCCTTAACTCCTCTTAAGAAACGCATCAAATACTTTCTTCCTTGGCCTCTTTCTCCATTTACTCAACCTTTACCCAACCTTTCCAAATTACCGTGGGCTTATGCCTTCATCTATTCAACCCCTTACCTTTATGTTCACCTTTACATCAATCAATCCACTCTCTACATTTCATCTATCTATTCTTCCAACTAAACCCACCACACCACTCCATATATTCAAACCCTCCAGTATTTGTTCATCCTTTCATTTCCACTACCCTTTAATCACTTCATTTATTCAATCTATTCTACTCATCTTTCCATCCATCCATGCACGTCTTCATTATCCCTATTCCATCCATTCCATACCCATCCATACATCCTTTGCTTTCCATCGATGCAGTCCCTCAAACTCTCCATTCCCTCCATTCATTTTTCAATCCCTTCTTCTTTTAATCCTCCCATACTTCCATTCAGTCCCTTTGATTCTATTCCTCCATCAACTCAATCAACCCTTCCACCCAAACCCATCATACACCCATTCGTTCCATCCATCCAAACCCTCAACCCATCCATCCATTTATTTAAAGGCAAACTGTATAACATAATTAGAATGATTTCGTTTTAGACTGCTTGAACAAAGGCAAAAAAAAGGCTTACAGATAATGGCGGTTACAGCGTAGACGATTGTTCCGGACATTTTGGTGGGGTAGTCCCTGGTGGGAAACAAGAGCAGCTTGAAGGAGAACTTCTCCCTGGGAAGATGATCTGAGTCAGGACTATATTCATCTCCACTATCTCCAGACACAGCCACCTTTTCATCTCCCACCAACTCTACCAGTTTCTCAGTCTGACTGGATGAGCTAAGCGTTCCTGGCTGGTATCTACAAACACAAACATACACGGTCATTTCATAAAAGCAAGATCATGAGTGTAGAAATATGTTTAGAATGGATCATACCTGAGAATGAGAACACACACAGCCACCAGAGAGTAGGCCAACAATGTCCCAATAGACATCAGGTCAACCAGTGCAGCCAGGTCAAACAGGAAGGCCATGAGGGCTGCCGCAGATGAAAAAAGTACATTACTTAACTGCAGCCATATCATAAGGATGCCACACCAAAAGTCATAGGCATAACTGGCATGTTAGTTACAAGTCAACTGACTCTTCCTCTATAGAAAGGTGCTACTCAACATCACAAGCCATTCATTTGAACACAACTCTCGTATCTTCTTTGAAAATCCCCTTTGTCGCCGTTGATGGTCTCCCATTGCGTGGTTTGTCTTCTATGCTGGATTCCCATTCTTTAAACTTCTTCATCCATTTGTGCACATTCCGTTTGTCAATGGTGTCATCTTGGTAAACATTCTGTCGCGCAGTGAGAGAACATTGACTGCGAGAGGCATCCGAGAGTTGGGTGCGGTGATTGTGCAAATCTGTCACTTGAGATGGAAACTATGTTGAGTAGTACCTTTGTATAGAGGATGAGTTGCTCTAACAAACACGTGCTATGTGGACGACATACGTCAGTTAATACAAATGGACATTTCTAGACATTTTACAGTGTGAGCAAAACTGTTATATGTAATTGAAGGACTATATAAAACTGAGCTTGTGAGGCTTTTATTAAATGTCTACAAAAAAAATTGAACACAGTAAAGGAAAGAAAGACAAAAACAGTAATAAAATTTCATGGTGGGCCTAGAGCCATCATCTTGCCCAGTGCTATGTTGTACAAAAGCAAAGTCTATCTCACCTGCTACAATGCCAGACACCACTGTGGCCAGGAGCGGGGTTTTGGTGCGCTTGTTCATTCTGGATAGAAAGCGGAAGAGCAGTCCGTCCTCTGCCATGGCGTAGATTATACGTGGCATGGGAAACATGGAGCCCAGCAGACTGATAGAGGAGAAACAAACACTATTTAGGATTTTGCTAAGGCAGCAGAATCTTTCAGCAACTCTTGACCAAATCAAGTATAAAATACTAAACATGTCTTTTCAGCCAGTTTCTTTACAAGTTAACGTCATCTTTACTGGCAGAAGGACTGGTTAGTTAATGTGATGCATTCTTTATTTTTCTTTAGTGATTCAAGTCTCTTTTACTTGCCAGGTCTTTTCACTCAATTCCCACAAAACAAGTATATAAACCAACAAAACACTAATCGTTTTACCTAGTAGAAAGGGCGCAGAGTGAACCCACAGCCACTATGTAACGTGCTGGAGCCCAGCCCACATAGCTGAACGCCTCAGGCAAAGGACTCTGGGTATTGAGCTTGTAATAGGGCATCATTAATGTGAGCGCGGCCGACACACCGAAATAAGCGAAGAAGCAGATGAGCAGGGATACGACGATCCCCACAGGGATGGAGCGCATGGGGTTCTTGGCTTCCTCACCTACAGAAAAGAGGTTCATGTTTAACAGATAATCCAAGGCATGTAATGCATTCAACAGTATTCAGACACAGCATGATAAATATGAGGACTCACTTGTCGTTGCGATGCAGTCGAATCCGACGAAGGCGTAGAAACAGGTGGCCGCACCAGCCAAGATGCCTCTGAAGCCAAATGGTGAAAAACCACCAGTTCCAAAAGATCTCTCCACCTCTCTGACGATATCATAAAAACAGTCTTAGCATTCCAGTCGTATAATTCACATGTCATGCAACATGCAAAATGTAAGACCCCGAACATTAAAATATAACTCACTCCACTGCTGTGATGTTGGTATCATTGACAAAGTTGTCCGTTGTGAGATTCCAGTTTGCTGTATTGCCTTTTACAAAGCCTGAGATCATAACAAAGCCCAGCACCACCAGGTTGATCCCGGTGAAGATTTTGTTGACGAGAGCAGACTCACTCACACCAAAAGCAAGCAGACCTAAAAAAAAGAAAAGAAAAAGGATGTATAAATGGAAATAATGACTAACATTCCTCATGCATGGGAACTGATAAGCGGTTCCACGTTAATACTTTGCTCACCAGTCAGTAGGAGAATGAGAACCAGGGCGAACAGGTCCGGGTATTCAGCAAGCACGTTGCCTGGAACCTTCATTGCCATGACCGACCTGAAGAAGCTCGAGATCCGCTGCTCTATCAGGTTATCAAAGGTAGAGCTCCAGGCTCGGGCAACACTGGCTGTACCTGAAGATCACAAGATGCTCATTAGCCCCGTTCTCCAATGTCAATGTTCTCAAATCTCAATCTAGGACAGTGTTCCTTTAAAGGATCAGTCACACAACTCACCAATGACATAAGAAAGGATGAGGTTCCAGCCAGTAATGAAGGCCCAGATTTCTCCGACGGTCACGTAGCTGTACAGGTAAGCCGAGCCCGTCTTCGGCACTCGGGCACCGAACTCTGCATAGCAAAGTCCTGCCAACATGGACGACAGGGCCGCCACCAGAAAACAAAGGACGATCGCAGGACCAGCCTTCTCTCTTGCCACCTCTCCAGCCAACACGTAGACCCCAGCACCGAGTGTAGAGCCCACGCCCAGAGCCACCAGATCCAGAGTGGAGAGGCACCGAGCGAAGCGAGTCTCCTCGTTGGAAAAGTCCAGAACTCTGCGACGCAGCAGCGAGCGTCCAAAAGAGGCCAGTTTATTCACCATGGCTGAACGGAGAAGAGCGTAGTGTAGTGTACAGTAAATAATCTTCAGCAGCAGCAGCAGAGAGGCTTCTTTATACACACCTAAGAATGAAACAGATAGGGTTGGTGTATGTAAGCTTGTGTGAGAACTGCCCATAATTTGCTGCATGATTTATGAAGCGTTCTGTTCCCCCCCCCTTCACAATGGATCTAGTCCTCACATGACCGCCGGATCAGCGTCATTAATTCCAGGCTGACCACCATTTTGTGATCTTCAGCTTAATTCCAGCCAAGACCTGAATGTCATGCCAAACTGTACCACTTCAAGCTCATTACATAAAATAACCACTGCCTCTATAACCTGAGGATAATATTTATGGTTATATATTTCACATCATGTTTTTTTCCCATAACGACAAAAAACAAACACTTCACATTCACACAGCTTTGCACTTGCGGTGTCATCTGAGCAGCCTGCAACGAGGACAGCCCCGACTACACAGTGTAAATTTTCACCTCAGATATTTGACCAGCTGGAACCATAACAACCACACCGACATCAGACCTTGGTATTGCTATCAGGGGAAAAACACTCGCGATAACATCAAGCAAGGGAGGCTAAAGTGATCCTTTTTTTTTTTTTTATAGGGAGAGGTTCAAGGATGGGCAGTGTGAACAGGAGCCAGTCAACACAGATGTCCATTTGCGTAGTGCTTAGCTCCTTACCAAGGCCATCATGTTCCTTGTGCTGATATTTACACCTTATTCTCGGATCATTATTTCATTGTCGGCATGGTCAGGACTGTTTCTTCGTTTGTGCGTCATCTGCTTAACGTTCAACTGGCACACGGTTTGACGCCAGTGTCTGGATTTTGGGAACAGATTTTCCCCCCAAGTCCAATTCCGAGAAATATATTTTTTTATTCAGGACCGAGAATGGGCTTGGCTACGCGGATACTATAGACATACAAACACAGCTGCCGTTTCCAAAAAAATTTGATTTCCTACTGATAAGGTCGATTAGACAAAAACCTAACATGACCGGTTCGATGGTACGGATGTGAAAACCTAAACAGTCCGTCTAATACAGTAGCTCGTCTGTACTGTGTGTTTATACATCAAAGACAGGTGGGACAAAGAAGGAATTCGGGGGAAAAAGCAACAAAAACATCCCTGTAATTCGGGCAGACAATGGAGAAGCTGAAATAGACCCTTTTATCTGCACGATAGACTGTTTATCTTGGCAGGGAACCTAGAGAAACCTAAAGGTTCGAACTGAATTGGCGCAGGCAAGAGCTCGGCGCTTAAACCCATCACTTGGACTTCGCACAACGTGTATGTACAAATGGCTGCATTCATTCGCGGCTCGTTGGCGCTGCTTGCTTTAGTGCGAAAGCAGCCATGAGGAATCCAAACAGCTTGCAGAATATTTAAGAAAAGCTCCACTAGTTTATAGAGATTTGGTTAAAAAAAAAAAAAAAAGATTTTTGTGAAGAAAGGCTGAAGGTTAGGGAGTGCAGAGTGAACCCACAGCCTTGAGAAATTCTTTTCAGTAGGAGTCTCCAGCACTAATCGTCCAGCGTGTGTGGGGCTCCGGCAAGGGTACGACTGTTCAGCTCTGGGAATACAGCGGGTGGGTAGATGTGCCACAGTGCGTCACTAGGGCAAAACGGCGCTAATCTCTTTCTTGTGTTCTCCACGAGGCCATCCAGCTGATATGCATTTGGCCATGAGGAACTGTGCCATTTGTGTCGATGATGATGATCTTCAGAAATACATTAAATCGCTCTAATTAACCAAGACTACTGTTACCTCCACCCCCTTTTTTTTTGTACTGATCTGATTTTGCTCATGGTCCATGAGCGACCCACTCTACTATACTGAATGTTTTAACCTTCAAATCCAGCATGCCATAGAAAAGAAGTGTGTTTAGAAACAAACTGTGTGTACAGACGGACTCATGCACGTCTTAGAGTAGATGAGCATGGCATGCAACAAAACAAGTGACAGAGAAACTGAGATTGTGGACTGACTCACTGATGAGCTTTGCTCAAAATAACTCCTGCAATGCACCTTAAGCTGATTACATAAAGAACAGCCTTCTCACATTTTAAACAGGATTTAAAAAGTTTTTGTTTTGGTTCCTTGTTCGTTATTACAGTACCAAAATCCGTGCAAAAAAAAACAAAAAAACACTAAACGAAAAGAAAGCAGCAACTTCCCCTTTTAATGTCATTGTTATTCCAGGAAAATCAATTTTGTATAAAAAAGGAAGAAGTGGTTAAATAAAACCATTTTTCATTGTTTTCACAGGTTCAAACAGACACTGTACATAAAAGGCCCATTCAGGCTTCATACAGTCTGTCTGTATGACAGGATTAGCTAAATCCTCCCAGGAACGGGCTCTTCTAAAATCCAGTTCTTTCCAAATCGAGGTCAGTAATGTCTTGGAGCAGCAAACCATACCACCGATGCTCAGTGAACTTATCTGCAAACTGACAACACCCAGAAACACGACGCTGTGCCATTTTTGAGCAACGCGCACCCCGAGAAAGACCCATGCCGTGACACGACCCAAGGTTTTTGTTTGCGTTTTATTTAGTTACGCCTGATCAGATGCAGAGAAATACATCACTGTTTAGAGAGCCACAGGTGCCATTTGCATTCGGTGCCAAATAACATGCGGACAGCATGAGAGCCTGAGCATGATTCTACAAACATTTAGCTGTTTACAGTTATGAACGTAACCCTGATTCGGTTAAGATGCGCAGAGGCACGTATTCCTGGGAACGAACCCAGAAACATGCCCAGAGGGGGCTAAATAATCTCCTCTCCATTATGCCAGCTTACAAACTCTAAAGCTTATTATCCAGTAATGACATGGTAAGATATGGAAAATTATTAAGAGTGGTGACCTGAGTGTGGACCCGTCGCAGGGTCCTTGGACAGATCTAAGTGAGCCGAAATGCCAAGCAGTAGGTATTTTAATGCACTTGAGTATCTCTTGGTCACAAACTGTCATGTTGTGGCCACTATAATCAACGATCTCATTAGTTCATATCAAGTGACATGGGCCAATGTTATATATCCATCCTGCAAGACACTACAGTGGCTCTTGTATCGTCTAGTGTCATGCCAAGATTAAAAGAAAGCATATCATCAATCACCTCTCTGTTTAGGATCACAAGAATTTATCTCAGTTAATTCATTTTTCATTCTTGCTCATATAAAGAAAGGAAAGCACTCCGTGGCAACAGGATGAATCACAAATATCACTGTAACCTCAGCACCTTCATAGATTTCTTACTAACAATGTTATTTTATTTTTAAATCAGCCAGGGCTAATTAGATTATCCAAAAACAAGCCAATTCGATTTTCCCCCTAATGTGACCTCATACGAAGATACTCTCTCCCTGATTGTTGCTCAGCTCTGCCCATCTGTGCTGTTCTCCAGTGGGGTGTGGCTCAGCGGTAGCTCATCTACAGACACCAAAACAACGCGATCTGAAGAGGAGTGAAACTGTATGAAAAATGCTTTATCTAAGAGGTATTCAGCATTAAGCTCTGACATCTGGGTTATAAAATATATGGGACCTTTAATGCTAAATTTATAATGAGAAATTGGTGATAATTTGGGACTCAAACGGTTAAGGCTGTAGGTTACTGAATTTTTGTATCCTGCCTGATCCTAGCTTCGTAACTGGGATATGCGGAAATATAATTTCACTGTGATGAAAAGTACATGTAACAAATAATTGAATCTTATCTTATAATTTGTGCGAGGATTTGGACTTTTTGGAAGGAGTCTCCAGTGTAAGCACCTTTTTTGACACAAGAAAGGATTTCTGTAGTTTCTCTGTGACATGATACGTTGTTGTTGTTTTTTTTAAAACAGAGAGAGACAGGATGAAATGATATTGAGAGAGTGAGAGTTTATGGCTGTGATGTACGTTACGACAAATTACTAAAGCAGGATGTGTCGTTCTTTAGATAACAGTAACTGTGGGCAAACAGCTATGGTATAAGTCAACTTATACATTTCAGGGTATGATTTAATTGCGTTATCTGTTCCTACATTCATTTATTGATGATGTATCAGAACATGGTTTTAAACCATTAGTCCGGATATCATCTTTGCTCTGAGAACTCAGAACTGTCCACATGGCACTGTGTGAGTTATATTTGGCACCGAGTTATGGGTAAAGCTGCAGTATTTAAGACATATCGAGTGACAAGTAATTAGAAACGGATATATATATTTTTTTCCTGACAGGAACTATATGAGCAACTGCCGTAAGAGTGAATAAATGTTGACATGTCTGCCATGTTGCCACGGTGCAATTGTATCACAGCCATATAAAGAGCGCGAGAGGCGTGTGTTGGCTGACGTCACTGACGTCTGACGCAACAATTCCGAACAACGAAACAGTCATCAGTTTTAAAAGTCTACTCATTCATTCTTCACTATGGATATCTACGTCATAGATTACACCAAAAAAAAAAAGTAGTGTAATAATGTAACAACGCAGGAGTGCTGTGAACAGTATAAACTATTCTTCATTCACTGCGATGAAACGGAAAACTCAACAAATCTACATACACATACTAATTCAATTCAAAGCAATAAACGCAACGTTCAAGAAAGAAAATTCTTACAATATGACCGAAGAGATCCGAGGCATGCAAAAAGTCTCATGAAGTCGTACGAAGCAAGATAGATTTCACCAATAAGATAATATATATCCACGATTTATATACATATCGTACATTATATATTTATTTATATATGTATATAAATGCATTATGATTATTATCATCGCTTATAATAATAATAATAAAATAAGAATGGATGCATCGAGTCTCTAATGCACTATTTATAGTGACATTTATTTTTACGCGCCAAAGCATGCAACTTATATACCATCCTACTCCAAAAATGCCCTTTTTTACAGAAAAACAAAAAACACCCTAATTTGTCATTTGATTTTTAAAAAAATACAAATCAGCAAGCTAAAGCGTAAAACCATCAAATAAAATGACTCCATTGGCGCGAACGAGCCGATTGCATCAGATACAGCACCATGCAGGCGAGGCTCATCCTCTCTCTCTCTCTGTAATATTAACCACATCACTGACTAAACACGCCATCTTTCAACCATCTTGTTGATTACAGAACCCAATCCGAACTGTTCTTAAAATATTTACACATAAAACACTCACTTACCTTCGACAGACCGTCGGCACAGCTCACCCTCACAAGCCCTCGGTGCATCTCACTGTGTCCAGCCCTTTTTACACTATTACCATGGAAAATGACGTCGACGAAAACAAACCCACCCCAAATGAGACAGGCCACGCCCACATCATTCATACCCGCCGCCCTAGCGAAATGGACATTGAGAATAAGAGAGAGAGAGAGAGAGAACGACCGACAAAATTATTTATAAGTGAAATTATTAGAAAAGTATGTTCCAAAAAAAAAAACAAAAAAAAAACATGGTGTGTCGTCTTTAGATATCTTGGACAGAGTAATTTTGTAGTGATTCCTAGCAACACTGGATGTGAAGTAGGGATTCACTTGGAATGGAATGCCAGTCTGCTCTAGGGCACCATCCACATGCAAACACCCTCTCACACAAGCAAACACAAGGGGAAAAAATTGTATTTTGCTCCGGATCAAATGAGAAATTCTGGAGTTTTCTTCTGTTCCATCATGATGTCTTCATGATGTCTTGTGAGCATGAAATGCTTCCCTTCTTTTAAACATTCATTACACAAAACCTATACTAGATATATATTGTTCATACGTCGGTAGGTCAGAAATTATCCAGAATAGTTACGAGTCATGGATTCATCACAATGAACCTAAAAGTAAACAGCAGAGTATGGAACAGGGACATCCTCAATTGCGACCGAGAAAAAGTTATTAATCGCTTTTCGGCAAAAGTTCAAGGTATCGTCACAGCTATATTGAGAAATCAAAAATCCCTCTACAATTTTGCATTCTCAATGTCTTTAAATCACATAGGCCCAGTTTGGCAGATTCCAACTTGTCTGCCAATTTTCACAGAGTTTCTCAGAGTTTTTGAGAATGTTAAGACCCCCAAAAAGTGGTGGGGGAAAAACTCCTTTAGGAAAACAATAGGGACCTTCACACACTATGACGACATAGGGCTGATAACATAGTGCTTGGGGCCTAATCACACACTATGATGACATAGGGCTGATGTCATAGTGCTTGGGGCCTAATCACACACTATGACGACATAGGGCTGATGTCATAGTGCTTGGGCCCTAAAAAAAAACACTGTAGGGATGTCATAGGGTATTTTCTCAATTTCATAATACAGTACTGGACATTATCAAGTTATAGGAATATGTATGTATAAGAATACAAATTATAACTACTCTCATGAAAAAGGAAGAGGTACATGACATATTGTGGAAACAATGTGTTCTGTATTGTTTATGCTTGAGAATAATGTAAGAGTATTTGTATTGTAAAATCCTTTATTGCATTTCATAATACTGTCCATCAAGTATAACAATATGAATGTATAAGGATACAAATAAAAACTACTATAATGAAATAGCAAAGGGTTCATTAAAGAAGTGTAACCAAACATATTACAATATGTTACAATATGTAGTATATCTCAGTAATAAATGTGAAGGGAATCGAAACTGCAGTGAATGTTTTGTGTGTGCAGGCAAAGTTCAGAATCTGGAAGCATTTCCCCAAACTGCTAGGAGAAGTGGAATGCAAAGATGCAAATGTCCTTTTTTTACCTCTCTTAAAAAAGAAAAAAAGTATTCCTTTTTGGCAACTCGGTCCCTAATGCACAGAGAATTACTGCAAAAACTGACATATATATAGATGTGTCCCACAAGTTACAGCACGTTCATTGCACCTAATTGTTTGCTGTGTATAAATATGTCTCCCAAAACCAACACGTGTACCATTTTCACACGGCTATACATGGCTCAGTGTGAATATTTCTGTTCTTTATTATTTATATTCTTGCACAAGAATAATGTAACAGTAGTTGTATTGTAAAATCCTGAATGCATGTTTGTTCCAAATATTTGTGTGAGAAAATACACACATTTTCCTGTTTGCTTTGTGGTATTTTTGGGACTACAAAAGCATACTTTGTCGGAGTTTGTATGCATAAATGCATACTGGGCAGCACTCCAACACAAGAAAAGAAGCTTTACTATTGGAAACTTCTTAAAGGACTGACCCAGGATGGTGGACCATGCTGTCTGCTGTCAGGCTTAATACAATAAACACTCATCATGGAATTGTGAACTCAGTGGCCCCATGTGAAGTGTATGAGGTTTACCATGAATACAAAGTTGATTTCTGGTGAATTTTCAGCCTTGTACATATCAAAAATAATTTCCCCATCAGTAAAAACACTGTCCTTTTAAAGGATACAGCTTTACAGCATGTGAGCTCATCTATTGTGAATAAAGGCCCTTATAAATCTCAGTTTTGTCCCACGATGTTGGTCTTTTCATCAGAGTTTGGACAGAGACAGCCAAAGCGTCGTGCCCTTTGATGCTGGATATCATGTGTCAGTCTGTATACGCTTCAAATAGATCCCACATATAACTTCCACTTCATTGCTTAATGTATCAGTCATGCGTGATACACAAAGTTAACACAATCCATGTGAATAAGTGAGAATAAACTTTCAGCATCGAATCAGAAGTTCAACCACGGCTGCGATTGAAAGTGTAACAAACCTTTTCGTGTGCAACGTTCCAACCTTGAACTGAACTCTGACTGAGCACATTTAGATCGTAGCCTAAAACATAATAACAAAGGCCTGGGTAATATTTGCTTAAAATTTGATTTATATGAATTTGTATTGAAAGGGTTGAGACATCCATTTTTTCTAAGGGTAAAAAAAAGCTATTTTTTTAAATAAGAAAAAGCAACTATGTCATAAATATTTTCCATAATATGTTGTAATTGTAGGTTTTGTTTTATACTGTAATTTTATGCTCAAGTTGCATCACACACGGTGCAGCTAACCAGTCCAGTGAAATACTGCTATCTGGTGGTCAAAATGCAGCTTGGGAAAATTCCATAAAGATTGTAATGCCAATCTGCAATGGATTGGCACCTGGTCCAGGGTGTACCTTGCCTCGTGCCCTAAGTCTCTTTGGATAGGCTCCATGTCTCTGCGGCTCTGTACACAGTACACAGGATAACACAGTGATATAGAAGATGAATGAATGAATGAATGAACTGTTTCAAAAATCATAGTTTTCTAAAGACATATTTCCCCAAATCACATTCTTAAAATATCTAAAAATTAAGTTACCAATTAATTAGGTATACCCACTCCATACTGGTCCCTTATTGACTAATTTCTGTGGTAAATATTTTGCCATATACACACATTCTAAGGTTTAATACGATCACCTTTAGCTTTGATTGCAGTACACAATGTGGTGGCCAGTTCATGTGTGAAAATGATTCCTCATGCTCCCAGAACCACTCATTCACAATTTGAGTCCAGGAATATGGCCGTGCCATCAGGGAAGAAAAGTTCCATAGCTTGTACAGGGTTCACTATGCATGAAGGGTGTAACGCTTCATAAACTTCCATTGTTACTTTGACACAGCCATTACTCCGGACTTGGGGCAGTATGGACTCATCAGACCACATGACCTTTTTCCACTGCTCCAAATATTTTTTCAATATATTACCCTAGTGTATGTACTATGTACTGTACTATATAGCAACATCCTATTATTCGTTATACCACAGTGCTGAACTCTTGATTGGTCAGAAAGTGTATATACTGTATTACGTGTATAAAACCAAAATTCTGTTTGTGGCTTTTGTTCTGGTAGTTCCATCACAAGCGTGTTACAGTTGTTCCTTGCCAAAAGCAACAGTAGGTTGTTGTTCTTTTTGCTGCTTCTATCGAGGGGTCACCGCAGCGGACCATTCAATCCACACAATAACTTAGCACAGGTTTTACGCCTGATGCCCTTCCTGACACAACCCTCCCATATTATCCAGGCTTGGGACGTTTGGGCATTGGGTGGGAATCTAACCAAGGCCCTTCACATGGCAGGTGAGAGACCTACCCACTGAGCCACAACAAATTGGCTACCTAAAAAAAAAATTTTGGTCGGCCACTTTATCACTTTTTTATATGTATTTTGTTGTCTTGAACAGTATATAAAAGCATAACTTCTGTTTGTTTGTATGGACGGGAGGTTTTTTCAGGTTTGCAGCAAGCAGTATCATCAACTTTTATGTCATACTGTGAGCATGTCATAGACGTACCTCACCGACTGTAACAGTAGGTAGTGTCATCTATGACAAAACAAGTACGTCAGAACAAGCTCATAGCTACTGAAATCCCGGATCAGACTGTGGAGTGTCTACAGTGATGGTGCCTAGGCAGAAGTCAGGGCTGGCGAACCACTGGGGCAGCGGAAGGAGCAGCAACGAGTTGACCGCACACTCCATTCGCAGGTAAGGTAGCACACAGGAGTCATGATCTGCGTGTGGTTGGAGCCCCACATAACAATATATATATATACACTGTGTAACAGTAGACAGCATCATCGTCACGTTTTACAGTATGTCATACTCTGAAGTGATAATATATCTGCTGAAACATCGGAGCAGCGTGAGGAGCAGGTAACGACTGCATTCGGGTGTCAGGATCTGCAATCGGGTCAGCTGTGATGATGCCTTAAACTTATGCTGAAAAGTGGTTAATAACGTTCTGGGGGACATCATATTGAGTGACATCATGTTCAGTGACAGCACAGTGTGATGCTTTTTTTCTCCCAAGCATCTGGGGCTTTTTGGAGGTCAAAACATAAAATTCCCCCTTTTCTAAAATTATGTCATAATGGTATTGGGATATCCCCCTTAAATGCAGGTGGCCACTGTCCCCGCTGTCTTTCTGGCGATGCCGCAGCGTGCTTGGGTTCACTCATCGTTGCTTGCAACTATATACAGTGCATCCGGAAAGTATTCACAGCGCATCACTTTTTCTCCTTCAGGCGCCTGTACTTGCACTTGTTTTTACTGTTCTTTTAGTCATTTCTATGAGCTTTCAATGGTGGACAATCTACATAATCTAAAGATAATAATTCACTAATCAAAACATGTTATGCAACAAAGGAAAATGTATTATCAATAATAAGCTACCATTCCCAAACTGATTACTGGAACTAGCATGTCTCATGGATGCTTGCTTCACAACAATCCAACTATAAGTTATTAAAATTCATGATGCAATACATATTCATAAAAAAATCACTGTGATATGAAATGAATAAAACACATTGGCACATGTGGTTGTAGGAAAATCTATTTCAGAGAGGTTAAGCTCCTTATCTTCTCACCAACCAATAGTTTTATCACTATAGTGACTACTGTGAGGTTTTGAAAAAACAGTTCACTAAGGAAGTCATGTCAGAATGTCAGCATTTTGTAACGTAAGTTAATTTTCAGTCAACAGTTTCATGACCGTGTTTTCATCATATTAACTAATGGATAAGAAAAGCAGGAAGATGGTAAGTGAATAAATGTTAATAGCTGCTGTAAGAGGCTTATTTACTGTATAAGTGACAACGGGTACTAACTTGTCTTGCAGATTTTCCATAACAATAAATAAAACTATAAATGATCCATAAATAAAAATAGAGTAATTTACTAATATGAGGTGGTAGCAGTAATTCCCTTTATGACAGGTCATTAAACCACTCAGTTATTGATTATATAATTTTTATTTCATTCCTGAGGGGCCTTTCCCACATTATCGGACTTGATACCTGAACCGATACAATCTTGAGACTGTAGAAATCCTAGGAAGTTTGCCAGCGTTTGATACGGCTTTGTGGTTTAGGAGAAATTCCAGCCGTCCAAAAAAATTGAGCATGCTTGGAATTTTTAAATGTAATCGCAGACTAAAATATTGCAGTATTCAATGCTAATGCTTATCCAGTTCATAGGAGATTAAAGCATATGATGTCAAGAACCTTCAAGAATTTCAATTTGGCATGCACTCAGGAAGAGTAAGAGGAAATGTGAGAAAGGCCCCTGGTTGTACTTCTACAATACAAGCTATTTTAATTAAATGTTTTAATGTTAATTTAAGTCTGTGCAATTTGCATATAATCAGGTCCATACATTTTAGAACGATAGGTTTTTCTTTTTGCCTTTGGCCTCTGTAGACCATATTGAATCTGAAATAAAACACTGAAAATGTGAGCAAAGTCAAGACTTCATTCAAGGCATTTGTTTGTGTTGGTATTTTTTCTTTTTTGTGAGTCCTGTCCTCAGTAAGTGAAAATCATGCTCTACTAGGCGGAAATCAGGTGACTGACTTGGGCTGTGAAAGATATCTCGTGTCTTTCTCTTGGGTAGATTTGAGTCATTATCCATCTGCAATATGAAGCAGATCTGAGCATAGATCTGAGTATAGCCCTGCTACTTTTATCATCAGTCAGGTCATAAATAAACACCAGTGACCCAGTTCCACTGGCAGTCATGCAGATTTATGCTACAACACTGCCTCCACCATGTTTGACCTTTCTTTCTCTTCCCATCATTCTGGAAAGTTAATTCTGATTTTATCATTCCAAAGAATCTGCTCTTGTGTGTTACCAGGGGTTTGCACCTTGATCCCATCACTTAACTGTGGACTTGAACTGACAATGGACACCTATCACCTTAAGAGGTAGTTCTTGACTTTTAGAATTCTGCAGTTAAATTCTTTTTAAATATTATTTTTCTTCAGCTTTCTTTATAATGGCCTCCTTCACAGGCCACATCTGGCCATGCAATCGCTTGTCTGCCGTTTGTCTCATTGTTTATGAGCTCCCTAAAATGGTGGCATGTGTATGTAAATGGCTGAATGGTTATTTCCACAGTTTTGTCAAACACTTTGAGTGTTTACTCAAATTAAAGCTAAAAGAATTGACTTTGCTCACATCTTGAGTGATTCATTTTGAATTCAAATGTGTTGGTGTACAGAGGACAAAAGTAAAAAAAAAAAACAACTTTTGTTCCAAAATTGACTGACACAAGTTAATGATCAAAGGAGGGTTTGCTCACCCTCCTAGATGTTGCCCATAGTGCTTACTGCCACATTTCACTTTATTTAAAATTTAAGTGATCAAAACAGATATACAACACATGCTAGTGCTGGTTCATTGGGGCAGGAATCACTGTGCTCTACAAAACATTTTCAGTAAAGAGACAGAAAATGGGATCACTAGTGATAGGATTGCATTTTTACTCCACAACCACAAAAAACATTTTTTTTTTACTTAAAAAAAAGAAAAAGAAAAAAAAAAGAAAACACAAAGATGTTGATATGAACTGAATATCACAGATCCAATAAAATACACCTTTTTGTCCAGTTGGAGTAAAGCAGGCAGAGGGAGTTTAATTCAAAGGGCAAGGAATGACAGGACAATTAAATGAAAAGGGACAACTACTACACTTGAACAAGGTAAACCTATATAGGTTGTAATCAGCAATATAAATGTATAAAAACAGGAAATGATCTGAATGAAAATGCAAGAGAGACAGTAGGCCTCTATATAATTTTCATTGTGATTGGAAGTGTACAGTCCTAACCGCAGTGAACTATCCAACAATAACATAGGCGCCAAGAAAACACAAGGTTGTAACTCTACTCTTTGACACACATATATATATATATATATTTAAAAAAAAAAAAAGTACTATTTCAGAAGGCGCATAAATGGAGCTTGGAATGTTGAACAAGTGTGACGCGTGGTCCCAATTCCACTCCTCACGTCTGCCTTGCTACATATTGAACACGTCTTCTATATTACTTTACACTATGCAGCACGTGAGGCTTTTTGGACATTGATGGACATGACCAGGGCAAGGACAGAGTCCAGAGGCTACGTTATTACAGAATGTTCCTTACTGTGAATGGACGTGACACTTCTGGCACTTCAAGAAACAAAATCATTCATGCAATGTGAGATATTCGTGCAGTCTATTCAAGTCATTATTGTTGGGCCCCTACATGATTAAGCACTAACAATTTTAATTTTTTTGTTTTGTTTTAAAGAAATAAAGCCTGGACAGCAAAACAATTAGGTTTTTTTTTTTTCGAAATGGGTTCAGTGTTTTCTTTAAGAGCACCTGAGTAAGCGTGCAAGGCAAGTATAAGCACAGAGATGAGGCAGTCTTCTGGAGGGGAGGAGGCGCCTTAGTCTTACCGTAGCATCTGAGAATACAAGTGATAAAAACATAATGACATGATACCTTCAGGAGCACATGTAATAAATAGAGTAATAGATAAGGAAATGTTATTTAAGAGAACAACATTTCACATTATTAGATTGACGCTGAATTAATTTACTTAATAATACATTTATCAGTATGTTCCACATATCATGGTATTAGTCTGAATTTTGCACTTTAAGCGATTAAAAGAATTCAGGTTAATGCAGTAATGACTGGGGTGCTGAAGTTGAAATATAAAAGCCAAGCAGAACTCATCTGCACATTAAAAATGAATAAAGAAAAATTAATACTTACTTGATGTAACATTCATGCAATCAAGACATGCAAAACAACTTGCAAAAAAATAAAATAAAATAAATAATAAATGTAAAATAAATAAATAAAGTGTGTGTGTGTGTGTGGGGGGGGAAACCCTGGACTTTTAATTAGTTGCCACCTACTAGTATGAGTGAGAAGCGGACACAAGTAGCAAAGCAATATGGAGGAAAGGAATTACAGCGCCCACTGTCAGTATGGGTGATGAGTATGCGGTTCTTTACGAGCATTAGAACAGAATTAGGATCCATGCAGACATTGGGTTTCCCAACAATAATTTACAGCATTATGATTCTCAAAATGAAGGAAAAAAAAACCCCAAAACTTACTTCATTCATACCTAAAATAGAAGAGAGAATAAATAAGGTAAGAGGAAAATGACTTAGGAAATGATTTTTTGCTTGCAGTAAATCTCCACTCAACAGCACTCACTAGAGTTTTTATACTTTATTTACAGACAAATGTCACAGGCACAGATCGATTAACACAGGAAGAGATCATAAATATAGTCATTCTGAGGAAAATGACTCGACTTTGGCAGGACAACTTTTACAAAGTTGGCAAATACTTTGTCCTCTATGAAGCAATGTTAGATTCCCAATACCGTAACCATTACATTAATCAAGCAGCTGTCGTCTGATACCACATCACAATGGGTACGTTAGATTAATTATTTTTTTTGGGGAAAAAAAAAAAAAAAATCCCTCAAATGCTCTGATTAATATGCATAAACAGAACACTTTCAACTTTACCAGCGCAGAATGCCAAGTCCTTACACGTTTTAATCAATAACTGAAATACTTATAGAACGAGAATTGCGATTCTAACATTTTAGATTTGAGTACCATGTGTCACACATGCAATACATAATCAGAAATTTCTATTTCCACATGCTCTTTATAGTAAAAGTAAGCACTTTCTACAGGAATGTGTTCACCCTTCTCCTAGTATTGACCCGAACATCTGCCTTAGAGGACAAAGACATAGGCCAACCCTCTTTGTTTAGTGCTACAGCGTTCAGATATGATCATATAATAATAATTATGCGTACACACGCGCGCGCGCGCGCGCGCACGCACACACACACACACACACACACACACACACACACAC
>JAOVVB010000020.1:12660136-12681431 GCA_028570985.1 Heterobranchus longifilis | reverse complement strand
ACACACACACACACACACACACACACACACACACACACACACACACACACACACACACACACACACACACTCACTCTAAGAAGTTGTACATTGTATAGATGTAAAACAAATACACTGTGTGTGTAAAGAGCAACTCTCATACAACGGGTACAAAACATCATCTGGCCAATAGAGTCAAGTCCTGCATTGTTTTTTTTTATGACGCGTCTAGCTTTACTTGGTGCAAAAATATACATTACTCTGCACTGTTTTGCAGATGAGTGGGAATAGGAGTTGAGAACAGGAGAAAGAAGAACCCGCCCCGAGTCCCGCTTTTGTAAAGCCCTACTGCCGTACTTTTCCAGGGATGTAGTTGCGATCGATGCTCTCCTCTTGCAGGAACATGTGAAGACAGCGCTCGTTCTGAGCCAAGGGATGACCAGCAATTCTGAAACAAGCAGGAAGAGAAAAAAAAAACAAAAAAAAACATTTTGCCAAATCCTAAAGTTAATGTCATTATTACCATTTTCTTATGCATTATACAATATACATACAAGATATTTGAGGTGATACTGACCCCTGAACCCTTGCTCTCTCTTTATTTAACCATACCCTTGCTTGGCCCCCTCCGTGTGAGCATTTAATTAGAAACTGTGACATTTTAATACAACATTGTATATCAGAGTTTTGTGCGGGCAAATAATGAGCAGATCTACCATGCCATTTTATAAAAAAATTATGATAAAAAGAAATAACATTTGGAGAAGACTAAACTGAAGAAAGATTCATGTCTTACATCTACACAGTGTCGGAAATATCTCTTTTTATAAGAGGGTGAGTCAAAAAATATCCGTACTCTGGTTTTTAGGACAAATATAATTTTTTAACATAATCTCCTTGCTTTTCAATACATTTTGTTCATCTGTGAATAAGCTTTTATGGTCTCTTTTTAAAAAATGTTTTAGGCTGCAAGTCACTAATGCACCGCTGTCTTCACTTCTTCATTAGAAGTGAATCTTTGTCCTTGTAGAGCTGCTTTTAGGGGAGCAAACGGGTGAAAGTCAGATAGAGCAAGATCAGGACTATAGGGAGGAGCTTTAACAGCTCAAAAGGAAGTTTTTTGCAGAGTGTAGACAGTGTGGACAGAAGTGTACGGAAATGCACTGTCATACAAAATCACAACAACCTTGCATAGCAATTTTTTTCTGTGTTTAATCTGAAGTTCAGGCTTCAGCTCCTCAATAAGCATCTCACTGTAACAAGCACTGTTGACGGTTGAATCTTTTTCCGTCTAAATTTTTAAAACTGGCCTTGAGAATCCCAGAAAATGTAACTTTTTTTTTAATGTAACATTAAGAAATCAGTATTTGGTGAATGAAGAATATGCACAGGCTGCAATTATGGCGTTTTATCCTCCTCTGTTTCAAAACCATGGTGACGTTTCGCAAACTTTGCATATATCGCATAGCTAGTGTCAAGCATATTTCGCCTTCGTCCATCTTGGCTAGTGTGTAGCGCAAGAACCTCCCTTTAAGCATGCACGATGTTTCAGATGGTATGGCAAGTGTAAACACTTGAATCGGATATGGGTCATAGTTAAAAGAACGTGTAAACAAATGGTCAAAAAAAAAAAAAAATCAGATATAGGCAACAAATCATAATTGGGCATCAAGACCTGCAGTGTAAACAGGGCTTTTGATACCTGTCGTATAGATATCCTAATATCTGAATTATTAAACCTATTTGTATAATACTTTTCACTTACAGGTGGTCACAATTAAAAGACAAGACCTATGAATCTCACATGGAGATTAAATATGGAAATGTTCATCTGATCTTGCTCAGCTTTACTAACAAAGCCAAATTCTAAATGGGTGATAAGTTGCTCAATGTGATGTGATAGTGGGAAATTTAATGAAAGTACAGACAGGGTTTTTTAGATTACACACCAACCATGACATGCAATGAAATAAATAAATAATTAAATAAATACAAACAAGCAAACAAATAAATACAATATTGGGATATCTGCTTTACTTCTAACACTATCGTTTTGTTTGCTCGTTTGTTTAAACAATAATTAAGAATTTAACTCAGTATAACACTGTGTCGTCTCGACAGCTGACCTGTTGATGAACTGTTCAAGCCCGACTCTCCTCTCTTCGATAAACGACTCCTCAAATATTCCCTCATCTCCACGGAAAGGCAGCTGTCTCTTCAGTGCCTTCCCAGGCAGAGGAGGGACGACGATCTACAAAACAGAAACATGTGCAGGCTTCAATTTGATTAAAACCACAGGAAGGGGGAGGGGGAAAAAAAAAGGAAGCAGGTGGTAAAACATATCTAAACCACTCATCAGGAACTATAAGCAACTGATAATGATGATAATTTGTTTAGCTGTGTAGGTCTCTAGCATTTTTCATTTGTTCTAAACAGAGTGATGACCGCATTGGCCACTTTTTACTTATAGCTGATTTCCGGCATAATCGCTTTTTACTTTTTAAACTGCCAGTAGAAGAACAGTAACGTCTTACAATAATCAAACTTTTGTCTTGAATTTTGACAGAAATTTTGACCCTGAGGGGTTTAGGTTTTAAGTTCATATCCTGTAGCTGTGTATCTGCAAAGCAACAACAATAATAATAATAATAATAATAATAATAATAAAACATGCAACGTAAACAAAGATGGCTGACTGCTTGACTATTCAGGAGTGAGCTAAGACTACGAAATGTGGAATTCCATTGTTTTTGTGCAGAGATGGTAACGTACAGTGAAAAAGAGGAATGCAACAAGTCCGGAGACAATAAATTGTCATACAAGGCTAATGACTACAGGCTCGGTGAATTATGCAAGAAGAAGTGGCTGGTGCCGATGTTGGAATTTAACGATTTGCTTTTATTTTCCTATGTAATTAAGTACATGTACAATTTGTTTAAATAAATGTGTATTAGAAATATGGGCTTTATTACCAATTTTTATGCCTAGTCACTTTTCACCCACCCTGTAGTACTTCCAAGTAAATCCAAGTTTATCATCAATGGAACAACAAAATACAGCATTAGCAATCATTCTTGCACTTACACCTCAAACTGTATTAAAGTGACTTAAAACCTCTTACTTTATTTGCTGCATTTCCACTTTAGCACTTTTAAGTTAATACAGCAGCAGAGTGCAAAAAACATTTGCTTACATTTGTTTATGCATATGGTTAAACAAACTGTAACAACATTAATTTGCATTTATTTTGCATCTTGCATTAGGCTTATGAACTTACCTTACTGTCTCTTTCCAGCTCATTTTTCAGCCACTCAAAGTCACTGTACCTTCTCCGTACACAAGATTCTTTCATCTTGAAAATGGGGAGGTTGGTCTGTTTCCAAAACACACAATTATTATTTTTTTTAGGTTATCACTAAATTTGTTAAAACCTGCTTTCATCTCAAACTGGAATTACTCATATTCCAAATTATATGCTTGCTTTGTGGCACACACACACACAAACACACACAGGAAAACCACAATGCTGACAACCATGTTATATCGTCAAAATGCTGTATCCACAATAATGCATGTTTAAACGTGATCTCTACTGCTGGGTTTGATTAAATCAGAGGTCTGGTGTTATTTTAAATGACTAAATCTGTCGCCTATTTGCTTAACATAATACTATTGGAACCTCTTCCTCACAAACTAACTTTGTGGACAGATTCAGACATACAACTGAATACAATAAGTAGTTGTCTTAATACTAAACTGTTTAACATGAATGGTCCAAGATCAGTTTTCAGAACCTCGTATAAATATGAATGAATATGAATGAATGAATGAATGCCTTTATTGTCACTAGTGTACAATGAGATTAAAGCAACTCCTACAGTGCAAACACATAGATTACAACAAACTATAAACAAATAAAGCAAAGTTCTACAGCACTATATACATATAAATAATAAATAACTAGTAGGGTTTTTAAATGTTTTTAAATAAATATTGTGTACTAACCTTATATGTTTAAAGACAAATCTCTGCCTTTTGCAATAGGGTTTTGTATTGTCTGTTGCAGCCCACATTCAGCACGAAAAGTTTTATGTCTATGTATGTGTTTTATTTTATAAACCTTTTTAATGTGTGTGTTTTTTTTTAAAACAAATTAGCATTTTTTTTCTTGAGAGAACACACGGATAAATTGTTAAACTTAAACGTCATATATCCAATAATTTCCTATTTCATTCATCTTCTATACCACTATAGAAGCCAGAAAACTTTGGGCACGAGGCGTGGTACACACTGGACAAACCATCCAGGGTGCCAAACCATCCAGGGTGCCAAACCATCACAGGGCAACCACACACACACACACACACACACACACACACACACACACAAACTACAGACAATTTGGGAATGGCAATTAGCATAAATAAATCTAATCAGCATGTCTTTGGATTTATATACACAATTGTGTTTTTTTTTATATGAAAATTGACAATGGATTTTTGCATTCTTACACTTTGCATACTGTTCTTTTTTATATACTTTTTGGTTTGCATTGTTCTACTATAAACAGTTTTAAAAATTTTGTTTAGAATAAATATCCAACTTTTGTATTATAAAGATGTATTTTTTTTTAAATACACATGTAAATATCGTGTATTTTATTTGAGGACTTTTCTTTAAAAATATAATGTACATGGAATTTAATATTTTATACACTTTTTGGTGCGTGTGCGTGTTTGTGCTCCATAGTGGTTGCAGTTCTGTGGTCACGCGCTTTCAGTTTAATTAATGAATCAGAATCGGGTTATGGCGCTCGCGCTAGTCAGCTAACGGACTGTCAGAGAGCAACAGCGCTTAGCTAATAGCAGAAATAAAAACACTGACAACTACAGCTAGACCTGGACTCAGTTATAAAAGTGTCAGAATTTCACCAAACGTTAAGTTATAACCATTTCGTGCCCTTTAGCTAACTGCTAACCCAGAACCAGCGGCTCTGTAGCTAGGCTAAAGGCTAGGCCGAACCGAATTCCAACCCTCTCCCTCTCTGTGCCGTTAACCCAAATCCAGCACAGTTTCAGCACTGCTCCCTCCATGTACGCAAACATACCCGCATCCGGACTTCATAGGTGGTGAACCGATTCCTCCCGACTCCGATAGTTTGCGGATCGTAAACGTCAATTTCCAGAAAATTACTCGGAGGTCCGTACGCGTCTGTCAGGTCCTGCGGCTTGGAGTTTAACCGGCGAGTATCGGCCACAGTGGCTTCAGACATCCTTATTACTGGCTAGCTAGCTACTTCTGGGTGTAGTCTAGGACACGCACAGTAAGGATTTCTTTACTAAGACATGAAATCAGGAAAACGAAGTCACCGAGACGCCCTTAGTTGAAGTCGTCGCTAAATTTCTGCAGCTCAGCAACAGCACAGGAAATCCCTCCAACCGTATGCGATCTTTTTTTTTTTTTTTTGCAGCGTTCTAGAAATCGCAACGCCCGTAGGATCACCCCGAGCGCCATCACAGCCAATCAGAGACCTGGTTTTACGATGACCGACATGCCAGGATCCAATAGGATACGGAAACATGGCGAAGTGGGCTGGACTTAGGCCTATCACGTTCATATACGAAACATTAGAAGAATTTAAGATGGAAAACCAAATCTTTGGAAGTCAACAAGCTTTTGTGGTACAACATTGTTTATAACAATAACGATCGTGTTATTATTCAAAAAGAACACGATTTATGTTCTGTAATATATTCTTATCTTTAAATATATCAACTTTATCAACCATTTAAATTCAGGAGTTTCATTTTATGATGGATACAATACATGAGTGTTTCGTGTATCTAGTGTTTTTCTTCCTAAGGTGTGTTGGAAGTCCACGAGAATCAGTTTGTTAAACACTGATGAGTCCAATGAAACACATAGAAACCTGAAAGTATTAATATGATATACAGTTTTATAATAAATAGGTCATTAATAGGTGGTTTAGTGGATAGCATTGTCTGTCGCCTTGCACCTCCAAGGTCTGGGTTCGGATCCCGCCTTGTGCAAGGAGTTTGTATGTTTTCCCTGTGTGTGTTTCCTCCGGGTACTTCGGTTTCCTTCCGCAGTCCAGACTAAAAATACCATTAATAAACTTTAAAGTTAGTAGTTCAATGTTTCCCACTTTCCTATTTTTTTTTTTCTGATTCAGTGTCTGACTAACTTATAAGTTCAGTGCCTAAAAGAAAAACGCTAAAAAAATACTAATCAAATGTCAACAGTTACAATTATAGGTTCAGTATCCTAAAGAAAGTTGGGCAGGGCAAAAATTTAACACTGCTCCTTTTTTTCCCCATTGACAAGCTATGTTTGTATTGTATAGTTTGCTAAACAGAACTGTAAAATTGAACAGGTTTGTTTTAAAAGTGTGCATCCATCTTTAGATGAATATAGGACACTAATTTAGTGTGTATGTTCTATAACAGCTTCAAATCAAGCAAAGTTTCAAAGACAACGCATTAATGTGACACCACACCATGTAATGTTCTTCTTCAGGCTGAAACATTGATATGGTTTTATTGTGGCAGGAAAAGTACTGCACTGGAAGATAAATCTAGCAATAAAAACAATAAGACATTATGAACATAATTGAAAAAAATTAAATATATTTTTTTAAATTGATTAAATCAATGAGTTACTAATCATATTTGGTTAAAGGAAATTATACATAATTATTACAAGCATTATTCAGTAATAATACATTCGCAAACAAAAAGAAACACACCATCGTCCATAGTAATTCAAGTTTCATTCATGCAGCTGTTTCTGATAAGAAATATAAACCAAATTTTAGCTTCTAATAGTATTGCGTAGAAGCGCCGCTGAAAAATAGGCTCATGTACAGACAAAATTAAGAAAACTAAATAAGACATTCAGTGTTTGTGGATCCAAAAAACAACAGAGGTAAAATGATGGAGGTAAAAATCTGTCTTAAGGTTACATCATGTTTAGCCATCATGTGCAGAATGATTATCACGATCGTTATCAAAAAGCAGCTTTACTGAAAGTCTGTGAATGTTCTTGTCCATGATGGACATATGGTTATGATTATATACTGTATATATTAATGCTTAAATAAGTAGACATAGTAATTGTATTTTAACTTTTACCACGTCACTTTTACAATTTTAAATCTGAATGGTCAAATATCAAATTAAAATTCACGCACGCCACTATACACAGTACGATGTACAGTGAAATGCTTAAACGGATAAGATAGTGATGATTTACTTATACTACAGCAGTTCTTACAGTAGGGCTATAATTCATATCACAGGTATAAATCACATCATAGGTTTATATGCACTGGCACTTGTACAGTTCACATACACTAGTTAAAACATGGCAGGTATAGTTATCGTACAAGTAAACTGCCAGAACCACTTTTTCACAATTTGAGTCCTCGAATTTTTCTGTGTCATCAGGGAATAAAAAGTCCATAGATGTGATACCCTTGTATTTCAGTACATTCAGGTCACCAGCTGAACTCAATTTATTGCCACAATGTTGCCGAGTTTAGACCTGACCAACTGAAGCAACTTCTTTTTTTGGCCAAGCAATGAATGTGTATTTTGCATTCGTGTAAGCAGTCTCCAGTGTAAGCATTCAAAGACAGAACTGTTTAAAGTTTAAGGTCATTTTAAGTTTTCCTTAACAGGCGGAAGGACCATGTTATTTTTGACTAACTTGACAAATTGCATCGTTTTATTTTATCGCCTTCTTAAGAAGATGGTGAGGGAATATATGTTCGTAACTGATATACTGATATAAGTAACATTCTATAAATGGTTGTATTTAAACCTTAAAATGGGTGTTTCTCTTTAATAAAAACTCTTGGCAATTTGCTGTTGTGCGAGTGGTGTTGTGTGAGTGGATAAAACATGATGTGGGCATGATGTTATAGGAAAATGATCAACTTCAGTGTAGTAACAAGAATTCTGCTTCTGTAATTATTTTCCTATAACATCATGCCACTGTAAAGAGATAAATCACATACAGTGCTGTAAAAAAGTATTTGCCCCTTTCTGATTTCTTTTTTATGTGTTACACTTCAAACTAATTTTAATATTACAAAAAGATAACACAGGATATTTCATTAAGGGAACCCTCCAATGTGCCCAAATTAAAACAATTCTGTGCAGGATTTTGGACCAAAATTCCTTCACAATGATATGACTCATTGCCAATAATTGCTAACGATTGATTGCAGTTGTTGCCTCCAAGGGTGGCAGAACCAGTTTTTAATTTCAAGGGTAATTACTTTCTCATATAGGGCCAGGCAGGTTTGGCCAGCTTTCACCCATCCCCCCCCCCCCTTAATAAATGAAATCATCATGTAAAAACTGCATTTTGTATTTACTCAGGTTATCACAGCACTGTATGGACTTTCATGTGTTTGACATGACAGTCACACTCATCTGTTGGACACTGAAATGAAAACAACAAACTCGTCTACCGCGCGTCATTAAGCTGTCTGGCTACAGTCAGAATCTCTTTGGCGCCTTTGCTAAGTAGAAGATTGGCGAGGTCCAAGCCGAGCTTCTCAGCTGCGTCCTGAGCCGCTCCTGACACCTTCAGCGCTGTAACTCCGACTCGCTGAACTTTCTCATCAACCTTCTCCTGATCCTAAACCAGACAGTGAGGTCAAAAACACAAACTAGCCAAGATTTTTTTCCCCTACTATTATTACGTCGCAATTAAAGTGTAATATGTTTTATATAATGCAATGTATTGTTTTTATCTACATTGTAAATTAATGATAGTAATACATAATATTTGGAATAATAACCTGATCCTCAGCCTCAATGCTGGTCTGCATGGTCTCCTTCAGGCTGTCTGAGCCATCTAAACTGTACACTGCTCCTGTCAGGTATAACTGTAAAATATAAAGGCAAACACACAATCAGGAAAAATAACCTCCGGTGGCTATTTAGGGTTCTTCCATGCATGGACTTTTAGAAAGAACATTATTGCTAATTATTCAGGACAGAGTTGATGTGGAGGACAAAAAGGGTTACGGTTAGATTTAGGTGTAGAAATTGCATTAATTATTATTTCAACGGAAAAGTCTCAAAAGGAAGGGAAGACATTTTTTTTGTCTCACACACGCACACATTCATGCAGTTAAATTCTTTGTACGACTGTCTGGCGACATAAACAGGAGTTTACAAGCACTGCGGCAGGAAATAAGTAAATATAAAATAACACATGATATAAAGGACATACGGAAAGTGATATGGGTGTGCTGTTCTTTTACCTGAGAATCCTTCACTTCTGTGTGAACAGCAACTGGAACACTGCATCCTCCTTCCTAAATTGATGCAACACATCACAAATTAAACCTACATAAAAACATTCTATTCCTTTTTAAACAAATTTGCACAAGTCCACAAAACTCTTAAATGTTCCAACCATAGTACGCCTTGATTTTCTTTATGTTTCGCTTCTTTTTCAAACAAGCTGTTTCAGTGTTCATAGCTTTAAATACCCTTTGAAGAACTGTATTTTAGGAGCCAATCAGATCGCAGGGCCCGGAAACATCCATGTTCAGGTCATTATTGAGCATTTCCCACCCACTCGCCCAAGATTTTCCAAAATACATTTCTGACAAACAAAATACGAGGAAAAATCTATGCAAGATCATTAATTCACAAAGACATCCTCAATATTTATTGATATACAATACTGTGAAAAGTATACTCAAGTAAATATAAAATGTAGGTTTTAAATGATGATTTCATTTATTCAGGAAAAAAAAAGCCTGTCCAAACGTACTGTACCTGCCCCTATGTGACAAAGTTATTGCCCCCTAAACCTAATAACTGGTTGCGCCACCCTTGGCGGCAACAACTGCAATCAAGCGTTTGCAATAATTCAGCCCCACTGCAGGGTCAGGTGGGTTTGGACACCTTTTTTTCCTGAATAAATGAAATAATTATGTAAAAATGGCATTTTATATTTACTTAGGTTATCTTTGTGTAATATTAAAATAAGTATGATGATCTCAATCATTTAAGTGCGATGAATATGCCAAAAATAAAATAAAAATACTTTTTCACAGTACTGTAAAACGTGTTTACATAAGTGGTTAGCCAATAGCAGTTACTCTAGCCATATTTACTAGAGCTCTTAAAACGGCCCCCAGAGAACAGCAGGAGTGGGCGGGGTTGAGAATTGGTATATGAGATTACAATAAGGGAAAATCTGATTTGCTTATTTAAGCAAAGAAATTCAAACTGCAGGTACTGGGCTCTTTCCCCCTTTTTTGCGTGTGTTCACACACTCAAAGGAGACCTATCTAGATGTCTAAAAGAAGTGTGTGTGTGAATGAGGGGAGAATTTAGAGAGCTCCGGTTTACAGCAGAATTCTTACCAGGCGTTTGAGGAAAGCCCTCTCAGCGATACAGCGCAGCGCCGTGTCCCGATCAAGCAGCACTGACACCATCTCCAGGATATCTTCATCACAAGCCCTCACCTCCACAGCCAGAGCTCCCTGGGACACAACACAACACACAGATACATAAACACACACATATATACATGGCGACTTCATAGTAAACCCTGTAACTGACCGGTTAATGCACAGACCCAAATCAATATACTTACTAGAAAACAAGTATTTATTGAAGGATTAGCATAAAGGAGACCCACCTGTCCAACTGCATACATGCAATCATCAGGACTGAGGATCTGCAACAGAATGGGGAACACGCAAAGTAAGGATAATGATGGAATATTTAATTCAACGTAATTTGTATTTTAGCAATAGCCATAACACAAACGCTTTACAGAAATCTAGAACGAGATTTACATTTGAGGTTAGAAGTTTATACTGTATATAATCATTCTGAACATTGATATTGCAATATTTGTCCTTAATTGATTTCCTGAATGTTTTTTTCTCCCCAAGACAGAATGATCTTTAATAGAAGAAAATTACACAACTTTGGACAACCAGCTTCAATTTAATTTGGGTTTTCTGATCAACACAGAGGCAAAGGTTTATATACAGCCACCTAGATTATTAATATGATTCAGTGGTGCTGAAAGACCCAAAATGTTGCTTAATTTGCCAACCGCGAGGCCTCTCAACTTCCTGTTAGTGATTGACAACAGCTGGTAGCATCTCTGTGCCAACATTGTTTGACAGCACTCACTGGATCATTGGATTGACCAACACAGTACAATAGGCCAAAGTCCAAAGAGCTCAGTGCAAATCTGAGAAATAGGATGGTATGTTTACACAAGTCAGGATTGGAGTCATTTCTAAACCCCAAAAGATCCCAGGAATCTCAGATCAAAAAGGAATCAAACAAAGATCTGGAAGAAGACCAAAACGGTCATCCTCAGATCAGAAGAAATTGGTTCATATGGTCAGGAAAAATTCAGGAACCAACAACACAGAGGCCTGTCATGAACTGGAAGCTGCTAGGACACCAGTGTCTCTGCAAGTTTTACAATGCCATGTTGTCCAAGGAAGACACCCCCAACACCTTCAAGTTTGACCAAAGTTTTCAGCTGACCACATGGACAAAGAAAAGTCTTCTGGAGGAAAGTTTTGACCAGAGGTATGTTCCGAGTTGGGGACAGGGGTGGATAAGGTGTTGGACTGCTGACCAGGGGGTCCACGAGCCATGATGCCGCCAGGTTGTCATCGTTGGACCCTTGAGCAAGGTCCTTCACCCCCAAGTGCTCAGATACAATCGGGTGGCGAACTGACAACCTGCCCCTGTAAATACTGTCACAGAAATGATGGATATACAGTCAGCCTAAATAATGTATACACACTTGGTAGCATCCTACGTTGGGGCTATTTTGGCGGCAGTGGAACTGAAGCATTGCACAAAGTGAATGTTACACTAAGTGAATTAGTTTAACACCATATAATCAGCTGTAAGGTTGAAACCTGAGAGCTCTAATAGTACAGTGATTCCAAACACACACAAAAACTAGTTGTGGAATGGATAAAGCAGATTAACTTTAAGCTTTCGGCACATCAACCATATCGGAAAAAAAAAAAATAATAATCTGGACTGCGCTTTTAAGCCAGGTCTGTGCCAGGAAACTCACAAATTTATCAAAACACTACAAATTCTATCATGAAGAGTGGTCAAATGTCCAACCAGAATTCCACCAGAAGCCTATTATTGGCTTCCAAAAGCATCTGCTAAGTATCAGACATTCAACTAAATATTAGACGTACTGTATGTATATTTTTGACCCTTTATGTATAATGTCATTCCTTTCTTGTTTTATGAAACCCCACAATAAATTAAAACCTGCGTAACAGGTTTTCCTCTATTTTAGATGCATGTTATATAAACACTCTCTCCCGGAAAGAGATCAGGTAAAAGATTTACCGCAAGCCCAATATTGGCATGACATTCATATTCGTGATGATGAGTCTATTTTAACTTAGTAAAAATAATTAGCAAGCCAAAAGAGACAGTGGCAGGGGAAAATGTCAGAGATGAGCAAATCAAAGACATGAAGGTCATGACTGAGTCATGAGGAAGAAATTTTAATAAGAAATCTGACTTAAAAGGGAATGCATCCTCTTTCTGAACATTGCATGAACACTTGCTTGTGGTTCCTGAAAAGATTTGAGAACAGAACCTTTTTAGTTCCTATTTTGTTTAAAGTGCATTTTTATGGTTCATATAATGTTTGCTTAATGTTCGATTTTGATAAACTTTAAATTATTTAAAAAGCATCAAAACCATGATGGAGGCACAAACCTTACATGCAACCCTCTTCATTTTTATCTTTTTATTTATTTTTATTTATTTATTTTTTAACCACATCTAGGAACACAAGTTAGTGCATTTAATAAATAAGTAAATAAATTAATTTATATATTTTTTAATTAATTAAAAAAACATAATAATAATAATAATAATAATAACATGAACAAAAAAATCTAAATGCAACCATTTTCTGGGTATTTCTTGGCAAACTTCCTGCTGTGAGACCATTAGAGTATATTTCGAGAATGATCCTAGGAATGAACCACTCACTGTTTGCAGTATTCACCAGATGATAATAGGGATATAAATCATTACTCTTAAACGACTGCACACAATAAAGTCAAACAAAACTAAGTGCATTGAAATGATGCTCAACAATAAGAGTCCAGAATGAGCAGAACTCTATAAGATTACACATGCAGTTCTTAGATACATATCTAGAGTATATCTAGGTAAGATTATGCACAGAAGCCATGGTGAGACTCGGGAATAATGTGATTTCAGGTAGGATGACCATGTGGTAGCAGATGAAGGTGAATTAAAGGTGCAAAAGCACTGCATCAGGATAAATCAGGCCATGGAGAGGAACCACTAAAGTGCTTTACGATATTATAACACAACCAGTGAACAAATGAAATAAAACTGAATGAGGGATTTTTAATTGTGCAGAATAACAGAACACAGTTATCAGATCAAAAACTACCTTAATTTCTCTATGGAACCTGCAGCTCATCACCGTACTGTGCTTAAAGTCTTTTGTAAATGTCAATCGGTTTTACGGCTTCATTCGCGAGAAATTTTGTCACAAGTCCAGGATCGACCTGAACGTTCATCGTACTTGAATGTTAAGTGCAGGGATATTGTCCGTTTCGAACCAAGTGGAAATGGCAATGGAGAATCACGCAAAACATCACAAGTCTCTTGAAAACGTCTGCCATTTAGTAAAACCCAAACTGTTTACTTCAAATGTTTACTGGTTGCATTAGTCATTCTGACTATTATAATATTCAAAGTAAAATATGTAATTACAGGTTTATATATGAAAAATGTATTCCATTACCCCGTCAAGATTTTACTGTCCACTCCAAATAAATGTAAATTGCACCATTTCAGACAGAGTTAAGTGGTTAAATGTTTTTTTAATTTTTTTTTAGGTATTTAGGTCTCCCCTAAAATATAACTAAACCAGTTTTGTTGAATTAAACACCTTTTCCTTAAGAGACAAACACAGACATACCTGGCTGATTCTTCTCTCCCAGCCCATCCTCTTCATTCCGGCTGCGGCCAGAATAATAGCAGCAAAGTCACCGCTCTCGTCCAGCTTCTTCAGTCGAGTATTGAGATTACCTCTCTAAACACCTCGCTAAGGAAATGTTCTGATTATATATGTACTGTATATATATTTAAGCAAGAGAGATAATAATGCATTAGAAAGATACTATGTCCTTAAACTCCAGGTGAGGAAACCGTTTCTTTAGCTGCGCAGCTCGCCGAAGGGAACTAGTACCTATAACACTAAAGAAGGAATATTATTATAAAAAAAGATTATTTCCATTTGAAACAAATACAAATAGCTTCAAAGCCAAAGCAGGGATGTTAAAGGAACACTACAGGAAAATGTCGCTGTGATGGAAGTTCTGTCATACCTCTTTGTTTGTAGTGAATCAAGACACTTCCCAACATTTTTGGGGTGCAAAACTACTGCATCAAAGGGGTTTTCTCGCCTTTAGAGGAAATACATATACAAAAGTTATGCAAGGTTACCAGGATAACGCCTGGAAAAAGTGATGCAGGCAGTGGTGATGGTGCAGGGTGTTGTGAATGGGGGAATTTCGTCAAGAGACGTTCCCTGAACAGGGAGTAGAGAGTACAGTGCATGTACACTGTGGAACAGAATGCAGCCTTTGTTGTGATGATGACTCGCACAGCGAACCTTTTGAAAGCAGGTGTCTGATTACAAACCGACCTGACTAGTCGTGTGTCTATTTCGCATGCAGTTGGTATGCAGTTCTCCAAAAAACTTGATCAAATCTTGATTAGAGCATTCTTAGCGAGGAATATTTGAACCAGACTGACTCCAGGAGGGAAGGGGGTAAAACGTACCCTAAATAAAAGCTTTTTCCACAACATTTTGATAAAAATACATTTCTTCATTTGTCGTTGCCAATCTTGTCATAGATTATATAAATAACCAAACCTAGTGTCAGCTGCCTGACCATCTGTTGCTGTTCAAACAAACTTTGCTTCATGAAAGAACCAAGCTTAGAAACATCTAAAAGCCTTTAAAGTCGTTACTTGTACTTTCTCAGTACAGAGGACACGCTTTTGTTGTACTCACTTCAGGACGGCTCCTATAGTAAAACCCACAGGAAGACTCGTGGGCAAGTCTTTCAAAGAGTGGACGACCAGGTCAACCCTGTGAAGACAAGGATAAAAAAAAAAACCCATTGTGTTTCACTACACATCAAACACCTGGTCTTGTGCACGGCTGCTTAATGTAACGCTCAGCAGATCATCAAAGGAGTACTTTACTCACTCTTTTCTTTCTAAAGCGTTCTCCAACTCCTTTGTGAAGAGACTCTTCTCACCTATCTTTGACAAAGAAAAGAAACGCTGTGAGATGATATGCTAAGGAACAACACAAAATAACATTTAAAACATCACAAGTGGGTCTTGTGATGAAATTTCTCTGAGTAAAGGCAAAACCCGAATGGCATTTATAGTGGATTAAATATGAGGCACTGGTGGAAATTTGGGGCATTTTGAATGATTGCATGTGCTATCCAGCAAATCGTGCAAATCCCCACCCTGGAGGTACACTATTTTCCCCAGAAGTGTTCGCCCACCTGTCTTCACATGCATATGAACTTGAGTAACATCCAATTCTTAATCCATTTATGAGTTAAGTAAACGTATGGGAATTTTTGACCAGATATTCTATCGGGTTGAGGTGCAAGCCAGTCAAGTTCTTCCACGCCGAGCCCAACTCCTGCAAAACAACCCCACACTACAAGTTCCATCATGACCAGTGCACAACGCAAGGTCCATAAATACACGGATAAGCCAGTTTGGTGCGGTAGAATTTGACTGGCCTGCAAAGAGTCCTGATCTTAACCCAGTAGAACACCCAGGAGAGGTGAAGCTGTTAAAGCTGCAAAGGGTGGGTCAACACCATGTTAAACCCTATGGATTAAGAATTGGATGTTACTTAAATTCATATGCAAGTGAAGGCAGGTCGGTGAATACTTTTGGCAAAGTAATGCATATTCGTCGTTTGTATGGCAGTTACTTAAGGGTTTGGGTTGCCAGCTTGACACCTGATTGTCAATCACATACTTTGGGACCGCCTGCATGTCTTTGGACTGCGGGAGGAAACTGAAGTACCCGGAGGAAACCCACCAAGCACAAGTCAAACTCACATCATGACCGCACACAGAACTGAGGCGGGAATCGAACCCAGACCCTGGAGGTACGAGGCTATAGTGCTAACCACCGTGCCGCCACTTCTGGAATAGACAAGAAGAATTCTTCAAAATATAAACGGGGCTTACCTTTGATAGAGCTGTGTCGAGAATTTTGTCACCTGTTGTCGACATGGCCACTGTAACAGACGTTACAACATAAACGTCGCTACAAGAAACGTGAACTACAGCATATGTTTTAACCAAAGCTGATTGTATGAACAAGCTGACAAGCTGCTAAACTCTGCAGTGATGACTTTTTCCGGGATCGGGAATGAAATAGCAGATGTTTACACTGACTTATGACAGACTCACAATGATTTCAAACAATCTTCTTATCAGTTCAGAGCTAAGTAGGCCCTGCGATATTGTACAGTGAACTCTTACCTATTTCAAAGTGCACGTCAGGGTACAAGCCTTTCAGCTTCTCCGCGACACTGTCTGTCTGAATGCGAGCGAGCTTAAAGACAAAAACACAGCAGAGATTAGATGGTGTTTAACTACTCAGGTCATGTAATCTGAATAATAGAGACATTTACGGAAGAAGATATAAGACACAAGAAACGTTGTACGCAGGACAATGACACCTCAGTCTCCTTTAAAGTAGGCACCTTGGGACTGTACACATTCCCCCCAGCATCTCTTTAAAACACTCTGCAAAACATCACCATCAGCTGCCTCATCGTATTTTCCTAAATCTCATCGATGCTTTGAAGTTTTGTCCCTTTCAAAGCTGATTTTAGGTTTGGGAAGAGCCAGAAGTTTCTTGGATCCAAATCTGGGGTGTAGGCGGTCTGAGTCACCTGGATGATTGGATAGGTGGGCGCGTTGTCACGATCGCGCACACAGCTCGACGGCGTCTAGCGGCCCACTGACTAGTACAGTGAAGTCGTCATTGTTCAGCAATGCGCATTTCGGTTCACTCTCCGTGCCTCCCAGGTTACCTCATGATCGGTATCACACAAACGGATCTCCTAATATTAGCGATAGTTGGATGTTTTCCAGTCATGCCTCGTATACACACCGACTGGCCACTTTAAAAAGAATACCTGCTCAGTCATTGAATCACTCAGTCGGTTAATCATACCAGGCAACGGCTTACTGAAGCTGGAAAGTAGAAGAAAGAAAAACAGGAGGTTCCCTCCTTCACTATTCGGTTCAACCTGAGGGGGAAATCCGAGGAGATCAGGAGTTACTCAAACACTCCAATCAACTTGTCTGGCACCAAAAGTCATGCTTAATGCTGCCATATGAACTGTTGATTGGACAATTGCATGAATATCTGGGCTTTCCTCATAAGTAGCCACGAGTGCAATACATTAACCATTAATCAATGTAGCAGTAATACAATATTGTTGCTTTACGGTTTTATTTAGATCTTGGTTTCAATGGCTCCAGGTCATGTGCAAAGGAATAACACAAATCTTCATGTTCTGACTCGTAAACAAAAGTTCGTTACATCCTGCTCACTTACCTGGCTTTTTCTCGTCCCTATGCGGATGACCCTGCTGGCTTTGCTGTCTCCATCCTGCAAACGATATACACACAAACACCAGACTGGAATTGAAATATGAATCAGAAGTCAAAGAGGGTTTCTGACTGGATCCTTTCTCCAATATTTAACTGATCCTTCTGCTATGGTCTAATACAGACATCACTAAAATTTTAATTGTCAGCCTGGTCACTGGTGTTGTGCCTGAGACTTCAGACCAATATCTAAGTTACCATTTCTGTCAATAATACTGGAGAAAATTGTTTCTGTACAACTCCAGTCTTACTTAGATGCACATTGCATTCTTTAGGTGTTCCAGTCTGGTTTTAAACCTCTCCCCAACACTGAATCTGGAAAGTTTTTGATGAACTCTTAATAGCTACTGACTCTTTTTGCTATTCTTCTGCTTTTAGATCTCACAGCTGCATTTGACACTGTGGAGCTTTCCATTCTCATATATCGTCTGCAACACAACCGCATGGGGATTACTGGTTCTGCCCTGGACTTTTTCAATTTTTCACATGCGGGGTCCCACAAGGGTCTATTCTTGAGCCTTTACTATTTTTACTTTACCTACTGCCATTGGGATCCATATTAGGAAGCATAGAATGTCTTTTCACTGTTTTGCAGACGATATTCAAATCAGTCTTCCTCTGAAACAGAGGGATGCAAACACATTAACACAACGTTTGGAATGCCTAGAGGATGGCAAAGCGTTGTGCATTTAGCAGACGCCCTTATCCAGAGTGACTTACATTTTTATCTCATTATACATCTGGGCAGTTGAGGGTTAAGGGCCCAACAGGGGCAACTTGGAGTCCATTGCCTTAACCACTGAGCGACCCCTACTCCCAGTATTGGCTGTAAATTTCTCAATGAGACTAAAACTGAAGTGCTGATATTTGGACCTTGTGGAACCTGTGTTGCCCCTTTCCCTAAGACGTGTTCCCTTAAATTTAATGTAAAACCAACTGCTAGAAACCTGGGTGTTTTATTGGGCAGTGATTTTAAACTGGATAAGCAAATTAACTGTCTTGTCAAAGCTAGCTTTTTTCAGCTTAGGCTCTTGTCCAAGGTCAAACCGTTTTTAACAACAACAACAACAAAAATCTTGAAAAGGTTATACACATTTTATTTCAAGTCGGCTTGATTGCTGTAATGCCCTCTACGTTGGTGTTGGCCAGGCCTCGATTGCATGGTTCCAACTGGTCCAAAATGCTGCTGCACATTTTTTGCATACTGCCCTGTGTAGCTCAGGGTCAACTTTAAAGTACTGTTAATGGCCTACAAAGACCTGAATAATTTACCACCTCAATACATTTCTGACCTTTTAAAGCCATATAGTCCAGGACGGTCTCTCAGGTCTGGTGAGAAGCTTTTACTTACAGTACCTAAACCTAGGTTGAAGAGTCGGGGCGATCGCGCCTTTTCACTAGCAGCCCCTAAATTTTAAACCCTGTATATTAGACAGGTCTCGACTCTTCCTTTTTTTTTTTATCTCACCTTAAGACCTTTTTATACACATTGGCTTTTAATACAGAGTGATGAGGTATTCTTCTCCCTGTTTTTTTATTTTTTAATTAATTTATTTATTCATTTTATTTATTATTTATTTATTGTTTTACTGTTTTTATTGTTATTGTTTTACTGTTATTTTATACAATAATAGTTATACAACTAAGTTGTCTTAAATGTGCTTTAAAAATGCAGTAAATTTGACTTGACTTGACTATGTTGACTTAGATTGTTTATCCAAAGCATTAACACAATTTGTTTACAAATTATTTGCATTTCGTTTTATTTGAGTTATTAAAGCTCTGCAAATACGACATGATCTTGGGTTATTATGATGTGTTGTGGTGATGTCATTTCCTTTAAATATACACTCTAAATAACAATAGTTATGTTTTAAATTTAGGAGAAATATAGTCAGCAGTTCACTGAAAATGCAACAAAACTTCATCTCACCATAATACATGCACTTAAGAAACTGATTATTTTACAGTGGTCTCTCTCTGAGCTGTATATAAAGATCTGAATCCAAACACAAACATAAAATTCAGATCTCGACTCGAAGCTCTGACTTTCTTAAATTGTAATTCAGAACCCTGACTTGTTTCAATGAGCACTGATATCATTTGAGTGATTGTTCAGCCAAAGAAGTATACGATGTGTAGAACGGTACAGAGTGACATTATCAGGGTGGAGCTGTGTGTGTGTATGTGTGTTGTGGGTCTCCACCCCGGGTCCACTATCCTGGCTTTGGTGATTAGACCGCATGTTCACTTTTTCCGTTACAAACTGCACTGATAATCTTTCACATCTGCACACATGAGCTGCATCGCTTAAAAAGCCCTGACAAACAGCCACGACTATTACAGACTGTAAAAGGAATATATATTTTTCCCCACAATCACTCAGCATTCAGCATCATCAACAGTCCACTAATCACCGGCCTGATCACCCGCACCTGTTGTTTCCTTCTTGTTAACGATGGTTGGACTCCAGTAGATTGCATTATCACCAACTGAAGTTCTCATTCTCCCTCATCTTCCCAACCTCTTAAAGCAGATTTTCCAGATGTTTTCCTTTAAAAACATCAAATGCTTCCTTCCTTGATCTATTATTGTCTTGTTCTGTGTCTTGAACTCTTCGACTACTTTATCCAGCACTACTACACACTTCATTATCTGCACGCTGCACACTTGGATGGAGTCACTGCCACCTGCACCTGTTTCTCACTGGTTTATGCCTTAAGTAAGTTTTTTTTTGTTTTTTAATGGTTAAACGATTCATAGGCCTGAGAAACTGGTCAGGTACAGCGACCGGACTGAAAAAATCCATCAGGAGGCTTGGAGAACTGTACATCTGTTCAAGACTACATTAATAACACAGAAAGTATACGGGATGGCTCTTTGGAAGCAAAAAAAATAAAATAAAGATGATGCTTTTTTTTTTTATTTAAAAAAAAAAGTTTTCCGGTGCATCGCTGGCTCAGTGGTAGGTTTCATGCCAGCCATGCAGATTGGCCAGGTTTGATGCCCAACCAATAGCCAAACCCAGCGATTGGATGGAACTGCTTAGTGCTGGTCCCCAGCCCAGACAGAAAGAAAGGGTTGCGTCAGAAAAGGCATCCTTGTGCCAAGGTGTATGCCGATCGGATAGTCTGCTATAGCAGCCGAAAGAACAAAAACAAGAACAACTAAAGAAAAGTATTTTCTGGAAGGAAACATTGATTTAACATTTATTTATGGAAGGAGTCTCCAGTGTCAGTGCATTCTAACCTAAATAAGAATCTTCAGGACAGAAGAGGTGTGCTTTGTGGTCTCATGACAAGCAGCTTTCAGAATTTTTTTTGCCTTATCAACTTCATGAGATGGAATAAAAACGGAAGTCGATAATATACACTACCGTTCAAAAGTTTGGGGTCACTTTCTAACTCCTTGATCGTTCCTGATTTTTATTTCTTTCCACATTGTAAAGGAATGCTGAAGGCGCCCAAAAAATGCATTAATCTCCTTTGAACAGTTAATGGTGAGATGTTTCTGCTACTTCTGCTCTGTAAAGACTTCATA
>JAOVVB010000020.1:12624014-12652665 GCA_028570985.1 Heterobranchus longifilis | reverse complement strand
AGAATGTAGAAAATAAATCACTAAACAAAAACAAAGAAATTTGCAAGTGACCCCAAACTTTTGAACGGTAGTGTATAAAAGAAAAATTGCAGTGGTATGTTGTTAGTCTTTCAGCTGTTCCTGTCGGGAGGTCACCACACAACTTGGTACAGGTTTTTTTTTTGTTTGTTTGTTTTTAATTGCCGAATGCCCTTCCTGATTCAAACCTTTCATTTTATCCGCACTGCATCCAGTGGCTGGGAATCGAACCCTGGCCTTCAGCATGCTGGACGAGGAACCTACCATTGAGCAACCAATGCCCTAAAAAAAAGTTGGTGGTATAAGAGGAGTAAAAACTTGTCAAGATGTGATGTCATGGGGGGAAAAAAACTAAACAAAACAAAAATCCTTCTACTTCAGGATGATAAGAGGAGCTATTCTTTCTCAGACATCATCACAGCACTCTCAGTCGTTGATTATTTTCCTATTTCAAAATGTTCAATCTCTTATACAGGAAAACTAATTCATATCTCTCTCACACACACTTAACAAACTTGAAACATATTCACACTCAGTTCATTCACAAGTTCACTGACAGGTTTGTGGAATTTAAGGTAAAATCTACTTTAATAAACTCGAAATAAATCTGCTCAGGATGTGGATCAGTCTTGTACACTTTCATAAGTAAAGTGGGGTAAAAACTAATGAAAAAACATGTTACCTGAGAATGTGTTCCTGTTTTTTTGGCTCCAGACATCTTGTCAAGATTTCCTTTATTATCACTAAAGATGCACAGCTGGACGATACCCGCCGTTTAAACGTCACTGCGAGTCTTCAGTCTCGCGACAAACTGAGGAGGACTCTTAACACCGGTACATGTCCTGCTGGGATCCGCTTCTTCTTCTTCTTCTGTTATTTCACGGAGCGTTTAAGCTTGGCTACTGACACCTAATGGCCACACGAAAATCTGGCGTAAAACACACAACGGTACACGTCGTATAAAACACGCGTGGAAAAGACACGCTGGAGAAAAGCAATCCTTTCAAAATACAGGTCAAATATCGGTGACTCAAATATGCTTTTCAAAATAAAGCTTGTCCACAACTCACAAAACCTACCCTTTGCACTGAAAATACAGTAGGTGTATATTTATAATATAGCATTTTTCAATATGTACTGTATAATGGACATATAAAAACAAGTCTTGGTGTTTATTGAAATATTTGATTATCCTGAACTATTTAATCCAGTATTAAATTAAGTATGGAAAGAATATTTGGTCAGCACAGTGTTGTAGTGGTTAGCACTGTAGACTTGCATCTTTAGGGACCGGGTTCGATTCCAGCCTCAGGTCTGTGTGCATGGAGTTTCCATGTTCTCCCTATGCTTGGTGGGTTTTCTCCGGATACTCCGTATTTTGTGTGTGCACGGCGATGCCTTAGCACCTCATCCAGGGTCTACCCCACCTCGTGTCCTAAGTCTACTGCCCACCCTGAGTGAAAATATTTGGTGGTCCATGAAAACTATGTGACTTTAAAATGATTAACTGTAGAAGCAACCAAGAGGGCAAAGGTAACCAGGAATGAGCTGGAGAGAAGGTTATTTGGAGAAAAGGGCAAATGCAACAAGGCATAGGCATGTAGAAAAAGACTTTAATGAGATCAAAACTGTCCTTGTGTTTTGTCACTTATCATCTCCCTGGACATCACTTAGATCACTCATTCAGTCACTGCCTGCAACCTTGCGGTAACTCAGGACAATCAACTGTTAGATTAGAAGAATTTTTTTTTTGTTTCTCTCCACACAGGTCACTCAGGTGCTTATTCAGTCTCTTATTATTTTAAGACTGGATGACTGCATCCCACTCCTGCAGGTCTGCCTCAGTGCACCATCCTCTATATCTGATCCACATGAAAGGTCTACCACACCATCACACTTCTCTGATCCCTCCACTGGTTTTCAAATTTAAAACTGATATATATATATATATATAAAATGATTTTCTTAACCTTTTCAATTTACTTCTCCTCAATTACAATTCACAACACTTATAATATTGTATATACACTACTATGGAAACACCTTCTAGTTCCATTGTCTTCTGATTTTTTTCATGAGAGCCAGTTTCATCATTGTTATTGATGGGCTTTGCAAATTTACGCAGAAATACTGTTTCATTCTTAGAAAGGGAACCAGACATCGAATAATTTCCCAATTACATTTCTTTGCACCACATCCGATTCATTTTTTTTTTATACCACTATGGTGGACTTTTCTTTGTAATAATGATAATTAATACATTGCTGTTGTTCTTAGTCTAATTGAATGTGATCATGTTAGATCAGCACATTTTTTGTTGTAAATACCATAATAACAAAGAGCAAATGTTATCAATAAAACCGACTGAGCATTATAGCTCTAGAGTTGGTCCAGCAGGGGGTGTCACAGATTCCCAACCCTGGTTCTGGACTACCCACTGTCCTGCATATTTCTACCACACTCAGTTGAACTCAGAAAGTGCTTAGAATAAAGTTTATTAAATTAAGCTTATTAATTAAAGTTTATTTTCGAATAAGGTGTCTTTGGAGCAGTGGAAACACTCAATTGTGTGAGACAGGGGTTAACCATGTTACTATAGCTGTATTTGAGGAATGCAAAATACTTATATAAACATAAAATGATCATTCTAAAGTTTGGGTTTAGTGTAAGTTGCATTAATGAAGTCAAGCAGTACACTACAATTAACTTTGTATACTGCAATACATAGCATTTTTTTTCCTGGGACATTTTATAAGACCGTATATTAAATATAGGCAGCACAGTGGCTTAGCTGTTAGTGCTATTGAACTGCACCTCTTGGGTCGATGGTTCGAGTCCTTTCTCAGGTCTGTGTGCATGGAGTTTGCAGGTTCTCCCCGTGCTTGGTGGGGTTCTTCCAGGTACTCTGGTTTTACTCCCAAGGACATGCAGCCTATATGAGTATTTGAGGAATACAAAATGATCGCTCTGACATTTTGGTTTAGTGTTGGTTGTTTTAATAAAGGGAAGCGCTACCACTACAATTAAAGTTGTTATAAAGCAATACATAGCTTTTTTCCTGGCAGATTATATGATGAAATATTAAACGTTGGCAACACGGTGGTATGGTGGTGAGCGCTGTTGCCTTGCATTTCCAGAGCCAGAGTTTGATTCCTGCCTTGGGTCTGTGTGTGTGGAGTTTGCACATCACCATGGTGGTACGGTGATGTAGTGGTTAGCACTGTTGCCTTGCACCTCCAGGGTTGGGGTTCCTGCCTTGGGTCTGTGTGCATGGAGTTCCCATGTTTTCCCTGTGCTTGAAGGGTTTCCTTCACATACTATGGTTTCCTCCTGCAGTCCAAAGCCATGCACATTAGGTTAACTGGTGTTCTCAAATTGCCAGTAGTGTGTATGTGTGCCCTGTGAAGGACTGTCCAAGGTGCACCCAACCTCATGCCCCAAGTCTCCTGGGATTAGCTCCAGTCCCCCTGCAACCCTGTAGTGGATAAGCATCTTAGTATAAGATGAATGACTCTTTACCCTAAACCTGCTCAGCAATCTTGCAAAAAAAGATGATTTTTTTTCTTCCATGTACATTTTCCTTACTTTCACAAATTTTTTTTTTTTTGCTTTTCTCTTCTTAGGGCTCAGAACCTCCTTAACAACCTAACAACTTAAATACAAAATACATAGATGAAAGAGACGGGCTTTAGGACCCTGCTTTCGTGCTCGCTCACTCTCTCGCGCGCGCTCTCTCTCTCTCTCTCTCTCTCTGAGCGCGCGCTTCCTCACATCAGCCCAGTGTAGTGTTGGCCGCTGCCGCTGACGGTCACGTGGGCTGAGATTACGTTAATAGTGGTTCTGTTATATAGAGCACGAAAAAAGCAAGCAAACAAACAAACAAAAAAACAAATATATAAAGAACAGCGATTTTATTCTTCATGATGGAGATTTCGGAATCCAACTGTAAGTTTATTCTTTTTATTCTTAAAATGCTTTGTTTTGTTTTGTTTTCTTTAATACAGGGTAAATCAATGGTTAATCGTCTATATCGTGTTGTTTATATTTTCTACTATTTAATATGAGTGTGATCAGGCTGATTATAAATTTCTTTATCACATCTGATGATGCTGTAAACTGAGCGACACCTGGACAGAGTCGGAGGTGATGATGTCATCACAGTCCACCGCCCCCCCCCCCAATCTTTATTGTGGTTGTATTGTTTCAGAGAAAGATGCATGGAGTGTGAAAGTTGAAATCTAACAAGCAGCCTACTATTTATTTACAGTATGTTCCTTCAATCATTGTAAAGGTGTTCACTTTGTGTAAGACACATGAAAATGATGAGTGAGGCATAATCACTAATTTTTATCCTTTTTTTTTTTTAGAATGTATGAATAGCTTACGTACAATCACTGGAATTCATATACCAATTACATCTTTATATCTCTAACAAAAAAAAGAATCATGATCTTTAAATTTTAAAGTTTATTTTATTATTATTGTTAATTAAATTGATAACATGGATAGGTGTTCAGCTGGCTGACGTAATGTAAAAGACCGAAGCTGAAATGATATTTAATAGAATCACGAATCCAATAATACACAGATGAGATGAGATTGTGATCTAGTTCATGGCTGGCTGGTTGAAATATCCTCCTGCTCTTTCCAGCGCTAAATAAATAAATAAAAGTTTTTAAAAGTTTGGGCGATGGTAGCGTAGTGGTGACCTTTCACCTCCAGGGTTCGGGTTTGATTCCTGCCTTCGAGTCTATGTGCGTGGAGATTGCATGTTCTCCCTGTGCTTGGGTGGTTTCCTTCTGCAGTCATATAGATTAATTGGATAACAGGTTAATTGGCATTCTCAAATTGCCTGTAGCATTGTGTGTGTGCCCTGCAATGGATTGGTACCCCACCTGATGCTCTGACTCTATGGATAGGCGACCCTGTATGCAGTATAAAGCCTTATACCCAATGAATTAATGAAATAAGGTTCAATTTTTGCCTTCCACAGCTGCTGTGATAAATGATTACACAGACTGAAATGCTCCTAGATTTTGTGACCATCAAGGCTTGACTATTTCATACAGAAACACATCATCAGAAGTATACACTAAGAAAATGTTGTTAAGTAGTTACAATTCCACAAGTTGACAACAGAGCTGTACATTTTGTGTGGTTTGAACTGAAAAAGCTGCTACTGTTTGGAAACAACACAGCATGTTTATGCATAAAAAATTGACTTAAAAGCATATAGCTGTCTTGAAAAGTGTTGAGTATCTGCTATTTCAATAAGTGCATCAGTTCGTGTATGTGTAATAGTTTTATGCCGGATAAGACCACATGCTATAGGGTTCCATTATGATGGTTCTACAACAACAAAGTTGAGTTATACTGTAGATAGGGAGAAGAATAATTTTAGCCCTCCCTTTGTCAGATAATTTGGATAAATTAACCATAAACCGGTGATCCTAAGAATGGACCTATAACTATATAGACGTGCACGAGTAACATTTTCTGTAATCCTTTATTATAATCCTTTTCATCTAATCCCACTCAACCTGGTCTTAGTGTTGACCTAGCTATCACGTCCCAGTCTGGTTAAGGGTCAATGCAGTGTTATGGCTATTTATGACCTGAGTGAAAACATCCTTCCTTCTCATGTGGGAAATCCGCTGTGGTGAGCACGTGCAAGTGGCTGGTTGTGTGGAAGCCAGGAAAAAACAGCCCATCAACTAAATGCTAGTTACTTGTTTTAGTGACTGATTCATTTTGAAATCTTCGTCTTGAGTCTTCAGGATTTCCGTCGTTGATGAAAAGGTAAATCTCTGTAGCTGTGGACTTCAGTCCTGACATTCAGCATAAGTATGAAGGCTTAATTCAGGAAAACTAACAATATTTTTCTGCAATGGATTCATTTGTTAAGTTATGATCATGGATGTCATGTGATCACCTTTAGGCTCATCTCAGGATATTGAATTAAGTGCCTTCCAAAGCACAGAAATTTATTTCCATTTTTAGACACTTTTCACCATTTTTATGTAGACCACCCAATCATATAGCTAAATATATAATTAAAGGGTTAGGGCATTTGCTTAATAGCCCAATACTGCCTAGGACTTAAGGGCATGGAATTTAAATCAAAGCATGAGCATGGGGCAGCGTAAGTCCTGCCTTACTTGCTCCTCTAATAGTATTTGTTGTGCTTCCTTACTAGCACTTTTAATAGTCTTAATGGAGCTAAATGAAACAGTAAGCATCCTGCTCTATGATTATACAACATCTAGATCTAGACAAATCAATGGAGCTGTCTTTTTAGTTTTGATTAAGAAGCTGATATATGGATGAGCGGCCACTCTTTTCAATGAAATGCAGAAGTAATCAGATTACATTTGAAGCAATCGAATGTGAAATTACATGAAAAACATACTTACTGGATATATCTAGAAAAAAAGTCATATTCATACATAAATTATGTATACCATTTCTAGGAAATACCTTACCAAATAGTATATTTTTTTCAGAACTATCCACCATGTCTTAACAATACACAATACAATCATTGATGACACACACACACAAAAAAAACATACAGTGTTTTTTGACCACTGGATGGTAGCCTGCTTGACTGAACAGCATAGTTGACATGTACATGTTGAAAAAAAAAAAGCCAAATACACATCAGATTAACTGACATCCTTTAATATTTATAGTCATTGCAAAAGCATGCCTGTAAGACCTGCTTGCTGATAGTGAAGGCCTGGTTGGATATTTGGACTCATGTCTTCTCCACATTGCATGCATCTATAAATACCCGCAGCTCAAGAGAGACAAAGGCTCCACTCATTTGCTGCCTGCAATCCCTGATGGGTCCACACAGGCCACACAGTGTCTCTTCCACTGGCATTCCTCGGCCCATGAACGAGAGGACGTTGGCCGTCAAGAGCAGTTCTTCTATATAACGTTTGAAGGGTTAGTGGAGGACATGACTAGTCAAGCTCTGGCTGAAATGGTCTTTGTGTTCTCCTGGTAGCCCTGTTTGACTCATGTCTTCAAAGAGTGGAAATCAAAGCAGAACATCACAGGGGTTGGCTGCAGATTATTAGCCAATGTGTCAGTGCTTTAATAAAATACAGAGTTAGATGTTGTAAGGAGCTTGAGCTTTCGTAATGTTGGGAGGACTGAACTTCTATACAGTTCTTTCTTGTGAGAGTCGGGGAGAGGTCGAATGGAATTGAGCTGGAACTATTCTTAGGGTGGAAACTTTTTGCTTGCACTTGGCATGCTAAGATATGGGAAGGGTACAGCTGTGTGGCATTGTTACAGTATGTCCAGGTTGCAAAATGAGATGGCACCAAGTTTTATTGGCAATTAATTATTATAGTTTTTTTGTTTTATTTTTTATTTTTTTAACGAGGGGCATTTAAGTCAAACCGGGACTTTTGTTTGTGCAACTGTTTCTTCATATGATTCCCTGCTATACTAATGCTCTTATCCCAGAATTTCACTAGAGCTTGATAACATCAAGGTAGAAATGCCAAAGCCATTATTGGACTGCCTGCAGCACTTCACATCTGACACACTGGCCTCCCAAGAACTCCTTTAATGACCCAAACATGGCTTGGAGCGAGATCAGGACTGTGCGGGGGATGTGGCAATAACTCAGCTGAGCTCCTGTAATGTGCAAGTGGTGTTGATGTAAGGTTCCCAAATCGGCAACAAATCGGCAATCTTCCCCGAATCGGCAACAAATTATCCATTGAGTTTCAAGAGTCAGGCGCTCTATCTACCCAATATTATCAGGAATGACTGCAGCAGGGTCGGGACCACCTCTGATGGAACTGTCATTTACAGACATACAGCCTACTTTATAAATTTTGTACCATTCAAATGTTTTACTGAGTCTCATCATCGTACTGTGCTTTTTTTATCCAAAAACTTTCATCACATGTCCTGGATTGACTTGAACGCCCTCGTACTTTGGTTCTTGGAGGAAAATGACTGATCACATAACATCATTAGTTTAAAAAATAATGTAATATAATATGATTTCACATGATCACATAAAAACCATATAAAAGTGTATTTCACCCATGTGAATACAATGGTCCATGAAAAATAAACACTTCCATGTGAAAAATAATCAAGTTTTTTTTTTTTTTTTTTTTTTTTAAAGAAAAGATGCACAACACAAAAAATACCATGTGGGAAAGAAGTTGGGAAAAGAAATCTTGTGAAAAATGCAAACACATGCATGAACCTACACGTATTAACTAGCTTCAGTTTTGCGTTGTCGTTCTTCATACTTGCAAACTGCACTAAAATATTAAATCTTAGCTTGTCTTTCTGGAAAAAAGTTCTATATAAAACCGTTCTATATAACACTGAGTGTTTTCCAGTTCCCGGAGGGTATAAGAGTTGGGGTGCAATTGAGATGGCATATTTGAAGGACAGCAGCTGCCACCCTGTGCCACTCGTGTGGTCACACCCCCGGGGCGGTCAGGGGAAAGGGCCTGTTTTGGTTGAGGTAGTTGTGAATAGGCTAGTTGTATAAATGTGACTCTCACGATTCCAGTGTGGAGTCAAGCACAGACTTGTACAGCAATTGCTAAATCATTTACACTAAGCATAGGGTATTACATGATGCATTACTCATTACAGTGAAAAATAGAAGGTTAGAATGAAATGGTTCAAAACAAATTCGAGTATTATTGGTATTATTTGTATCCATCAGTGATATTTATTAGGCTGCCTGATTATTTTTCATGCTTTCAGTTTTTGTGCTCACTTTACAATTCAGATCATTCCTTTTTTCCCCCCAGAATTGCTAGTTAGTAATGCCTACACTATAATCCCCAAAGCTTCCATCCCCTCCCTTTTCAGTTATGTGGCCTGTTGCTTGCCTGTAATTGACTCCACCCAGTAAGTTGTCATTCACTAACTCTCAAAGAGTCAGCATTAAATTATTCCAACCGTTTGCTCAGGCTGCCACATGACCTTGAGTGGTGTGTACAAAAGCCCCTACTATGCACCACTCTCGCATGTGTGCGTACAGGAGCTTAGTGCACGTGACGTCCACCCGCAGAATAGAACTTCAACAGCTGCTCCGGCCTCCTTAGGGAGCGAGTGACATTCTGTGTCATCTAGTCTGTGAATTCTGACACATGCCAATCTTCCTACCTGCCCCTGTGTCGCAAAACCCCCTGGTCTCTGGAGAGGCCCTGAAATAACCAACGGGTAAAGAAGCATGCAGACATTTTAAAGTGTGTAATCACGCTTAACCGGGTTCAGATGGATGAGAGGCATGGGGGGTTAGGGGAGAATCTCAATCGTGCCTGTCGTTTTTGGTCATTTTAAGAGTAGAGGAATAGGAAGCAGAAGGTTGGCATTGATAGAAAATGCTTTCGTCAGCTCAGACAGGAAACCACAGCTGCAGGACATATCCTCTGACCCACAATGCCCGTAGTTCTGGATGTCACAGCTGCTCTTGACTGCATTGCTTCTTGAATGTGTTTTGAGTGTAATTGAGCGGGTGATTGTTGGTGCTGCATTTTTGAGTTTTCCACATGGCATTGTCTTTTTTCCTCAAGAGTGATCTCAACTGGCTATTTTTGGCCATCATAATAGCATATTGTTGAGGGAGACCTCAGGCTAGGATTTTGGTCAAACCATTTGTCATGCTTAAACTGTCACTTTATCAATTTTGCTTTTGGATATACTGTGTCGATAGATTTCTGGGCTTGTTTGAAGCTGTAGAAAAGCTTAAGAGATTGGGCTTAATGCACTTCTTTTTTTTTTTAAAAAAAAGAAGGTGTCTGGAAGAGATCCATTGGTATAATGGATAATCTATTACAAATAAATGCACAACTTTAGCTTAGCTGACTTCTGCATTGCCGACCTAGTTTCTGGACAGGCTCAGTCGGGGCCAGATGATAGCCTGGAGGGTGTTGTGTGGGAATGATTGTCCGCCACAAACAGGACGGTCACTCCCTCGTCCAAACCAGAGTGCACTCCCAGACAATGGCCCTCTGGAGAGTTGTAGCTGTGGAGTTGTAATTGTGCCATATTCAACAAGGGAGATATCCCACTCTCTGCTCTCGGAGCTTCCGCCCACTATTCACCTTCATCCTATCTCCTATGGGCTTCCACCCACATGTGCACACTTCCATTTCCTTCTTTCAAGGAGAAAGGAAAAAACCAATCCTGAGGAAACAACCTGTTGTCCATTACGTGGTCTCAGTGCCAAACAATAGAGAGAGAGTCTTCATTCTGATTTCAAATAAGGACATGCAGCATCTGTTTGCTGTAGACATCTGATTTTATAGGGAGAGGCTTCAGTAGTCTATGAGCATTTTATATTAAAGTAGAAACGAAATAAGACATATTGATGTTATACAGTGTATAAAACATTAGTATAGTCAGGTTTCCTGGCCTCAGGTCCAAGATGAGTTTTAGTCATTTCACGCTTTCATCCAAGTCAAGTCTAAAATAGGAAAGCAGTTATTATGATTGGGCATCAGAGTGGATGGTGGGTGACGTGTCGGTGCCTTAATACGTTATTTAAGGAATGAAACCTTTTCTCATGTGTTTATTGGAAATAAATCAACCCCAGGGTTGAGTGATATGTGAAATTAAATCAAAGTACATTAGATAGTTACATCATACAAAAGCCTGTTTACACTGGTGGCCAAAGGTATCGAGTCAAAAAGTGAAATTGACATTTCTTGACATTTTAATGACATTCTCAATTTTTTTAATATTGACAATCTTGCTAATAAATATTGCTATTTAGTACAAAGTCTACTGAAGTTTTATTCTTTACAACCTGTTGGATCTGGCTGGGCATAGGGGCAAAAAGGCATCTGTGGTACTCTGGTGTCACTCACTCAATCCATGCCTGCTTGATTCCTTGCTGAAGAGTTGTTTTAATTAACCGACAAACTAGTGAAACTAGTGAACCGTTTTCATCATTGTCCAACAGTTTTCTATTGGGTTTACCAGGTCTGATGAATACCCAGGCAATGGCTGCCAGAAACTAAATACCATTGCCACATAGGCAGTTTTTCACTAGTTTGTCAGTTAATTAAGCTAGAACTAATTAGGAAAATCACCTTTGTTTACAGGAAGAACTATAATACATGTATTATGTTGTCCTAATACTTTTAACCACCCAGTATAAGTTTATATATCTGTGAACCAAGTTAACATGAAATTCAGCTTATGGCTAAGAAAACCACAAAGCACAAAACAGTCCTTAAAACAAAAACCTATTTGAACAGTATTACCTCTGACCATTACAAAGCAAGACTCCTTTTATAAACATTAAAAAAAGTTCTCTTAACAGAAAACATTTTGACAATGAGATCTTTTTCACTTTGTTGTGCAAATATGCTTTTCATTAATTTAATATTAGGCTTAGATCATGTAGGCCGTCATCACAGAAAATTCTGACTTATGCTTGATTATGGTATCAACTATAATAATAATAATAATAATAATAATAATAATTATTATTATTATTATTATTAGTCCTGAATTAACTTTGAGTGCTTATTTATTAGTCAATTAGCGGAAGTCAAGTTCAAACTGTTAAATCAGAGACTTAGAAGCTTAAACCCAAGGCAAGTTACAAATCATGAAAAAATTATGATTGGTGATATTAGACTTACACGCCACTATGAGAGTCTGAGTGTTCATTTGGAGTAAAGAAAATTGTGATGTTATTTTTTTAGCATTGTATTTGTAACGTTGTTCGTTAAAAAAAATCGTCACTAATCTTTATTTTCTCGCTCACATTTTGCCACAGGAAGAGGACACACACACACAGTAGGAAGGGAGGGGTGGTTAAAACAGTGTGCAGGGCCCTTCTGATAATGCCATAGTGAAGAGGGATATAAAGATTATACCTACCTTGATAAAATACAGTACAGGGTGAGAATCCAGTCCACAAGCACTATGCATTAGGACTACATTTCACTGGAGAGTTTGAGGCTTACAATAGTATTTCTGACGGCACATCGTTTTTGGACAATGGTGATCTCCTCATCAGCGTCAGCTGTTGAGTCTGGTAAGCCCTAAATAAATATCAAACTTTCTTTTCTTGGCAGCTTTTACGCTTTCTCAGTGAAGAGACTTATGCTGGATTTGAAACGCCTCTGTGGAGTGCAGAAACTGTCGACTGGTTTGTCCTGGTTCTGGATTGCTGTGTCCTTCAATGACCTTTTGATGGATCATGCGGTTAAAGCTCTATTATCGATTGGTTCAAGTGTTTTCTTAAAATCTCAGTGATTTTGTGGGATTCTGTGTGATTTGTCGTAAAAGGGTTGTGTATCTGACATCCATTTATGTATTAGTTTAGCACATTTTTTAAAGCAAGAAAGAGAGAAAGAGACAAAGAATACTGTAAATCCAAATAAGCATTTATTACCCTTAGATAGGAATCAGGTAGCTTGGAAATCGTGTACATTTCATAAGTATGTATGATGGAAACAATACTGATTTCTCTTCTGAAGTGCAAATTCTGTGTGATGGGATTGAAATCTGCATACACAGCCAAACCTCTGTAGATTAAAACTGTGTGAGAGAGTTGACTATTAAACCAGTTAAAAATGAAAAGAAAAAGCTGAATGTGTGCCTGAGTGAGAAAAACCTTCCGGTGGTAAAATTTGAACTTTTGAATATATGGAGCTGTATAGCTCTGTGTTATTTAATGTTACATATATATAATGCTCAATATATCTCAAATTATAAAAAAGTAAAACATAAAGCTACATAAACTACATGTAGTACTGAACAGAAAAGTCAGACTAAAATGCAAATCACTATGATTTTGAACCCAGAGTGGTCGCTGCATGTTGTTACCTCACCGCGACTTTGGGTGTCCAGTCTGACTGAAGTTTGGTTAAAGATTTTCAATCAGTGGTGAAATATGAAAAAGAATTTAGTTGATTCATGAAAACACATTGAGCTGAGGTTTTCATTAGGATTAACTAGATACATTTGATCATTTACAAGCTTTAATATAGAACTAGCGTTAGCAACACTTCCCATAGCTTAGCTATCCTGTATGTGGAAATGAAGTTAGCACTGTTGCTATTCATTCATTCATTCACTCATTCATTTATCTTCTATACCGTTTATCCTGTATAGGGTCACGGGGGCCTGGAGCCTACCACTGGTGACTTTGGGCACAAGGTGGGATCAATCCATCGCAGGGCATGCATGTGCGCACACACAAACACACACACTCTAAGGGGGAATTTGGGAATAACAGTTAGCCCAATCTGCATTTTTTGGACTTTGGGAGGAAACTGGAGTACCCGGAGGAAAACTCCATGCACACAGACCACGAGGCATGAATCAAACCCGGACTCTGGAGGTGCAAGGTGACAGTGCTAACCACTACACTAACCGTGTTTCTTTTTTTTACATTTATTTATTTATTAATTAAATAATTATTTAATTAAATATATATATTTTTTATAAAAAGATAAAAGTTTACCTTTAATGCTGGAAAGAATTATATAAAAAAAAACTCATAAGTGAATTAATTAGAAAGTCTACTAATGTTATAGCTACTATCTGTCATTTACTATGATTAAAATATAAATCCAAAAATATGTATAAATCCAAATTATGATATAATTATTATTATTATTATTATTCATAATAATAAACATCCTAACTTATAGAACAACATTAATCCAAAAGGGGAAGTCCTCTCTCAAATCAAGAATTGTTTACAGTAATCCTGGATTACTAAGAATGTAAAAAGGATTTTCCAAAAATAAATAACCGGCTGGTGTGTTGTTTCCTGTGTTTGTTAGGAATTTCATAACAGTGCTTCTATTATGATACGTGCACAGTTTTGGATGAACACTGACACATGAACCCGATTCAGGTCATGCCTATATCACTGCCTGTTTATTGCATTAAAGCCACATTTGTTGCTTTGGTTTAGTTTTCTCCATCAGTCAGCCAAAATTTCCAGATGTCCAGTTTTGACAGTTCTGACCGTTCTCTCCCTGCCATGCTGCTGAACGAGTGCATTTATTTTGAGACAGACATACATGAAATGAGTTGCAAGTCTAGTTTTGTCTAGTTTTCTAGTTTTCTAACCTTGACAGAAACCAGTGTCTTCTAAGTGGGATTAAAAACCATTACACTTCTACAAGTGTATACTATAAAGCCAATATTACTGTATGCATTAGCAGTGTGTATAAAAGTTCTGAGATCAGCACAAGACAGTTTTTATGATAACAGTGGCAGTACCCTGGGGTACAAATCTAAAACTTATCCTTAATTCCACAGCCATGGAGCACCTCGTAAAAGAGCTAAATGTGCTTCTGAAGCTCCTGGAGCACGAGCATATAAGTTCAGCCACCACAGAGAAGATGAACGTTGTCAAGAACCTGTTGGGACAGTTAAAGCCTTCAGGTAAAGGAACATATATCATTGATCTCTGTTGTTATGTATGCTGTGACTTTAGAAGATGATACCCCATATTTATGTATCAGCTGTAATATATAGTAGACACATTCTTTTTTATAAAGCATATGTTGATAGAGTGACCGGAAGCGACTTCATATACATGAACACATCCCTCTATGGAAATGGTACCAGCTTTGTCGAATCACTGTTTGAAGAATTTGGTACGTTTATTTAACTTGCAATTATGCAATGTTTACCTTTATGGGTTTGTTGAATGTCTAATGTTGTAAAACTAATATATGAGTTCAGACTGTGACCTGAAGGAGCTGAGGGATTCCCCAGAGGAGCTGAAAAAACAGGAAGAGGAAGAGACATTGAAACACTTACCCACAAAATCGGTAAGAAAAGATTAAACCATTAAACCTATAATCAGGAAAGCAATTAGTCTTTGAATGCGTATAATGCTGTAGTGACAATTTTGATGTAGAGCAAATAATCAGACAGATTGCACACAAAGACAAAGTGTTGGGAGAGTGTAGAGAGTGTGTCTGTGCACCTCCAGGGTCCGGGTTCGATACCCACCTCGGTGTCTGTGTGCATGGTCTGAGTTAGCATGTTCTCCTCGTGCTTGGTGGGTTTCCTCTGGGAACTCAGGTTTCCTCCCACAGTCCAAAGACATGCAGATTAGGCGAATTGGTGTTCCCAAATTGCCCTTAGTGTGTAATTGTTCGCCGGAGGTCCTACCACGGTCGTAAAAATGTGAACAGATACAACCATCACCATTGGCCTCCATGGTCCCTAGTTTGACTAAAGAGGTTCCTAGATGGATGGATGAATGGATGGATGGATGGAGATGGAATAGTAAATGCAATGGATCACTGATTGGCCATAATTTTAACACCACCACCACCAGGTGAATTGAATAACACTAATTATCAATTGCATATCAGTAAACTTGTGACAGGATCACCCATGGCCCTGGGGACCAAAGACCAGCCTGTCTGTTCCGACCTCACAGAAAAGCCAATGCAGTGCAAACTGCCGCAAAAAAGTCGCAATGCTGGATTGGATACGAAAGTCACAGAACACCCACCGCCTCAGAGCCTACCCTACATGGGGCCGGGTAAGCAAAAAAAAAAATTTTTCCCAGATTCCAATCCGATCGTGCACCCATGGAATGTGCCAGACAAACACATCCGATCCATAGAGGCCTCACCTCACAACCCTGAGTACCTAAAAGATCTGCTGCTAACGTCCTGGTGACAGAAACCACAGCATTCCACCAGAGGCCCTGTAGAGCCACGCCCTGAGGGGCCAGAGCCAGCCAGGTGGCACAAGGGGAACCCAAAACTTAGTTGGTTTTAATGTTCATGGTTTTAATGTTATGGCTGATTGGTGTATCTCTACATATACTTTACTGTACTCTATAAAGGGTGTGACTAATGTGTGTAGATTAGAAATGCATGTGCACCACAATGACCTTGTATCCCACACATAATCTTAGAGAAAGAAGATGAATGCATCTTTTTCCCACACACAAGACACATATTTGGGCTAGTTTCACATCTTTTGTTTTTTTTAGTTGTATCCGTGTCTGTATCAGTGTTGTCCTGCCCTCATCAAATTTATTGCCACAAGCTGTTTCTGATATACAGTATATGTTTTCAGTAAAATAGTTTTCTTATGTATTGAATGCGAATGTAAATTGTTCCCTAGAGTCCCACTGATACGCCCCCTCCGTTGCCGACCACACCGCCTCCTGAGGATTACTATGAGGAAGCTGTTCCACTCGATCCAGACACCACTCCTCAGTACATCACCACCCAGAGTCAGTGCTTTCATATTATCTACTAGCATACAGTAAATCACAATTTGCAAAAATAAAAATAATAACCATGATAGGAATATTACTTCTGCATTAGCTAACTTTTTGACATTGACCTTTACTACAGGAAACCCAAGCCCAGTCGAGGATGAGGACGCTTATTATGAAGATGCTGATAAGAACTATCCATTAACTCGCATAAATGGGGCTGCTTGTAAGAAACAGGAAGTCTTTGTCTCTTGTCTTTTTTGTGTTGATTCATGAAAATCTTACTATGAAACGATATTTTTGGTGCTAAGGTTTGGATTCAAGTTTTGGTTAACACACTTTTGAAAATACACTTTGTAACAAGTGGAATTTAATTTGTATCCAAACCTGGATGCGACTAGATTCTATAAAACTAAATTTAACCTGTAGCTAAAATAAATAAAAAAAACATCATATGTGCAATACAAAGGTCAATAATAGCACATTTCACATTTCAAATGCTCAGTTCATTCAATTTCATTCAAGATACACTATTTCTGAGCAAACAAAACACATTTAGATTCAGTTACTGTCATTTCAGCCAATCAGCAGTCAAGAAATTGTGATGAATGTAAATATGTTTCATTGGGTTAGACATATTTGAAATAGAATTTAACGTCATTATTGAATTGGATAAAAAAAAGTTATATTCAATTTGATTTAATTAAAATTTTGAACTTGAGTATACTTACAATTTCAGTCCATCCACATGCCATCAGGCACATCGAGCAAAACAAACTCCCCATACTGGAGATATAGCCGTCGTTTCTGTGGCAATTACTTAAGGGGTCGAATCGTCCGATTGTCATTCACACACTTGTATTTTACATTTTTTTTCCTAAAATGTGTTTCCAAAACTAAAGTAAAGTTATACGATTTTTAAATGATTGTTTGTCTTTCTAGACAATGACTCAGATGCTCTGAGTAGCTCTTATGAATCATATGATGAAGAGGATGATGAGTCAAAAATCAGAGAGAGGACAAGCCCTGCAGGTCCGTTTAAAGACTGCTGCAAGTTCGGCTTTTTACTGCGCAAGAAACGCTTTGGCCAATGGGCCAAACAATTAACCGTCATCCGTGAGAACAGACTACAGGTGAACTGACCTTAGTAGACCTTACTACACACTCAAATCAATGAGTTTAATAGTTAACATAGAGTTGGACCTGCACTGGTGAATTCTAACAATTGCTTCCTTTGTAGTGTTTCAAGAATCCGAAAGATCGGACACCGCACACTGACCTGCCTCTGAATCTGTGTAGTGTTGTCTATGTGTGTAAAAACGGGAAACGCAAGCGGCACGAGCTTAAATTTTCCATTCCTGGAGGAGAATCTTTGGTGTTAGCTGCTCAGAGCAAGGAGCAGGCTGAAAGCTGGCTCAAGGTGATTCACAAAACAGTTTATTGATTTATCTGTAGTCCTTGCATACCTAATTTGTTTCTTTTTTTTATAATCTAATTTAATATAGTTTCCCGTTTGGGATTAATAAAGTTATCTATCTATTTCTCGATCCATCTAAATTAACAAGCTCAAGCTACATACATTTATCTCTACCCTGACTGTGTGCATAAGCTGTGTAAACATGCTCTGAGATCAACATCCTTTTATTGTTCTTGAAACAATGCTCATTTCAGTAAGTCCCTGGCACCTGATGTCATCAGCGCGCGCCATTTATCCTTCTCCACTCTGGAAATGTTTCCAGACAGCAAAGCAATGGTGCAGCTGTCCATTTCTGTTCATTAACCGAAAAAGAATTCAAGGCAACGTTAAATGTTGACCACTCTGAGCTGTACAAACTGTTCAAGTCAAACCGGGACACATAATGAAATTTCTTGTAAATGAAAGCATAAACCTGAGTGACATTTACAAAAGACTTCAAGCAAAGTACACTGATGAGGCTCTTAGCCACAGTAAAATATTTAAATGGTGAATGGTGCAAAAAGACCGTACATCTGTGAATGATGATCCCAGCCGAGGAGGCTCGGAGCCCACTGCATTCGTTCCTCTGTTAGAGACACTTAGAGAGTGGAATGCCTGATCCTTACTGATAACTTGTCACCAACTTGCAGAAGAAACACAATCACTCACTATCACCACTTGCACATTACAGGAAGTTGGTTCATAGTAAATGCTCCCATATAGTCCTGACCTTGCTTCCAATGAAGGAGTTCCTGGGGGGCCAGTCTTTCAGACATGAAGCATGTTAAAACTTTCAACCTTGATGGTATCCAAGCACTAGTGAAATTCTGGGATAAAAGCATTAATGTAGCAGGGGATTATATAGAAAAATAAATGTGTTTTTACTCTCATAACTGTGTTCTGTTATTCTACAATCAGTAGTCCCGGTTTGACTTGGACACCCCTCGTAATAATGGTTTTCTCCTGGATGGATCTGCGTGACTCTTTGATTCACTATTTGATTTGATTCTTTGATTATTTGATTGAACATGATCCTGCAGGATCAGTCGGAAAAGATGGAGTCGGCTGGCTTCACATCCTGTGAGGAAGCAAGTGTTAGCCTTCACCCTCACCAGTCGTAGCTGTTATATGATCGGGAAGAATTGGATGGTGGGTGGGAATTAGTAAGAGGTCTGACTGAGTAGCTCTGCCAGAATAGCTTACTTTCTGTATTTCATTTTAATCATTGTCAAGTGTGTCATGCTGCAGACTCAGCTTTCTTCTATCATTTGTAGAATGTGTATATTCATACATGACCATTGATCAAACAGACCTTCAGACCTTGTTCAGATGTACAGTACAGAGCATGTTTTCACAGACATTAAAGTTGTAGACATTACTGTTTGTTAATCGTAGGATCCATGATAAATAAGGGTTATACAATGTTTTTTTTTCTTTATGACTAAACCTTTTAAGGCCATTCAGGAGGTTAACGCTGTGGCAAACGGCACCACCGGACTGGAGAGTACCTCATCCCCCATGACGCAACGCAAGACAGAACTGGACAAGGTAACTCACCTACAGAAAAACCTACTGATGCGATATAGAGTAAAAGTTTTCTCAACAAGTCACTGAGTGGTGTTTCGTGTCTGACTGCAGATGATGCTTACTGATAAACATACCTCAGATTCTGACAGTGTTGCCAATGGGGACTGTTCACGGGAAAGTGGAGAAAATGGTAAGCAATCAAACCTGTAATTCCTGAACTGCCTTCGTGTTTTTTTGGGGTGTAGATTTAAACTTTTTTTTTTTTTTTTACAGTGTTTGCAATGTATGTTTAGCTAAATAATATCGGGCATGAAATACACCCTTGTAGGACACCATTTTTTGTTCTATTCTAATTCTTCTAGTTCTATCATTAATTTTTGCCATTTTTTGAACTTTGATTTTCTTGCCAAGAACAAAAAGGACTGCAGTAAGGAAAAGGTTTTCTTAATGATAAGCAACACAGAAACCAGATACTACTCTACCGCCATATATTTACACTCCAAAGGAAAAAGTCTTGGTTAGGAAACCCCCCCCATTCTGAGGTCAAAGTGTAAAGTGTGTGTTCCAGATACAACCTGCTTCCCCTGAATTGTACGTGTGACCTCAGTCTGAGACAATGGCAGGAGGGACAGAGGAAGGATGTAACTGTTTGGCTACAGGCTTTTTTGTCTTTGTGTTACGTGCAGTTAAAAGGATCATAAAGTTTGTTTTATGTGTTTGTTGTATAGTTTTTTTTTCAATAAGCTTTTTTCATTTTTACATCTTTTCTCTAAAACAATAAATGAGTTTCACTTTCCTGACTTCGCTTCTCTTTGCTCTTGAAGGGAAGGGGAAAAAGGGGGCTTTTTCTGAGCTGACAGGTTCCATGAGTCGCGCTGCTGGCCGAAAAATCAACCGTATAATCAGTTTTTCGAAGAAGAAACCTCCTTTGCCTGGAGATAATAGCAACCTGTCTCACGCTGATGACAACCCGCGTTGTGGTGAGGAAATTTTATAACAAATACTGTACGTTCAGTGCAGTCAGCATGCTATCATAAGCATAAACTTTATTTTACTCTTGCATCAGCATGTATAATTGTGCAAGAGTTTGAGTGGGAATTGAAAAAAGTTGTGGAGAATAGGCTTGTGTCTCTTTTGCTGTGCCAAAATGAATATGTTGAAGAAAAAAAAATCTCTTGCATATTATGAAATGTAGAGCACATTTAGTTTTTCTTTTCCTTATAATCTGTACAAAACTAATAAAATATACAAAACATGGTTAGATTTTTTTGGACTGTGCTTGTGTAACTGAGCTATTCAATTGGGATTGAAAAATATTTTTACTGAAAGTATGTAAATATCAGGAGTTCATTATTGTAAAACTTTTAAAATGTATACCACTATACATCGATCAGCCATAGCATTACAATGCAAAAAATTATGCCTAGTATTGTGTAGGTTACACTTGTGACCCCTCGGGGTATGACTCCACAAGACCTCTAGGGCCGTGTTGTAGTGTCTGGCACCAGGATGTTGGAAGCAGATCCTTTGGGTGCTGTTGGGGCTCTGTGGATACAGCTTGTTTGTCTGGACCGGATTGGGATCTGGAGAGTTTAGAGGCCTTGACAGCAGTCTTAGGCTGTTTGTCAGCTGGGTTCATGCACAAGGGGCTGCTGTGCACTGGGTGTTCTGGTGCCTTTCTATCATGGCCTGCATTGACATTTTTTTGGCAGTGGTGCATTAGTTTCTCCATGGGATCAGACTGGACATCCCCACACCTAAAAATTGGTCAGGGGTAGCTCAGTGTTTAAGGCACTGAACTACAGTTCGAAAGGTCCCAGGTTCAACCACCAACTTGCCACTCATGGGCCCTTGATCAAGCCCTTTAATCCTCAACTGCTCAGATGTATAATGAGATAAAAAGTTGCTCTGGATAAGGGCATTTAAATATAATGTAAATAAGCCTTGAGTGCCCATGAACCTGGGGTATAATTGATTGGTGTTCATTAAATTAATAATATTTGATAACACTTGGAGAAAATTTGGATCACAATGAATGCAGTTTCACCTGAAATATGGTTAAAATGAGTAAATAAATTATATGGACTGTTTTTACAGCATGTAGCAAAATGTACGCCTTACTTTTCTAACTATATCATCTCTTGTCCTCAGGTTATCTGAATGTCCTGGTTAACCAGTGCTGGAAGGAGCGTTGGTGTTGCGTGAGGAGTGGCACTCTGTATTTCCATAAAGACAGATCAGACACGCACACTCACGTTAAAGCTCTGGTCCTTCACGGAGTCGAGGTCTTACCTGGTTTGGGGCCCAAGCACCCGTTTGCTTTCCGTATCATGCGGGATGGCAGTGAAGTGGCAGCGCTAGAGGTACTGGCATCTGCTGTGTATTTTTTAATTTTACATAGTACACAATTCCTGTTAGCTTATAATAGTATTCGTTTTGTTTGAATATTAATCTTTGTGTCTCAGGCGAGCTGTTCAGAAGAGATGGGCCGCTGGCTCGGGGTGCTTTTGGCGGAAGCAGGTTGTGCTACAACACCAGAGGCTCTGCATTACGACTACGTGGACGTCGATACGATCAGCAGCATCAAATCAGCAGCTCGGCATTCTTTCCTGTTAGTAGATCCTCTGTGGTGTTTGCTCAAGCAGTAATGCTGAAAGCTCAGGAAATGAAGAGGAACATGATACAGGATGGACACTTTAATTCAGTTCAGTTTGTTTAAAGTAGAAATTGCAGCCACATCATTCAAACAGTGCCGTTTTTATAGTTGGTCTGTTGACAGCAGGGAAAAGTTAAACCTGTGAACTGTGAAATATTTCTTTGGGTGTTTGACTGTATCAGTGATGAATATGAAGTTACCCGAAAGGAAAAACAATATTAGTTACAGTTATGTGCTTTGTTTTTTTTCTAGCTGGGCCACTTCCTCCAGCGGTGCTTCAACAGACTCTCGCACCTACGATGAAGTTCCATATGAGAGCGTGCAGGTATGTCACCTATGAACTGTGTCGTTCTTTAGTTATTTTCAGGAATGTCACCTCTCTCTTAACAACCATGCCATGAGATGATTCGAGCGCTGTGTTAGAAAAACGATCAAACGTCGAATAGAGCGAGGGCTCGCCGTTACATTGTTGTGATTCACGGAAATCTGATACAAAGCTAACTTTCAAAGCCTTCTTTTGTTTTTCTTTAGTTTTAGCACAAAGGCTTTTGAAATGTCTTTTTTGGAAGTCTTATCTTAGAATATTCAAAAACTGCTATTTTCTCGTATGAAAAAATTAGCAAAAATTTTCACGGGGGCTTCCAACCATCATTCATCATCATTATCCTATCAATAATAAAAAAAAGTTTGTCAGCCATTGGGGACCCCCTACTCATATGCCTTAGATAAAGGTCTTACTTTTATCCACTGTGTCTTAAGCCAGTCTAAAAACATGTCAAAAAAATCAAAGATAAGTTTACTTATATTTCTGTGCAAATTTGAGCCACCCTTCTTTATATTTAATTTAATTAAATGTTTTACTGTAAAACCCTGTAAAGTTCCTAAAGATACAATTTAAAAACTGATTGTTTATGTAACAACCTCAGCAGCAACCTCATTTCCCCTCTTGTTTGATACCAAACATACTCACCAGTATACAGTCTGGCTCTGTGGAAGAAAAATATAAAGGAATGAGGGTTGCCTCATTCCTTTAGCACAGTACTGCGTGTATCACAAAAACGACATGAACATTGTATTTACTTTAGTTTAAAAAAAAAAGTATCTGGCTTTTATCTCGCCTTGGCTAACTTCCAGCCTCCAAGCATGTTGAGTAAGCAGCCAGTGTCATAAAACCTGTAATAAAACCAGTCAGTCTAAAGATGACTAAAAACCTCTTAGCTATGTGTGACTTCCTCATAAAGTGAATACCAGGCTTTGAGCAAGTTGTTGCATAGCTACTGTATGTCCTGTAGTAAAACATACTGAAGTAGAATCAATTCAATTTGTAGGCAGTTATTGGGTGTTGAAATTAAATATAAATCTGATTTAATCTATTTTCACTTTTCAGTTTAACGAGACAGGTGGCTTAGTGGTTAGCACTGTCGCCTTGCACAGGTTCCGGGTTCGATTCCCGCCTCGGGTCTGTGTGCATGGAGTTTGCCTGTTCTCCATGTGCTTGGTGGGTTTCTCCCATGTACTCCAGTTTCCTCCCACAGTCCAAAGACAAGCAGATTAGGCTAATTGACGTTCCCAAATTGTCTGTAGTGTGTGTGAATGAGTATGAGCGTAATGGATTGGCTCCCCATCCAGGGTATACCCCGCCGCGTGCCCTATGTCTCCTGGGATAGGCTCCAGGCCCCCGTCACCCTGCATACAGGATAAAGCGGTTTAGACGATGAGTGACTTTAAACAGACTTAAAAAATGCTAAATACGCTTTAGGTGTGGGTGAGATGTGGGCAAAATAGAAAAATATTTCAGAGCTTAGATGGAAAGTGTCAACATTTCATCATGCCAACTGGTTTCCCCAGGCGTCCACACACATATATTGTGAAATAATGATTACTACACTTGGCAGTAGGTTAGGTAGTCTTTTTTTCTTGCTGCAACATTCTTTCCCATGTCTATTCATCTTTACTCCACAACTGCCTACCTCCATAAATCCTATTTCTAAAGCTCTCTGCTCTCTACCACCTTGACAACTCCATCTTTCTCTCCACCGTAATTACTTTTTTTAGGTAGAGGAAACTCAGCCTAAAGCGGGAACCCAGGTGAAGCGTCGCTCTTCCTTTTCCAGTCCCGATAGGGTAAAGGACAATTCTGAAGTCACGGTGAAAAGACACGGCTCTTGTGAGTCTACACTTACTGGTTGATTTCTTTACATTTTTTCAGGATCCTGAATGAATTCAAGTAACTTTATCTTTTGTCTTTGTCCCCTTTTAGCTGTGAATCAGTACGGCAAATATGGGAAGACGAGAGCAGAAGAAGACGCGCGGCGATATCTGAACGAGAAAGAGCACCTCGAGAAGGAGAAGGAAGAGATCAGAAAAAAGCTGGTGGTGCTGCGCAAACAAAAAAAGGAAGTGAAAGAGCAGCTGAAGGATGCCACAGGTGAGACTGAATCTAAGTGTAACTGAACTAAAGTATGCTGAGTATAATGAGAGGCACATTGTCAATTATGATCGTCCACTTAAAAAACAATGCAATGTGCCACCTACTGGCAAAAAGATGGTATATAAAAATAAATCCTTGCAATGTGAACAGGGAGGCAGCAGAAGGATTTGGAAAAGCGTCTAGCTGAGCTTGAAGAGAGCTGCAGAGGAAAGGAGGCGGAGAGAGTGGATCTGGAGATCCGGCTCACCGAAGTGAAAGAGAATCTGAAGAAGTCTCTGGCTAGTGGTGAGCTCGGAGTTCCTGCTGAGAATAAAACTGCAAACAAGGTGTGTGTTCCCTCAGCTTTGAGCTCTGTGCACAGAATTCTCAGAGGTATAAAAACTTTCAGTGTCTCAGGTCACATAACTAGTGATGGGAAGTTTAAATCATTTTAGTGACTCAGTTCTTTGAATCTCCTTCATCAAAATTAACGAATCTTTTTTTGAGTCATTCAGTTTATTTTGTTCTTTTGTTCAGAAGTGAAATAAAATGTTACACTTCCAATAAACAGACACCCAACACATCTGCATATACAAATTTTGTCTATAGTCCAATAATGAAAATAGTACAATGCAGCTAAGGACATATGATAAACAGAATGAGCAGCTCACCTCTCATATCTTCTAGTCCGAGTCGTTCATTCTTTTAAATCTAATACACTGCATAGTGTTTATGGGAGTCACGTGACAAAAGAACGAACGATTCAGACTAGAAGACTCGAGCGGTAACTACTCATTTCTGTTTCCTGTACATAACCTACGGAGGTTTTGCGATGCTTTGCGCATGCGCGCCCAGTAGAAAATGGAAGAATCACTCTCCGAGACTACTCGTTCTTCTGAGTCACGTTAAAGACTCGTTCAAAAAGAACAAAACGTTCATGAATGACCCATCACTACACTCACTCACGCATTCATCTTCCATACCGCTTTTTCTTCTATAGGCTTAGGGCACGAGGCAGGGTACACCATGGACAGGGTGCCAACCTATCGCAGGGCACACACACACACTCACACACATTCACACACTACGGGCAATTTGGGAATGCCAATTAGCCTAACCCGCAGGTCTTTGGACTGGAGTATCCGGAGGAAACCCATCAAGCACGGGGAGAACAAACAAACCCCATGCACACAGAGATGGGAATCGAACCTGGTCTCTGGAGGTGCAAGGCGACAGGGCTTACCACTACACCACCGTGTCACCACTGTGAAAAACTACTGTGTTAATATGGGTCATGCACAAGTAAATTTAATGGTGAGTAATTTTGGTGCACTTTTACTCAGCTACACAGTAAATGAAGGACTTTTACTTTTATCTGAATACTTTTAATTAAATAGATGATTTGTGTACTTTGCCTAGCTCTGTTTGAACGTCAAGGGTAATGACCAGAGTGTAGATAGATAGATAGATAGATAGATAGATAGATAGATAGATATTTGGGGGCAACAGATCACAAATGACTAAATAAATAAATCAGATTTTCATAGGTGGCATGGTGGCGCAGTTGTCAGCACTGTAGTCATGCACCTCCACGGTCAAGGGTTCGATTCCTACTCCGGGTCCGGGTACTCCGCTTGGCTGGGATTGGCTCCGGGCCCCAGTGACTCTGTACAGAATAAGCAATATAGAAGATGAATAAATGAATGAATAAAATTTTCATCTCATTTAACAGGTAATATTTCAAAATGTACAATGAGGGGCCAACATATTATTATGGCCAATATAAGTAAATACATAAATACATAAAAATGAACTAATAACATTTATAGAGTAACGAAATAATGAAATTATAATGCTGTTACAGTAGAATTCTTCACAAGCAGTTCCTTCATACGTACAATAATATGATAACGAACAGCTGGCAAGTTATTATATACACTTAACCATGTATTTTTTTTATCATTTTCCAAACACACACTACATTGTAAAAATATCAATTTAAAACCTTCTGCATCCTGTATGGTTATGGACTTTTTCCTATTTAATTGGTTATTTATAAGAGTGCTACCTTATCTCTGTAGTGTGTATGAAAAGAATCATCACAACAATCATTAAACCTGCTAAATATTTCAGCTATAAGTTGAAAGTCCTATAGAGTTATAGCTTGAACACCAGTTTAAACATTTAACTGATTTGAACATCACGGCCTAAGACCAGCAGAGGAAGCTTGAGGTTATATAAAGAGAAAAAGCGAAATGAATTAATCAAAATGGCAAATGCTGAGCGCCTGGCACTGACCCCTTCTTCCTCTCATTACTCCTCCATTACTGCTGCTCTACCACACCATCTCTTCTTCAGCTCCCTAATTAAAGATCACGCCTTCCAGCACAGGCCTCGGAGAGATGAGAGAAGAACCGCTCATTAGATTTATTATGATGAGAGTGATATCTACATCCATCAGGCTAATAACAGCTAATCTGAAACTGTTCTATGCAAGCTGGCAATGATTTGACTGCAAGTTAGCGTGACTTTTTCTTTTTACAATGGGCTCACTGCATAACCTCTTCCAAGGCAGAGACCACGGGGAGGAATCCTGGTTTAGGGCTTTCAATCAGAACAGAAATGATAATGATCTTTGTAGCATGCACGACAGCATACAATGCATAACCCGACTCATAATTACATTAACTAACCCTGGATAATGCATTGCCTTCATGAGAATATCTAGCACTATGTGTCAGCTGTATGAACACATACAAACTTATGTTGGCTCTCACCAGTATAAATAGACATCAACTATCTTTTTTATGGTATTATGTTATGTATGAAGTTATAACTTTATTTCACTTAAGTAACCATCTAAAGCCTTATGTACATTTATGGCGTTTGTCTGACACCTTTATCCAGAGTGACTTACAGAAATAAACTTGAGTGTACTTAAGCTTATGTATTCATGAGTATCCATATGAGCGCTTTTTAATTTGAGTTTTAATGAAAACAGATGAACACTTCAGACTTAAGCAGATGAACCCTAGTGACTTATGTAGCCATATGAACACTTATGTACTTATGTAGCTATGAAGACCTTTAAGTTAAGTAGGCATATTGACCCTTTTATTGTTAAGTAGCCATTTAAACACTTACGTATTCAAATGAACACATGCATGTAATTAAGTACATTATAAACACCCTTTAAGTGAAGTATCCTCATGAATGCTTATGTACTTAAACACTAATCTTAACTAGCCATATAAACACGTATGTACTTAATTAGCTATATGAACATGCTATAAGTAGTGATATGAACACTTCGGTACTTAAGTATGAGTATAGACACCTACATGTATACTTAAGTACATATACAATTCCTTGCAAAAGTTTTCATAACTCTTGAACTTTTCCACATTTTGTCACATTACACCCACAAATGTAAATATATTTTATTGTGATTTTATGTCATAGACTAACACAAGGTTGCACATACTTGTAAAGTGGAAGGAAAATAATAAATTTGTAAAAACATTTGAAAACCATTTATCATTTACCTTCTACTTCACAATTACTGTATGTGCCACTTTGTGTTGGTCTATTACATAAAATCCCAATAAAATACATTTACAGTTGGATGTACTGTATATGTGTGAATACTTTTGCATGAAAGTAAGGCACTGCATGAAAACATAATTTATGAAAGTGTACATCTACACTTATGTATTTAATCAGCTATATGAACACTCTTTAAGTAGAAATAGGAACACTTACCATGCATACTTAAGTATGAGCTCTCTCAGTGTATAGTACCAGGCTGCGCTCTCTAACATCCTTTGCATCTACTAGAATTGCGTGTACATTTAAATTTGATAATAGTGCCAATTTGTACAATCTAAGATTTAGAAGAGGTAAAATGATCACAGATAAATTTAGTAAACTAACCGAACACGACTCAGGTAGGTCCGGTTCCATTAGGACACAGGCCCAAATAAATGAATAGAGATTCGGGTCTTTAATAGCAAACCACAAAACAACACATTTTCCTCATTAACTTCTAGGTATAAGTGCGTCAAAGCATGAAATTGCCACATTGGCTACATCTCGAAACAAGCTAATTTGCAAACGAATGATCCGTGCAGCAAAGGGGAAAAAAATGCTGATTAGGAGCTAATGGGAAGATTATAGGGCTTTTTCTTTCAAGCAAACCATTGTGAAATGAAAGTACGCTGTCAAATAGAGCTGTTGTAAATCGACATATTTTTAAGCTTGACTGTTTATGATGTATGAAAGCACAACTGTAATAATTATACTCATTTTCTATGACCTTCTATTGGAAATAGATAGTTAGATAGAAAAATAGAAATCAGACCC
>JAOVVB010000020.1:12557069-12575465 GCA_028570985.1 Heterobranchus longifilis | reverse complement strand
ACACACACACACACATATACACACACACATATATACACACACACATATACATACACACACATACACACACATATACATACACACACATATACATACACACACATATACATACACACACATATACATACACACACACACACACATATACATACACACACACACACACACACACACGGTGAATTTCAAACCCCCAAGAAGTTGCAAGTCCTAACCACTGAAGTCTGCGTCACCCAAGAACAGAGACACATTAATTTTTTCCGGCGTGGTTCTTGAAGACACCGGTTTAGTTAGTCATATTAGGGAGAAACAGTAAACGCATTCATGTACTGTAGTATGAATTTCATAGATACAGTATGTAAATCTAAAAGTTGGCTGAACAATTCCACTTTATACAGCTCAGCTTTAAAATATATCCATAAAATTTTTCCAAATCTATTTTTTTTCTTTAGTTAGTGCTATCCATTAAATGATATAACATATTCCAGTTCCCACATTACTCAAACGGCAGGATCATAATCCATATTTCTGGAAATTATGGGTTCCCCCTCCTTTTTTTATTTTTAGAGGTACAGATTAAAAATGATTTTTTTATTAAAAGTATTTTACATTACATTATTAGATTATACTCCTTATGTTCTCATGCTATTGCTGCAGATGTCAATCACAGGTTGGTGGGTTTTTCTTTGCTAATTCTATGCTAAAAGCTTTTAATCACAAGTGCTAAATGGACATTATAATCATTCTGTTCATCTAATTTGGCTCCTGAATTAATTATTTTAAAAAAAATTTCACCAAGTTAGTTTTTACTAATATTAATGAAGGATTTTGTATACTTCCTTAACCACAAACTTGAAATCTGCATAATTTACACTCCTAGTGCATGGTTTATAAAGAAATTTAATGTTATACTGCTTATTTTAAATCAAAATAAATTTTTCATGCTGATTTTGCTGAAATGAAAACAATCTGATTAAACGCATTTAAATATTTATTCAAATAAAAGGTTAAAAAGGTTTTTAATGTAAAATAAAATGAAACAATTTATTTAAATGCACATTCGATTAAAAAAATAGCAAAGAAAGAAAACAAAAGGAAAACAAAATCCTGCTTTTAATTTATGCTGGCCTTTTTTCATCATTTAGCACATCAGCACTTTATCAGTCTTCAATAATGCCAAAAGACTTTAATTCCTTTAACTTTAACTCCAAATCTACAGAGAAAACTGGACAATTACTTGAATTAAAAAAAATCTACAGATTTCAACAGGTATCAAGATGCCAAATAACTGACTGTGGCCAAATTTGCAAATTATTCAATTATTTGTTGGCTTTGCATTTTCTCATGGCATTCGGTATGACAAATCTAACCAGTCCTTCAGCTGGACAGACGGATGAGCCTGATGAGCCTCAGCATGGCTACACGGGTCACGTTTTTTATTCAGTGGCCCTTTTTTGAGGAACCAAACCCTGAGAATCCCATTACAGCAGCCATTTCATCGTCTTCTTCGAAATTAAGGTCTTCCTCTGCCTTTCTTTTCTTTTCTTTTAGCTTTTCCTTCTTGTAGGCTTTTGCCTTTTCCTCCTGAAAGCAAAAAAAAAAAGATGCCGTTTAAAAAGGTAGGAAACAATAATAAAATTTTTCAGAATCAGAACTATATTTAGGGCACTGCCATGCCATTCAATCAATCAAAATTATTTTAAAAAGATGCCATTTGGAGATTTTGATTGGATTACAACTGCAGTGCTTAGTAAGTTTCAGCTGTTACCAATGCTTTTAACCCTAACTGATCCAATAAGTAGCTTCTCGTCACTTAATCAACCGTTACAGAGGACGTATCCTATGATCATGGAAAAGATGTTACTGTGTTTCAGAAGAGTCAGATTTTTGGCCAGAATCAACAAATAAAACTGAGATTACAAAATTACTGGAATTTAATCAAGAAGGATCGTACTGAATGAGCAACTTCGCAGGAGAAATGTGGTGCAAGTATAAAAAACAACAAAAAAAAACAACAAAAAAAAACACAATGACAGTGGTCAGAGATCACTTAAAAGCTTGGTTGGGTTGTTGCATCATTAAAACAAACCCAGCAGAAACCAAAGCTATGATTAATAATGAATAGAGTATTTCCACATACACAATGTGATGGGAACTCACAGGACAGGGCCTAAACAGCTGTACATGGGAAAAGCACTTGTTAGTGACAGAAAAAAAGGCTTTCGTTTGCTAGGGACTTTGGAGCAGTGAAAAAAGTTAATGTTGTCTGATGAGTCCAGGTTGACCCTATTTCTAAGCAATGGTCGTTTCAGGGTAAGAAGAGAAACACATGAAGCGATGCACCCATCATGCATAGTGGCCACTGTTCAAGCCTCTGGAGGCAGTGTTATGATCTGGGGTTGTTATAGTTTTCAGGTCTAGGCTCAGCAACGTTATGTGGCAATAAAATGAACTCGGCTGATGACGTACATGTACTGAATGACCAGGTTATCACATCTAGACAGTTTTTGTTCTTTTAACAAAACAAAGACAGAACAGGTATATTTCAGGACACAAAGATGTTATGGAAGTTAAGAAAGAGTGGTTCTATGAGCGTGAAGATTCATTTCCACACATGAACTAGCCACCACTAAGGTCTGACTTAACCTCATTAAAACTCTTTGGGATGTGCTGAACAAGACTTAATGGATTGGTTCAACTCATTATCATTGTCAGTACAAGATCTCAGGCAAAGATAAATGCAACGCGGGATGGAAATAAATGTTATGTAGCATAAGGCAGTCCAAAAAAATATTAGTTTACTATTAGTTTTACGACCATGCCGTGTATAAATCAATGTAATAGTGTGTAAAGCAATTCTGAGACTTTCTGTGGATAAGAGCATGTGCCAAATTATATTCTTAGATCTTGTGCTATTTACCCGACTATGAAATAGTCCTTACTTTTACAAACTGAACATGTCCACATATGTGAAGTGATTTTGTGCTCCGGATATTTCCTTCCAAAATCTCCAAACCCGTCTTTATAAGAGAATAAGCATTATTCCAAAACTAACCTCTTCCCGCAGTTCCTTCATTCGCTCCTCGAAATCATACTCCTTCTGTTTTTCCTCCAGCTTCTTTTTGTTCACCTCGAAACGTTTTTTAACTTGGTCCAATGAGGAGCGTTCCACTCGCATCGACATTCCCAGGTTCCTCTGGTCTGTACAAGAGGAGAGGAGTTAATTATGCATGTTACACACCATGTTTGGTAAAACAGCAAATAAACTACTAAGATGGAATACTTACGTTTCTTGCCGTTGATGTGGTCCAAAAAGTTAATGGAGTCTTTCACAACACAATCACAAACATTGCAATAGTACCTGAAAGGAAGAAAGTGCAACATCAGACACCTGTTCACACAAAGTATACACATCCGAGTGTGAATGGGGTCAAAAGCATCTTAAAAGCATCTTGAAAGCACCTCATGACCCGATCACTCCACTTTCTGAAGTAGTGTGAAACCCACATGCTAACATTTGATAAGATCGATGGATTCACCAGCGTTGCTAGGTTTGAGGTTTGCTTCAAAATCATGTTCATGCAATCACACTGCTGATACACCTAGCATATGTATTTATTTATTCGTCGACGCCTTGGGCTCTGAATAAAGTCAATATCAATATTAAACCGTGCATACTACCCATGCAAGGTTCCTTCATATGCCCATAATGAATCAATTTCATTACCTTTTAATTAATTTTTAAATACTGCTTCATTTAAAAATACTATATAATGTTACTTTGAAATATTACAGTGCATTATACAACGATGGTCTTGTTGCTGGGCTGTAAAACAGTGCAAAGTGTCAGGAAGAGGCAGACTCTGCCCAGACATGAGTGTGAAACAAAACATGCAAGGTCATTAAAATATAAACTTAATGAAAATATACAGACCCAGCCAAAAATGTATACACACTTCAACAGTTGTTATCTACGCCCTTTTTTAAACCTCAAATTGAATCATGCAGCAATGTCTAGTATTATATTTCCTCTAAAGATGTCAGTAGTCGCACCATTGTTGATGCCATCATGTGACCGTCAGAAGAGAAGTGTATAGTTTTTCATGTTGAAGTGTGTGTACATTTTTTGGCTGACTATGCAATATCTGACAATTTATTTTGGGTTTATAGCCCTTTGCATTGTGATTAAGTGGTTTGAGTACTGTGTACTGTGAGCAATGCCCATAATGCATTCTGATGCCATCTCTTCCTCTATTGTTCTATGGTCCATTTCTGATGCACAGATGCACTGGTTGATCTTTCTTGGACAACATTTGCTACATTATGACCGTTGCATACCAGGAACACCCCGTAAAAAGGAAAAAAAATAATAATAATTCCGTTTTGGAGATGCTCTGCCCCAGTTGTTTAGCCATAACACTTGGCACTCGTCAAAGTCGCTCAGATCCTAACGGGTGATTATTTTTCCTGCTTCTGACACAACAATTTTAAAACCTGACTGTCGACTTGCAGCGTTATGATCTCCACCCTTTGCCAAGTGCGACTGTAATAGGATTATTAATGTTATTCATTTCACCTGTCAGTGGGTTTAATGCTATTGCTGATAGATGTAAGCCATATGGTATCAATAACTAGACTAAAATGGTTTGCTTTTGAGTATGGAGATCAGTCTGCCTGTTTTGGTTTCATCAGTGTGACTATAAGAAGAAGAACAGTTACAAAAATCGGGAAACCGAATGATCATCACCTACCCGCCCATTTCAGCCTGCGGCGTGGTCTTGGTGATGACGATGGTCTTTCCGAGCTTCGACTCCAAATCCACCTTGTAGTCTCTGTGCCGGAGGAGCTCTCGTTTGACCGGGGGGACAGGTTTGCCTAGAGAACAGAGCACAGAAGTGAAGTAAACAATTAAATTAAAAAAATTAAAGTAATATACTATCTCTGCCAACATGTGATGATGCTGTAATGCAATCCAAAAATAAATGTACTAGGTTATATTAGGAGATTCCAACTTTTATAAATTATAAATGCACTCACCATCTTTTTTCTCTCTTTCCTCTGTGATTCGCTTTTGAGCCAGTTGTTCATACTCATCTTTGTCCCACTTGCGCCGAAAATCATTCTTTGCCTGTTAAAGACATAAAAATTAAAACATTTTTAGTTTATACTGTAACAAATAATGCCCATAAATAGCTAATTTCAAATTCAAGCAAAAAGGGAGGAGGAGATTTGGAGCTGTTTGCGTCCAAGTACGAAACTACTACATTAACATCTTGTTCTTTAAAGTGATCTTGAGGTAACAAGGACATTTGTCCTTCCAATAGCTTTGAAAATCACTGTTAGAGGAACCTATATACCTATATGCTGCTAATGATATTTAATTTGAACAAAAGATTTTCATTTTATCCGTTTTATCTTCCTGTTGCCTATTCGCAGTCAGAACATGGCATCAGCTGTCTTTAAATGCAAAGGACCTAAATTGGCCACGTGAAACACATCACTCTGCTCATTCTAAGACCGCAACATCTCAAAACTATTTTCAGTTTAGAACAGCAAAATCGTTCAGTGTAAACTCACCTGTTCAACATTCTAAATGAAAAAAATATGATGTGTTTTTTTCTCCGAGCTCTACACTGTCACATGAATGTAGTGTAGAGGGATTGTCTTTATCCCTCATGGTATTTATGTATTACTGCTGTTATAATCCATAACTGACATCAAGTCTTAACAAGTCTGAACCAAGTCTAGATTCATGTGCCGATTTATGTATTACCTGCAAGATTGATTTGTGTGTTTTTTTAGTTTCCACATATATAATAGGGATGCACTAGTCGATCGGCCAAAGACCAGAATTGGCTGGTTTGCAGCTTTATCAGCCATGACCAATCACCAATTTACTGTTGTTGCACCAGATATTTATAAAATCGTGATACTTACAGAATCTAAATAGTTATCGGATCAGCAACTAAGATATTATATCGGGTGGTCACTGATGACTCCCAGCCTTAATACACACAGTGGAACTTCGGCATATGAACGCCCTCCCTTACGAATGTTCGCCATAAGAATTAAAATTTTGCAAGAAATTTCAAAGCATTTTCACACAAAGCATTTTCTGCATACGAATGACCGAAATGAATGGCAGCTAAGTTGAGCGTTCATCTGGAAGCCGTTCAAAACTTGTTGGTGTCAGTGGAAAGCTGAGCACAGTAAGTTTATAAATTTCCTTTTTTTTTTTTTTTTTTGCCATTTTGTGCAAAATGTAGAGAAGACATACCACCATGGGTCAAAAGAAAGTTAGCATGGTAGGTAGCAAAAAGAAAAGGGAGCCATTTTCAGTGGAAATTAAGAAAAACAATCATCGCTAAAAAAAGCAGCCGGTGCCAAGTGGAATCATGAATTAAGGTGCAGTGAAGTTTAATGTCTATTTATTTCAAATTCATACTTTTCAAAGTGTTTGGATTGTTTTTATAGGCAAAAATATTATTAGTGTTGGAATAACGTCAGTCATTTATGTATAGTTTGTAACCATTTGTTTATTTTCTGTGCCATTATTTGCTGTTAAACTAGATAAATACAATTAAATACTAAGTAGTACATATAGTAGTTACATATCTCAAGATCAAAATCACATTTTTATTTAATGTGACAAATTCTGCAGCTCTAACTAAACCCATCTCTCCACCTGTGATCAGAACACCTTGTCATTACTGCCCACACAAACAGCTCCAACTGTTACTAACTGTCACGTGATCTCGACATGACCGAACCGTGCGCAGAGAGTTCACATTACACAACGGCTCTGAACCGAATCACGACGCCGCTGCGCTCCTGTAGTGTAAACACTCATATACAGTACATAACTACCACTAAATATAGCTGTCATAAACAACTACTGTGGGTATATACAAGTTCATGATTGAATAAACAAACTGAATACTACATATTCATTACCAAAAAACGTTTAGCCCTAGCAAAGGACACAGAGACTGGAATATGTTATTAAACATCTCACAAAAACATTTCACTGCCAGGCAGCTAACGTTAGCAATCTGTATTCTGTTGGGATTTTTTCATATTAAACCAGATTTAAACACATACGTTCAAATTAGGAACAGTAACATCTTTGAAATACGTTCAGCTGCGTAATCAATTAATGATTCTGCTCTTAAAAATACTATTAAAACTAAGATTATTCTTACACCACTGCTGGACGCCATCTTGCTCCAGAGATCCACTTCCTGTCTGTGACGTACACAGGAACCTTTTTACCTTTACATTTCAAAATAAAAGCTCTGTTGCCGCCACATATTGACACGTGACTTTAAACAAGGCCAAAGATCGTCCCCTATAGCGGCACGGTGGCCAGGGTCTATGTTCTGTGTGCATCCCTGTGCTTGGTGGGTTTCCCCCGGGCACTCCGGTTTCCTCCCACATTCCAAAGACATACAGAATAGATGAATAGCCTGAATTGAATTGAATTGAATTGAATTGAATTGAAACTGCATGGGGCATGGCGAGAACATGCAAACTCCGTGCACGGCACACAGACCCAAGGCAGGAATCGAACCTTTCACTTACGAGGCGACAGTCCTAACAACTACCCTGCAGTGCTGCAGTGTATATCAGTGAGGATCAATTTTAACGGTGTGAATCATCCTCCAGAACTTATTTATTCAATTCAAGTACAACATACAGCAGTGTCACAGTGCTTGTGTAGACTTTTATTTAAGATAAGATAAATTTTAATTAATCCCAAGAGAAACTGCAGACAGTGCTTATCTCTGCATGACAATCAACTAATTCAATATGGACATAACATCTTGTTTCATATTTAAACTCATACCATTGAGTAACTAGAGTAAGTTCAGTATACGTGGGACAGTTTTTGGTAATTGCCCCAGGAGACTGGCAAAACCTTGTTTACTTACCCCAGAAATTAATTAATTAACTAATGAATTAATGTATTTTTAATGTACATACAGTCAAACAAAATAAATAAATGTAATTTTTTATAAACTACACATTTTTAAAAAAAATAAAATGATACCCCTCTTACTTCAACAATTTGTTCAGATATTGTGGGACAGGCAAAACAGGTACTTTACCATTTTGCAGTGATTGCACAGCTTTTTATTTAACAATAAGAACAATATTAGTCAATGCCATACATTTTGTTTAGAGCAAGAATTTGAAATTGGTTTAAAGTAGAATAGCAACCATTCAATCACATTTTGGTGATATTCTTTCATTGATCTACCTATAATTATGTGGTGATCATTTAAAAATTTTATTTACAGCAAGACTTTTTAGAACACCTATTTAACCAATAACAAAGTAAATTGTACATTTTTTAAATTCTGATTTTTTTATTGCAGATGTAATAATTAGAAGTAAAATATTAACTCAGATTAATAAAATAAAATAAAAATATATAGAATAATAAAAAATAATTCCCATAATGACATCAAACATATTTTACTAATATGTAAATGTAAGGGAACATGACAAGAATGAATGGAAGACAGGAAAAAACATGTAAATTCCAGAGTAATTGATGCCATTTGCTGGCTTATTTGTGAGGCTCCGCCCTGCAGCACCTGATGCTGATTTAAAGCTCTTTCAAACTACGAGGCCTACTATGTGGCAAAGTCAGCATGACAACACGCATTGAAACCCTACTTCAGAGTCCTTTGGAATCAAGGTCCAACTCTTTACTATTATGTTGCTGTTAAGAATATAAGCCTTAATTCTTAAATTTGTCTTTTGTTGTTTTTTAGGGGCTTGTCTTTTACCCCATGGCCCAACCCTGAACTACAAGACATGAAGCTCCGGTTGCCTCTCCCCCCTGGTAGCCCAGAGCCATGGCTTCTTCCAGGCTGCAGCTCAGTATATGACAGCCTGGTCAGGTAAGAAGGTAAAGATTAAGCAGTAAGATCAAATCTTTATAATTTCTCTGGCTCAGGTTTCATGGATGTTTTAGTATTGGTCTGTTTGTGTGGTTCTGTTTATCTTTCTGTGCAATTCTATAGCTCTAGGACGCCCCAGTCACCTATGAGTGGAGATCAGAATTCCTCTACCATGAACAAACCTCGCAGGTCTTGTCCTCAGCTTTGAAGTCATGTTTACATGCATACTTGCTTTACCTGTATTTTAACTAACTTTTTCCTAATCAGATCCTCTATTCTTGAGCGGTGCATCCTGAAGATTTCTACAGCTAACGTTGCTGTAGGGACTGAGGATTTAGATGAGATCAAGAGGTCAGCTTTATGTTTTCTAAAGTGTGTTGGAGTGATCATTAATGGAAGTTTTCTTGATCAGATGTCATTGTTGCTACTGTTTGTCCTAGATCCCCAACGAGGCACCGATGGCGTTCACACAATGTGGATCCATCATTTTTTGAGACTAATGAGTCTGTGTTAAAGCGACGGCAAAAGCAGATTCAGTATGGAAAGAATACTTGTGGTTACCAGAACTATGTGAAGCAAGTGCCAAAGTAGGAATAACTTCATTCATTTTTATCTATTTTTTTCACTAGTATGTACAAATTAAGTAACCCAAGTTTTCTTCTAACCTTTTCATTTAATTAGCTAATTAATTCGATTTTTAATTGCAAATTTTACATGCAATTTATACAGTGGGGTCCAAACATCTGAAACTGCACTGAAGTGCTGGAATTTCAAAAATTGAAAATGACAAGTTTAGAATTTTTGAGGAAGCAATGCTTAAGCCTAGATTGCATTGTCCTCCTTTTGTACAGAAGGTCAAATTTTCCTTGAGCTGTATCTCTTCTTTGGATGCACATGCTTTGTCAGCACACTGACTAATTTGATCCATAGATGGCTAGGTTTTACACACCTGTGCAGCCAACTCTGGGTCAAGAGCCCAGTTGGTAAAGCAAAAGAGTGAAATACGAAATACTAAAATAATGGGATTTATGTAAATATATGCTCATCAATATTCAAATCGGCAACTTTTTTTTTTTTGGGGACTGGCACAATTCAGCAACAACTGATGCAAACATATAAGGCCAAGATGTTGGTATTTATTAACCAGAGCATGTAGGTGTTTAACATTTAATTAAAATATTGCCTCAATTTGAGAAGTGCCCTTGGAGTACAGTTAAGAAAAGGGCCATTAATCAATCCCAGATAAATAAATCTTTGCATTAGTGTTTAATGTAACAGTTTGGAAGGGGAAAATTAGTTTTTTTTGTTTTGTTTTTTTTTAGTACTTTTTTTAACTGCATAATAAACATCTACACTTTAACCGAACAGATTTTGGGTTAAAGTGTAAAAACGGAACACTTTCATCAATAAATGACTTTTATATATATTCTCAATGTTATCGGTTGAAATTATGGATGAGCTCTTCCCATCCTTACACTGTACTTTTTCAGGTGTTTTCGCATCCCTGGGTTTCACCCATCCACTCCTAACAAATATCGCAAGTATAGTCGAAGATCTTGGGATATGCAAGTCAGACTTTGGAGGAGAGCGCTGCATGCGTGGGACCCACCTTTGACTTCTCAAGGACCTGAAGGAAATGATCCAGTTGATCAACTGTATGTATGTTTGACATTTTCAGCCCTTAAATGTATGGATGTAACACTTTAGTCAGGTGTAGTCCAGTATGATGTGGTCATATCCTTCCAAACTTATAAACATAATGACTGAATTTCTAAATTCTTTCCATCAAAAATACAGAAAAGAACACTTTAAAAGTCACCCACTTTAACAGGAGTCGTACGTCTAGTTTCTCATGCAGCTGTCCAGTTCATAACAATCCATAAAAGCCTACCGATGCAGGTGTTTTGGTTTTCGTTCAGCAATCCCTGATTCCTGGGATTTTTTTACTCGCAATAGTCTCAACTGGAGAACATCACCTGGTATCATTTCCTTGTCTGTTTTCCGGGGGGGGGCACGGTTGTTTGGTGGTTAGCACTGTCGCCTTGGACCACCAGGGTCAGCGTTCGATTCCTGCCTCTGGGTCTGCGTGAATAGAGTTTGCAGGTTCTCCCTGTGCTTGGTGGGTTTCCTCCCACAGTCCAAAGACGTGCAGTTTAGGCTAATTGGTGTTCCCAAATTGCCCACAGTTCATGAATGAACATTTTGAGTGTGTGACCTGTGATGGATTGGCATCCCGTCCAGAGTGTACCCCGCCGCTTGCCCCAAGCCCCCCCAAAACCATGTATGCTGCATAAATGATTGAGTATAGAGTTGTTTCAGTGGGCTTGTGTCCATTATTGGCAGAGTTTCCCATTCTTTGCTGAAGTAGGTCAAACCCGAGGTCACCGTTATGGATCAAGCACCTAGAAGTTCATTGTGGTGTTGGTTCTGAGATGCAGTTCTTTTGGCCATGGTTCCATAGTGTGGTTATCTGAGCTATGGTAGACGTCTTGTCTGCTTGAGCCATTCTGGCCGTATTTCTGCACAACTACTGTTCACTGACTGTTCCCAAATATGCAGCAGATTTGCATGTCTGAATTAGCACCAGTACATGTTCATTTCGGGCTTGTTTAATGGTTTGTGTTGATTTGCTCTTAGGCAGGGTCTGCTTGAGCAAATGAACACTGACCTGAGTGAAGAAGGAAAGGGGGAAAAGTCAAAGTTGGAAACCTCTGACCCCAGTGTTTCTGTACATGCTGAAACTTCTGAGGGCTCATCCGATGGTTTCCTGAAGCCTCTCATGCCTCAAGTGAGTAGAACCTAGATTTGACTACTTTTTATTGAGTTTTGTGCACATTGTCTCATGCATGGCTTTTTTTTTTTTTGTGCCCCTCTTTCTCTGTGAAGGCTGAAATAACAAGCCAGCAAGGCCATTCTTCTGGACTGGGCTATACCTTTAACAGTCAATTAACTGCTGAGGAGAATGTTCTAGGATGGCTGAGGTTTCTCTTGGAGACTGACAACACATGCAGTGAAGCTGCTTTGCAGAGTGAACAGCCACTCTGGAGATTTTACTAGTGTACCGTGATTATTCTTTTTTTTTTCTTTTTTTTTTCTACAGGCCATGTCTAAACCATGGGAAATGCTTGTATCTTTTCTTTGTCTGGCATTTCAAGCTGTTGCATGCACGGAGCACATTGGTGGTAATTTAGCATCAAATTGTCATGTTCGTTTGTTAATACCACTGTTAATCTCCACAGCTGTTTTCACTACTTTGTTCATATGAGTTCTGGTTTGTTTCTGTCACTAGTTCTGTTTTCACTTGCATAGCCTCTTGTTCCCAAATGCACTTTTTTTTTTTTTTTGTTTGTTAATTTTACATCCAGTTGTTTGGTTTCCACTTTTGTGGTTTTTGTATTAGTTGCTGGTGATTAACATTCTTTTCCTAACTTTCCTATTTTGTACAACTTAAATTAGTGGAAAGCAAAACTAATAAAGATTTGTTAAAAGTTTGACCTTGTCATTTAAGAAAAATAATGGATACCACAAGCACCTTACCCAACGTTTGCAGACATTTGGCCAGACTTGCATCTTGGGGGTGGGGTGGGATAAAGGTTTCTCAAGGGTTCTTTGGAGCGTTAACTTTTGTAAGCCAAGAGGCTGTTTTTCTTGGAACCACTTCTGTTGGGTCAACACTGCCCAACAATTTGTTTCCCACTGGTACAGTGTAACATGATCTTGGAATTTTTTATATATATAATTATTATTATTTTTTTTTGGAGTATGTGGTTTTATTCCTGTTGGGATTTCTTTGGCCAAAAATGGCCTTTTATTCATTTTGATAAAACATTTAAATTATTACCAACCTTGGGAACTTCTTGTCTCACATCTGCAAGGCTTGGGTTTACTTCCCAACCAATGCCCCACACCCAGCCACTGGGGTTAAAGGGCAGCCTTCGTGCAATTCCCAAGCCTGGATCAAAATGAGAGGGCTGTTTCAGAAAAGGCACCCAGCATAAAACAAACGCATACCAAAATAAAGTGTGGGTCGCATGATCTGTTGTGGAGATCCCTAACAGAGAGCAGACAAAATAACAATGGTCAATACTATTATTGTGTGCCTAGAATGGGCAAAATATAATAAAGGAAATGAGCATTACACCAGTTACAGTATTTATATATATATATATATATACTGTACATGCTCCACTATCTTGTCTTTATACATCATTGCTGTGTGCATGTTTAGTGGAAAGGGACGTCTAATACAAAATAAAACCCTAATCCACTGGAACATATTGTGGCTCATTTATGCTTTGGATATTTTTGCAATTGGTTATTCAGAAAGGCTGGTTAGACCACAACACCCAACCCAACAATTCTGACCAACATAAAAAAAATAAAAAAAATAAATAGGCCTATTCTAAAGATCAGCATATTCCCTACAGCAGGACAACACTCTTGGATGGTCACTTATGACTGACTCTAATGACTTTTGAGAGGGTTAATGGCTTTGTGAATTCTATTAATTACCTGGATATGCTATTTGAAAGCATCACCTTTCCTACTAGATCAACACAGAAATGGATGCAGTAATGATCAGTGAATCATACAGAAAACTTGTAGTGGGCAGTGGCAGTCCATCTGTGTAAACCTAGGTTTTGTATAAGTTTGCATTCACATATGAATTCTCTACTAGCTTGATTCTCTTTTTCCCATTTATTTATAACCCAGTATAAATTCTTATTATTCAATAAGAAACATATTTTAAAAATTTATGGAAGGAGTGTTTTGTAATGGTCAGTATGTTTTTCAGAACCATAACTTTTTCAGAATGGAGGTACTTTCCAATTTCTTGATGACAAGCTGCATATGTTTTGTCTTATTTAGTTTGAGAGAAGGGGCATGGTGGCCCAGTGGTTAGCATAGTTGTCTTTAGGATTAGGGGCTTGTATCTCACCTCTAGTTTTTGTGTACACAAAGTGACATTATCCATGTGCTTTGTGGATTGCCTTTAGGTTTTTTTTTTTTCCTGCACAGTCCGAAGACATCCAAGGTTTCCTTATTGAGTGACCAGGAATAGGCTCCAAGCACCTTCCAACCCTACATACAATCATAGCAGGTCATTTATTTTGCGTATTTTGATTTGGCACAAATTTAATGCTAGAAGCCCATCCTTATGCAAATGTCCCATTTTTATTCATGCTTGAGACTGGCATTATATTGAGACTGTATATGCTGACAAATTGTTAAAAGAGGAATACAACACTTTGGGATGTGCTATTATAGTAAAATAAGCAATTTCGACTTAGTCGACTTCGAAAGTCAGCTTGGGCAGCATTAGGCAGCATCACTGTTGTTGATTAATTTTCTAAAACTGCATGCCCGGCAGCACGGTAGTGTAGTGGTTAGTGTTGTGACCTCGCACCTCCAAGGTCGAAGGGTTTGATTCCCGCGTCAGGTCTGTGTGCTTGATGGGTTTTCCCTGGCTACTGGTTTTCTGCTACAGTCCAAAGGCATGCACTTGCTCACTCATCATCTATACCACTTTATCCTGTATACAGGGTCGCATGCGGCCTGGAGCCTATTCCAGGAGACTCATGGCACGAGGTGAGGTACACCCTGGATAGGATGACAATCCATCGCAGGGAACACACACATACACACTCACACTCATTCACCCATTACGGGCAATTTTAATCTGCTTGCCTTTGGACTGTGTGAGGAAACTGGAGCACCAGGAGAAAACCCACCAAGCATGGGAAGAACATGCAAACTCCATGCATACTGTCCCAGAGGTGGGAATGGAACCAGGACCCTGGAGGTGCGACTGTTTTGTCCCCTGCCTTGTGTCCTCTGGAACACTTTACCGGCCCCCAGCAACCCTGTACAGGACAAGTTGTATAGAAGATGAATGAATGAACAGCCCCCAAGTGGTTCATCCCTTACATTGCATGCTGTATGTCTGTCTATTCATTTTATGACCTAGATCTTTTACTCATCATTTCTATAAATGGTCCCAATACTTCATTTGTCTATTGGACCGATTAAACACGTGTTTCTCGTTCTGTGATTCAGGACAAATTGTACCGAAGCATTTCTATCCAGTACACATGATGTTAATAATGGCACCGTGTTGAGAAGCGGGTGACATGTGCGAGCGCGCGTTCGCGTCGCGCGGTGGCGCGCTTCAGCGGGGGCGGGGCGGGGGGGAGGAGGAGGGTAGCTCTCGCCTCTGCGGATACACACTACTGAATTTCTACAACCGCTGCTGTCTGCCTGTTTTACTTTTAGCAGTGCCAAAACGAGCAAATGTCCAGATCTGGATCATCCGTCGCTCATTTCTGCTGAATCCTTGACGTTTATTCGAGCGGCTTGTTTTTGAGTAAAGAGAGCGGCGCGTTCACAATAGCTCGCCATGGGCACTGGTTAGCTCGCGAGCGAGCGGGGCTGTTGTCTGAATTGTTTGAGCTCATGTAAGCAATAATAATAGCCCTTATTTATTTGATCTCCCTGGCCTGGTGGAACATGCTGATCCGGCCTCGGATCGCGGATGATGGTGGATGCAAGCAAGGTAAGTCAGAGAAAAGCAATCGTTTTAAGAGAAGCATGTTATTGTTTGTGTATTGTTAAATCATAGATCACAGCACACACATGCTTTTTTTTTTCCTTTTTTTTTTTTTAACATATTGTCATTTTGCATGAACATGCATGCTATTGTTGATGTATATAGTGTGTCTATTTCCTGCATTATTTGGGAGTGCTTTGCTTTGCCTGGTGTCTGAGTGGGCCTGTGTCTGTGCTTTCTAGGCAGCAGATAAACCCAGTCCTCATCCCTTTCTTCTCCAATTTAACAACTAAAATTACCCCTCCTGTCTGGCGTGTCATATCTAGATATCTGTCATGCCTAGCTGTTCGAATATCAGCAATCTACATTATAAGGGCACAATAATAATAACAATAAACTGTCTGTATGTATCTGTATATTCATTTATACTATATTGTTGTATATTGGTCAGCCATATTTCTTGCCATCCTGATGAGAGGCATTTGGCTGTGAATCCACGGTCTATTTATGTGCATAGCTGTGTAACCGATAACACACCGACTCAGACGAAAGGTTTACTTTGGTATTGTTATATATTTGCGTTAACGTAACAAAAATGAACGATTGTCTTATTGTAGTAATAATAACACACACGGTGGGGAGCTCATTTTGGCAAGACAAACCGGGACATGGCTTTGACCGCAGTGTTGTCGCTAGCTAGCTAGCTAAATAAATCACAGTGGAAATGCCTAGATACCCATAGGTCAGGGGAATAAATATTAATACTAGCTTTTTGTTTTTAAATACGCCTTTTTTTTTTTTTAATTTAATATATCATTTCGTACGACTCGGCTGTTTTTAAATATACACGGTGTTATATTTTTCCCTCTAACCCGTCTGTCAAGATGACTGTTCAGGCAGGCTGCCATTTGACTGGGTTCTTTCTGTACCTCCGTCACTTCCGGTTCATTAGCAGTTAATTATAGCCTTTGGTTTGTTTTTTCTAACTGATTGTTTGTTTGTTTTTTTCCTTCTAAAATATATATTCGTATATAAAATCACATAATAATAAGATGCACTGTATGGGTATCATATATGTTTTAGTATCAAGCAAGATATTTCACTCAGGTCTAGTCTCTACATTTGGCTCTGTGGCTAAGTTTAGACAGGCTGTCGAAATCCAATAGTCCAGCATGTTTAAAATAATTTAAAAATAACAATAAAATACTCTACTTGCACTCAGATTCTTGTCGAAGGCCTGGGGTTGATTGCCACCCAATGCCCAAACCCCAGCCACTGGATGCAGTGCCGGTCCCAAGCCCGGATAAAATGGGAGGGTTGCGTCAGGAAGGGCACCGAGGTGAAACCTGTGCCAAGTTGTTGTATGTGCGGATCAGATGGCGACCCCTTGATGGGAGCAACCGAAAGACTAACCACAACACCACCACCACCACTGAGATTCTTGCCTCCTTTGTATGTGGTTTCAAATCTGACTTTCTAAAGGCACAACTTTGTCATTTGGTCAGTGATAATTTTGAATCAACCACAGTGTGGTGGGATAAAAAATAAAGTCAAATATATACACACACACTATGACAATTTTTTTCCCAACCTGTTAATTATTAAATTCAGGCGTTTTAATCAACAAGGACTATAAAGACATAGTTTAATGAGTTTGGTGGACAGCATTCCAAGATGAGTGGAAACTGTTCTAGCTGTAAAAAGGGCACCAGCTCCATACTGAAGTATATGTATTTGGATACAATGTCATTGCAGGTTTGACCAAATATTTTTGTCCATATAGTGTGTGTGTGTATATATATATATGAGAGATAGATAGATAGATAGATAGATAGATATCACATAGGGTATTGGTAGCTCAGTGGTAGGTTTCTCGTCCACCATGTGGAAGGCCTGGGTTCAGTTCCCACCCAGCGTCCAAACCCCAGCTACAGTGCCAGTCCCAAGCACAGATAAAATGGGAGGGTTGCATCAAGAAGGGTATCTGGTGTAAAACCTGTGCCAAGTTGTGTGCAGATTGAATGGTCCACTGGCGACTCCTCAATGGGAGCAGCTAAAAGATGAACAACAATATATACATGGTCACATAGGTACAGTTTCTGTCAGAGTGGAACTTACTTTCTTTACTTGTAAGCAGCCTCAAAAGGAACTTTCAAGCAGAAATGGCTATAAAACCACTTAAAATGCCCTTTCAACACACTGTATTTGCTCACCTATGATAATTAATACTTCACGAACCACCATATCCACCATAAAGCCAACTCAGAGGGTGCATTCATGGAGCATGCCAGCATTCTGAGTCTGAAAAGGCGTGACAAGTAACACAACAGCATGTGCATCTAGTGTCACGTGTAGCATAAGTCAGAAATAGTGTGCTTACCGTTCCTTCCAAAACATTGCCATGTGAACCGATTGCTAAGGTACTTTTGCTAGCTGTGCACATTTATATCGCAGCGTTGTGCTTGAAGAGCAAGATCTCTGTGGCTACCCACTTTGCTGCCATGTCCAACCATTATATTTATTTCATTTCATTCCTTTTATGGCTAGTTGCCAACCATTTCATGTTTTTTAAATATCCTACTGAAAGATAGGACACATCACAGGCCTCAAAATATCACGCCCACTTTTCAGCATGTTCTGGCTCTCCCTTTTACATAGATCTTGTTTCACTTCTGCGACTACGTCTGCCGCGAATTAAAAGTCCACCAAGAACAACACAGTGTTCCGTGTTTGTGCCTTTCACACGGAACAGCAAGGTGTAATGAAGGTGCAACAGTTTCACCTTGAACAGGTGGTGTGAAAGGGCTAAAGTTAGGTGGCAGAAGGTGGCAGAAGGTTAGGTATTCCACCCACAGAAATATACAGAGGGGCAAAAAAGTATTTAGTCAGCCACCAATTGTGCAAGTTCTCCCACTTAAAAAGATGAGAGAGGCCTGTAATTTT
>JAOVVB010000020.1:12538596-12554991 GCA_028570985.1 Heterobranchus longifilis | reverse complement strand
TTTTGTAATTGACTTTAGTTGTTACCAACCTACATATCTACATATCTTCATTTCAGAGATCCAACCTACTAACCCTCACTCTCTCAGCGCTCCATACACTGTGAACTCAGATGCTCCGGTACAGTAGGTGGCAGTATGCACCTAGTTAGTTGGTTATCCACAAAGACAAATTCACATGAATCATCAACTATGTAGAATTCATTTATGTTGTCTCTTCAGTATAGAATAGCGCGCAGATCACAAGATCCCAGGCCGGAGCAATACAGTTGAACTTCGCCCCATGGCTAATATTATTGAAATTTTGAAGACGGGGTTAAGAATGAACCTCTCGCCTTACTTATATTCAATTTTCTGTCACATGTACCTTTCAGCACAGTAAAACTATTTTTGTGGGGTCCGAGCGCAGGGTCAGCCAGGTTACAGCGTTCTTGGAGCAGATAGAGTTAAGGGCCTTGCTCAAGGGCTCACCAGTGGCAACTTGGCGTTGCTGGGACTCGAACCCGAGAACTTTCCAATCAGTAACCCACAAACAACCGTTTGGGCCACCACTAAACGTCCTACGTCCTACTTTATCAGCAATGACTGTGAAGGTCAGAGGGGACAGTCGAGTACCCTCACTTGAACCGAACTTGAGACCACCTTTTCAAGTGGACCAAGACATGTATGTAAACATCAGTGTTCACACCTATCAAATGAACTGGACTATGTTTAACAACAATTTTGCAGTGACCTGCATAAGTATTCACCCCCTTCGGTTTTGCTCTGTAATTGCTCTGAGATGCAATTTAAATATCGATTGTTTATGTGACAACCTGAGCAGCAACCTCATTTCCACTATTGTCTGTTCCAGCCATTCATTCAGCATCACCAGTATACTAATCACCGTCCTGATCATCTGTCATCATCTGCACCTGTTTCTCACTGGTTTATGCCTTAAGTTAGATGTCTTTGATGCTTAAATGATTTATAGGAACAGGGACTGGACTGAAAATGAGAGCCAGAAAAGTCCTTCAGGAAGCCTGGAGAAATATTCAAGACTACATTAAAAATAGAAGAAAGTCTGTCTCTTTGGAAGCAAAATATGAGGAAATGAGGGGTGGCTCAAGATGTTTGTACAGCACTGTAGTTCATCATTTCTCTCTGGTTCATGTCTTAAGTTAAAATATAAACAAAATATTCATATAAACAGAAAAGCTTTTCAGCGAAGCTTATGGTAATTCATTGTGAACCTGACTGATTTTCTGATGTGTCCTGCTGTGTGAACACTGTCTTGGTTCCAGTCTGTCTCCGCGCAGGGAGTGATTCTGTCTTGTCTGTTTTCCCAGGTGATAATGAAGTCATGACGATGTCTAAAACTGCTTGGGGATCTGTTCTCTGAGGAGATGCTGAAGAGAAGTCCATTGCTATGTGATTCTTTCAGATGCTCATCGAGTTCACTTTGGAGCTTCACATGTGCTGAGCTATGGTGATACTAATCCATAGCTTTGGCATTAACAACAGCAGCTGGTGAAATTTTATTTTACATGTTATCCTTGATATTAAACACACACACACACACACACACACACACACACACGCACACACATACATACATACCAATCTTTCCTTACTTTCTATAATTTTTCTTTTATTTTTCAGCCTCTCTATGATTGTTACAGCCATGACGAAACCTGCTGGTTCACAGATGGATTGATGCCTGGTAAGTTTTTCTGTTTTCTGTATTTTTCACATAAGCTTTGTCGCATAAGCTTTATAAAAACATTGCAGGCGATTATAGCTTTGTGAGTAACACTTGGAGCACTGTTGATTGGTAGGGATAAAAGTTCTCCTGTTTTTTCATCCCCCCAGAAAGCAGTTACTGGCAACTCTGCCCTTCCTCAAATTCTGGTGTGCAGGGCGTCCTGAGTTCCAGCTTCCCCCCCGGCCCTGTGCCTCTGGGACCTTCTGCTTCCCACCTGCCGGAGGGGGACAACCTGAATCGTCCGCTCGCCCCGAGCACCTCTGTGACGGACCTGTCTTTTCCCGGGCCACCGCCTCCCCCCCCGCCACCCCCTAAACGCCACTGTCGTTCGCTGTCTGTACCGGAGGACCTCTCACGCTGCCGGTACACCTGGCGGCCAAGTGCCTCCAAGGTTTGGACACCAGTGAACCGCCGATGCCACAGTGGAGGGGGCGCGGGGGGGCCGTGTCCGCTGCGTGCCCCCAGTTCCTCTCTTAATTCCTCTTTGCATTCTTCCTCGAGCCCAACTTTCTTCAGCTTGGCCCTTTCCCCAGATTCCCCGCTGCCATGGAATTTCCCCTGGGACCCGAGTGAACCAGCCGGAGGCGGCGCCTGTTGCTGCTTCTTCCCTTCCGCTTCCCTGTGTTCTTCCTCTCCGTCTCCTCTTCACCCTCCTCCGCCTCCGCAGCGACGCTTCTCGCTCTCTCCTGTGCTCATACGTGAAGCTGCCGCACACTTCCTTCCTCCACCCCAAGCTCCCCTACAACCTACGACCCATCCTCCAGTCGTGCCTGCCTCGCCGTCCTCCGCATGCAGCACTCCATCTTCCGTGCGCCGCGCTCTTCCTCCTCAACTTCCACGCTGTCACTCTCAGCCATGTGACCTCCTCCTGCTCAAGCCTGGCCTGAAGCGTCGCAGGGACCCGGACAGACCATGTGCACGGCCTGTGCTAGACTTTGCAAAAATGACACAGGTAGCTTACTTTTCGCTTCCTATGAAAGCTTTTTTTTTTTTTTTGAGGGGTTGTTATGGAATTAGGAAAATGGGTTGAAAAGCTTACTTAAAGCTGGTATTTGGAAAGCTGTGAAAAACATGCATGGTACGTCATCCTTTTTACAAGGTGACCTTATGAGCAAAAAGCACAGGGCTGACACTATAATCAATCTTTTGTTGATCGACTCAATTAATTGAATCCGAGGTTTTTGTTGATTCAGAATCGATTCAGACATTTAAATTATTCAGGTAAACTTACAACCGTTAAATGGTCTCAAATTGATGGAGTCCTTGTATATAGTACAGTTTTTGCAAAAAATAGAAACCTCTTGCATTATCTGCAAATACTCTTCTTTTGCAAGAGTATTGCTCCTTATTCTTTTGAGTTCATACAATAAATTTACTAAATGGACTGGATTGTGGAGCGGAAGATTAGCAGGAAACAATCACTATGTTCAGGACATTTAAACAATCATCAACATAGGTTACATTGCAATATAAAGGTTATTAGATACTTTTGGTAGTTTTTATTACTTCAGCATAAGTAAAAAATTTAGCTGCTTGAAACGAATCAGACGGGTAACAGTAGTGCTGATGTATAAAATCTGAAAAAAAGTTGACAGTCTGCCTGGAATTCACAACTCTAGTAACATTTTTGCACTGGAACTCAGCTTAGAAGTAAGCGATGTAAACTGGAAGTGAGTTGCAGCGATGGTGCTACAGATGGCGAGTAAATGTAATGAATATGAAATCAATCAGGCATCCAGAGGAACAGTGCACGATTACTGTAGATCACTGTAGCGTGGTAGAAAGAAGTTCCAGCCGTTGCTATTGGAGCTTATGAATTCATCTGGAGTGAATTTATTCGAACAGCCAGTGTTCTGGTCAGCAGATGAAACTATTTTAGCAGGAATTTAAGAGGATGCTTTTTTTTTAGGCCATGAACACACTGCTTTTTTTAATACAAATGTATTTTGTATGCATTTGCATTCGTATTGTATTTTTTTTTTGACGTTTTTATTTTACTATACCAAGGTCATGTAGAATGGAATTTTAGCAAACCTGCTTTAACGTTATTACTTAATCTTTTGTTTGTTTGTTTGTTTGTTTGTTTCCCCGTCAGACCCGAAGCACAGATCCTCTCAGCTGTCTGGACCGCGGTAGACTCGCCTGTGGAGGCGACCTCTGCATGGGCCTCGAACCTTTTTTTGGGGACTTCAGAGGGTCATGCTCACCTGCTGAAGGTTTAGGAAGGACGAGTATTGGACCGCTGAGTGAAAGCGATGAGGAGGAGGAGGAGGAAGAGAGAGAAGAGGCGGACTCGTCACGTGATGGAGGACAGCAAAGTGTTTTTGAGAGGGATTGTACAGAATTAGACATTACTCTTATTGAGGAGAATTAAAAAAATGAATAAAGGAGGCTTTTTTTTTTTTTTTTTTTTTGGTTCCCCCTCCCCCCCACCCCTCTCTTGCATTTGCCAGCATTCAACCCATTTGTTCATCACCTGCTACATTGGCAGGCCTCTCAGGAACTCTGCTGCTCTCCCACGAGCTGTGCAGGTGTATAAATTCTCATTGATGCATTAATGAAGATGTTGATTAGTAGCAGTTATTACAGGTTAATGCAGTTGGTTATGGATGTTGACCCAATATCATATTACATTCCAGAATCAGTTGCAAAGAAACTCTGAAGGATGTGAATATTAGACAGCTGGTGGACATTGTTTAGGAAATGTAGATGTTCTTTAAATAAATAAACAAATTGAAAAAATCTCTCTGAAAGGCAGAACTCGAGGGGAACTGAGCGTCTTGAGCTTCTTGCTGTCTTTCTTTTTTTTGTCTTTTTTTTTTCTTTCAACATGTTTTCTTAGTAGGAATAGTCTTTCGTGGATGATGGTTATGAATAACAGTGTTTTGTTGAGTTTTAAAAATAAAAGATATTAAAAAAAAAAAAAAGAAAGAAAAAAGTCAACACAAGAGCTGTACTTTACTCTTTGGGCCTTTCTACTTCCCGAGAAGCGTCCATCTAATTCAGCATAAGCCTTAAGATGCCTTTTTCCTTCATCAAAAAGACTCTCGAAGGAAATGACTTGTGTATCTGTTGTCCTTCCTACTGTTACTTTTTTGCTGTCTCTTTTTTATCTTTTAACCTGTACAATGCATTCCTCTAAAAACTGAGTACATTGAGTTATGCACTGTATTTGAGGCAGAAACGGGAAAAAAAAACCCAACCACTGTATTCTGAAGGCACACTGAAATGCCAAACACATCACATTGTACAGTATTCGTTCGAAGCCGCTTGACTGAAGATGGTACCTTAAAGGGTGGAAGGTATTTTTTTCTGTCTTTTTTTTGTTGTATGTGTAATAAGATTGAAAGTTCTGATTCAGTTTATGCATAAATAAAGTTTATTTGAAATTATTTTACAGAGAACGTCAAATGTCGGGTGTGGAGTGTGTTCCAATACCGTGGTTCAAATGGAAAGAAAAAACTAATTATATAATATTTTATGGTAATTGATATTTTACATTAAGCAACATACATTTCTCCATATAAAACCTATCACATGTCATTTCTTCCAGGTAAGGGTTTCTTCCTGATTTTCTTTAGATCCCAGTCTTGCACTGACTACATGCTTGAGCTTGTGGCCTGTTTTTTTTTTGTTGCTCTTCCAAACAATCCCATGTATTTCAATGGACTTGCGTTTCAGGGATTCCAATGCTGTCTGAAAGTTCAGTCATACTCATTGAACAGGTGATGCACAGATTTGACTTTATGTATTCTACAGATGTCATCCTGGAACATGTCACTTTTTTGTTCAGCGTTGACATAAAACATAAAGGACAACCTCAAGAGTCTGACATGACCATTTGCTTTTACACACAACCACTTTTAACTTCTGAAACAATGGCCTATCAAAGTTTTTATTTATTTATTTTGTGATGATTCAGGTCCTACATTAAAACCTGCTAGTCATGTCAAATGGCTGATAAACACACACTCCCTTTTAGCATTTGTGGGATTCCATGATTAAAGTGCCATTTGTGAGTCACTGATGTTATATTTAGGAATAAGTGAAGCCTCCTCCACAATAACTTAAAACCTCTATAGCAAAATTTATAGCAGTAAGGAAAATTAATTTGCCTGCTCAAGGCAAATATTAGTACACCTTACTTTGAGTCTTATAATTAAAAACATTATTTTGCTGTAATATGTGAATCCACTTTATGCATGTTGCCTAAAAGATCATCATTGAATCATCCATTATTGGTTCTAAAAATCGTACATTTTAGTTTATTCGCCACCGATACCTGAACAAATTCTCCCGTCACATCTATGAATATTTGGAACGAACATTCAACAAGATGTTGCACCATCTACGTTTTCTGAAGATTGTGGGATTAAACAAAGTAAGTTCTATCATTCCCTTTTTTTAATCAATTTTGTATTTAATGTGTAGTTAATTTTGTGCCAAAGGCTTTAAAAAATAAATTATCAAAATGTACAAAAATAAATGTTATTAAAATGCATGTGATAATTAAATCAAAACACATTTAATGATAAAAAATTATTCATTCATACTTCATTTAGCTTTTTGTAATTTGTAGATTTTTTTATGCAGATAAAAAAAAAAAATCTGAAATCACGCTTCTGCATTTTTTATTTTGCTTCCATTGGTCAACTGATTTTGGAACATAAGGTTCTTTAAACACACTCACCCTGTTAACTAAAGTGCGGTCTTCATTCTGTCTGAGTGCATTGCACTTTAAACTAATACTAAGTAATGAGAAATACAGGTGGGTACGATGGGGGACAAAGTGAATACAAAAGTGAAAATGCAAACCTCACAGAAACACGCTGCAAACACAAAAACACATACAAAGGTCAAAGCACAAACATTACAGAAACATGTTGCAAATAGAAAAACGTGCAGAAGTCAAAGCACAATTATTATAGAAACAAATACAAAGGTCAAAGCACCAACATTACGGAGACACTCTGCAAATGCAAAAACACATACAAAAGTCAAATCACAAATATTATGGAAACGCACTTTAAATACAAAAACACATACAAAGGTCAAATCACAAATTTTATGGAAACACTACAGATAGAAAATCACACAACAAACAAATATTTCAGAATAGTACAAATACAAAAATACATACAAAAGTAAAATGTATAAATATAACGTAAACACTACAAATACAAAAACATACAAAAGTCAACTCACAAATATTATAGAAACATACAAATACAAAAAGAACATGCAAAATTCAAAGTAAATGTTATATAAATTGCAGTTGCTGTTCATTTTTTTTTTTTTACTTTTCTACTTATTTTACTTTTAATCTTGCTTCCTTGTCATCTACAGCTGACCTGTTACACATTATTAGCACTAAGATTCTCTTGGATTAGAATTAGAACTAGAATTACTATCATTTTTCTGTATATAAATCAGTGACTTATGAAATTGCCATATTTTCATGTAAGATCAAATTTTCATTGTCATCTGGATGTAACTGGAGAATTACAGTAGCCATATTGAATGTCAAGACTTTCAACACCCATCTGTAAAAACCTGCCCCAAAGCTTTTTATTTGATTATGTTTCGCTTGGGGTGGGCGTGGCCTTCCCTCGGAAAGATGGATGAACTCTGGGGTACCCGGATGTGATATACCGCGGGATGGTTTTAACCTGCTCGAGATTTCTGCTCGAGCTCAAAAACATTTTGAGAGCTTTGAGAGTAAGTGCTGTAAGCTAATTGTTTGTTTATTATATTTATTCATATTTCTTCTCATTTGAAACATTTTACAGCGACAGTTCGACTGAGTGAAAGGGAAAGCTCTTTAGCGTGCTGTCTGTTCAAGGTGTTCGCCTGAATAAATACCTGAGGTAAGTTAAACACGCGCCTCCTGTTAGCTGCAGTGTTTGGCCGCGTCACGGGTCAGTCCTGAGGCACTTTAGCGCTCGAGAGAAGATCTCCAGCTGTTCATTTATTTCTTCCAACTTTGCTTAATTGTTGATGAAAGCTCAATAGATAATTGCATACGTTGCACCGTAGTCAGTTATCCTGGTCAATAGTTTAACAAGTTTAAACAAGTTTACCAAGTTACCAAGGTTAACACCAGGTTAATTCATATTTTACTGATAAGTTGATTTATACCTTTAACCAACATTAATATTGCTTTAACAAAAGTGTCCTTTAAACAGGAACAGCACCCAAATCCTGTGTGTACTCAGTTAAGGACCAAATAATTCAATTATTAATGACTTTACCTTATCTAATTGACTGTAGCTCATACAGGTTTTTGTGCATGTGATGTGTTATATAATGCAGGGCTGCACGATTCTTGCTAAAATGTGAATCACGATTTTTCTCCATGGTTACTGAGATCACGATTCTCTCACATGATTCAGATTTTTTTATTTTTAGGGGCAAAATTTATTGCACTCTTAAAAGGTTGTGTACACAGAATTTTTTACTTTTTTTTATTTTTTTATAAATCATTAAAAAAAAAGTTTTTTACAGCATTGTTTACAATCTTACATTTTTCAGTTACCTAGTTAGGTTATTCAAATATACAATTCAGAATATTGACATCATAGAGAGTTCATTTGAAATGCATGCATGGAAACTGAAGATACAAATGATCTCTAAAACATTTCATAAACATCTAGTATTATACATAAAAATGTGTTGAATTCATTCATTCATTCACCTTCTATACACATTGCCTATCCTGTACAGGGTAGTGACGGGGCCTAAAGCCTATCCCAGGAGACTTGGTGCACGAGTTGGGGTACACCATGTCAATCACAGAGCACACACACACACACACAAACATATATATATATATATATACACATACACACACACACACACACACTATGGGCAATTTGGTAACTCCAGTTATTCTAATCTGCATGTCTTTGGAGTTACTGGAGAACATGCAAACTCCACGCACACAGACTTACAAATATTTTGCACTGATGAAGAACTATCAAACATCATCTTTTCCAGATCCTTTATTTTACTAGATGTGCTATTGGGCCATAATTATTATTTTTTTTGATTGGTTATAAATTTTTTGTTGTTGTTGATAAAATAACTTTTAATTTAAGGATATTTCTAAATTGTTTTTTTTGTCGCTGAGCAGTGTATCAAGTGTATAAATCTACCACATTGTAATCAGCCACATAACATCACGTATATTTTCAGAAATGTTTTTTATAATGAATCTTTCTTAATATACTGCTTACTTTCATTTATTGGCAGGTGTTTGTACTTGACAATACCCCATGTTCAAAATTGTCTATTTGTTCTGGACTATAAGTTATACTTTATTTAGTCATTTGACTGGCCACAGTAGCTTCACATTATACATCAAATTAAATTCTAATTTTATTTGTGTATGTGACATAAAATTTTAAATTGATTTGAGTTACAGTATAATGTAACTTGTGTGTGAATATCCTACCGTTTAGACTCTAGATGGCGCTCTTGGCACTTGTAACTCAGTTGAGAACAATTCAACAGGAGATGGGCAGGACACTTCACAATGGTACTAGCCTGCTGTGGAGGGGCACTAAATAGCCACCAGTGGCCATTTTTAAATGTAAGACCATGCCAAAAGCTGAATTCCCATCCTTCATTGTTGTGACAGTAAATGCGAGAGGGTGGATAGATGAAGGAATGATGAAGAAAATCAAAGCCTGCAACTCTGTACCTACTATAATTCCTAGAGGGATAATTAGGTTATTCCAGCTACTCAATATTGCAAAACTCGGGTTTTAAGGCTGAGTTTACGCCGCCTGTGGGAGACGTGGATGGTAGATGGAGAATACAGCTTCCTCTGCATCTGGGTGGATGCGTCATGCAACATTTCTTGAAATGGAGCTGGAGTGCATGGAATTTGGTGACGTATGACACCATCCTGTCGGGATTCAGACAGTCTGGACTATTTGGAACTAATTGCTGATGTTGAATCTAGTGACAACCCAACAGAGGAGAACACACCACTTCATCTTCCCCCAGAGTTGCCAGAGCTTTTATATTTTTTATATCCAGTGTAACATATAGTCTGGGAAATACAGTACTCTGTTGTAAAAAAGATGAATGAGTTTTCCTTATTTAAAGTGATTAACTGAAAAGCTGTTGAACATTAATAGAATGTTAACATTAATAATTAAAACTAACCAATAAATAGCACCTGTACTTTTTGGACACTCGGCCAACCACAGTATTTTGTTGTCTCATGCGATACTTTAATGTTACTCTAGTAGCTTTAAATTAAATACATATTTTAAAGCATTGAATTTATTGTTGTCAAAGGTTTTATGGCTAATCTTAACACACTTAACCTTATGGCTTAATCCTTAACTGAGATGTTTACCTTTTGCTGATAAAATAATAATGATATAAACTATTGCATGTGATGATAAAGTATATACTAGCTGCTAAACATAATAACAAAAGAAAGCATAATGGTTTGACATATACGCATTGACAACAGACATTTTTACACTCAGGTTTTTGACATGAAAATAAGAGGATACTGCTCCAGCACCATCAAGTAAATGACAAGTCCTTTTTAGGTCTACATCCTTTTTAATTGTGATTGATTAATTGTGCAGCGCTAGTATGATGTTTATGATGAAACTGTGTTGTTCTGTTTATTTAGATATTTAGACTGAAACTGTTATATTATTTGAGCCTCTATTCTCCCCCACATTGTCAGTTTTACAGAACTTTACAATGAACCCAGAAGGCAGACGGCGCTCTTTACGACAGTGTCGTAGAGAGACTCCTGCTTCTGTCGGCTCGCAGGTAAACAAAAGCTTTATCAGGGCAGAACTTTGTCCTCCTCACATTTGAGAGTCTGCGTTGCACATTATACCGGTACTAAAGGGCTATGTTCACAATACCAGCCTGAAGTGACACAAAAATAGGATTAAAAAAAAAAAAAAACCTACAGTGTGACATCCAAACGGATGTCCAAACGGATCTGTGTCACTTATATGTTGTATTTTATGTCGTAGATCGGATACATATCTGATATGCGGTCATGGGACTTGAATGAGAACAGCCTGATCAAAATTCATGCTTATTTATTTATTTATTTATTTATTTATTTATTCTTCTGAACCTTAACAAATGCAGCCGACAAATGCAAAATTCCGAGCATGTTGAAATAAATTGGTGCTTGCAGTAACTCATGATGTGTTTTAACACAAATGATGTGAGCAAAAGATTGATTGATGGAAAATAATCAGAATTGAACGATGTGGTTTGTAATGTGAACATGGCCCAAAGTACCGCCTTACATGTACTAGAATAATGGAAACAATACTATACCAGCATTAAACAATACTTTATGTCCATATAATCTGTCTCTAAACACAGCCCACTCAGCAGTGACGCGTGTGTGTTTTGTGTGTGTGAGAGAGAAATGTGGAAGAGAAAAAACTGAGTTTGTAATATGAGCCACAACAAGTTTTTAATGAATCACAAGCAGCAGTAGGATTTTCAGAACACTTTTTCATTTAATTCAAAGACTAGACTTAAAGAGAGAGCAGCAGCAGCAAAAAATTGGAAAAATCTTTGGGCAAAAAATGTGCCTCTGGTTCAGAACGAAGTTGTCACAGTATCAAAACTCATAATAGTCTCAGTATCAAAGCAAAAAGTTCTGTATCATAACAACACTCTATTTTAATACTTAAATGTAATTATTTATACACAGTGTATTTTTACATGCACTGTAAAGATGGGGTGAATATTTTCAGTTCTTCTCTTAAGTTGATGTGTGAAGGTGATTATTTGTAAAACACTTTGAGTTGCTAACATTTGCAAGTTGGTTTCAGGAATAAAAAAAAAAGAAAATTGGAACTTCTTTGTTAAATACTATTCTTTGTTTGTACTGTTTAGCTTGATGAGGATGTGAAGACAGCGACCTATATGACGTCAAGTAGAAGGACATCCGAGACAACCGTGTCCCCTGTGAACAATCAGAAGAGGCAACTCCAGAAGAAATCGCCTAATAAGCAGAAACCTAAAGGTGAAGACTGTCTCTGAAAGATGGGCGTTTGTTAGGGTGCAGCCTGGGGTTACATAACAGCAAATCTCCATCTCGCACATGCAGCTTTCTGTTAATGTCCCTTTAATTAATTTGGATATGGCTTTGAGTTGATTTAAGTTGGATTAAAAATGTCAGAAGAGTTCATTAGGCAGCTTGCCTGTGCCTGACCAGTCCCAGTAGACTCGAGTATGAGCAAGAATCATGATTTTTCCTGTGTGAACATCATGAAATGACTTATGAGTCTCATGGGTTGTTTAAATGGGAGGGAAAACATAATGAATAATGAAATGTTGAAATTCTTGTGGAAATGAAGAATGATTTCTAAACTCTACAGCCTGTGAGCTCTCCTTACATAAAAAAATTAAATCAGGATGCAGGAGCGCATGACAAAATGTAAATACTGTTGGATTTTAAGATCTGAGAATTTTGAAAAACCACAAGCTGCATATTATTTACACCCACACATTACTTTTGTTCTGGGTAATGGTTTAACGTCGCTGCTAGAGAAACTTGATGTCTGGGTACATGTACAGGTAGCTCCATGTAGTTATGTCTGAAGCATTATGTGATGGTTTTTAGATTCTTTTCGATCACCATCAAGATTAAAAACGAAGTATTACAGAAGAACAAATAGTCAAGGGTATTGCTCTACTAAAAATATGCAGTGTTTTACCAGAGAGCTCTTTCTTATGCTTTATTACCCCCTTTATGAAGTAATATAGAGGAAGCTGTGGCTTCGGGTTTTTTGTCTTGTTTTATTTATAAGGTACTTTTTTAGGAAGGTACCCGTCAAGTACAGTACCAGTCAAAGGTTTGGCGAAAGTTCAGTGTTTTTGTTGTAGTGATTTATTTTCTACATTCTTGAATTTCAGTGGAGATTTCAAATGAAGATTTATGGAGACCAATGAAATAACACGTATAAAATTAAGTAATAAAACGGTAAGTTATTTTAAAACACCAAGGTTAGCTGTTCTGGAATAGTTCTTGCAAGAAAAGTATTATCGAGCACATTTACAAAACCCATGAAGCACATTTATGGCATTTAGCAGACGCCCTTGTCCAGAGTTACTTACATTTGATCTCATTATACATCTGAGAAGTTGAGGGTTAAGGGCCTTGCTCAAGGGCTGAACAGTGGTAGCTTGGTGGTGGGGGAGTTTGAACTTAGGGCCTTCTGGTCAGCAGTCCAATAAGCTGCCCCTGCCACAAGCACCATGATGAAACTGGCTCTCATGAAGACCATCCCAGGAAAGCAAGACCAAGACTTACCTCTGCTGCAGAGGAGAAGTTCATTTAGATTAACCAGCCTCAAAAATCACCAATTAACAAACAGCACATCAGATTAGAGCCGTTATGAAGGCTTTACGGTGAATAAGTAGAAGATGCATCTCAATATCAACTGTTTAAATTTTTTTGTTTGCTTTTGATACTTCCTTATCCTTGTACAGCCCTAAGCTTTAGAATTCTGCCAGCTGTGAAAGCAGAGTCGGTTGGGTTTCAAGAATGGCAGCTGTTACAGTGACCAAGAGCTTTCCTGCCTGCAGATGCACTATTGTTTCATATGTAGTACTCAAATCATTAACGTGTCCTCATTAGCTGTACAGAACTCTGTCTTTATTAAGCGCTTGAGCACATTAACTCCAGAGCGTGTGCTGGACCCCATACCTTTGAGCTATCTATTGTTGCCTTTAGTTTGTGCTGTTGATGTCCCATCTGGACGACATGGCGTTTGCCTCTGACTTTGCATAATTTTCATCACACTGAATCCCCCACCTGTCGGTTTTCTTTCTCCAGACCTGAACAACAGCGTCTTGCAAGTCTTCCCCTGCTCATTGTGTACGCTGTCCTTCACAGCACAAATTTATCTCCACAAGCACATCCGAGGGTGCCATTATGAGGAATATGTAAGATTACTTAAAGCAGGAGAGGTTAAATACGAGAACCTCGCAAAATCTGAGCAAAAGCTCTCTGGAACTAACAAATCTCCAAAAGTAATGAAGAAACTAAATTGCCAGTGCTCAGATTGTGGGAAGAGATTTACTCAACCAAGTCATCTGGAAATACACCAGCGTGTGCACACAGGAGAAAAACCGTATCAGTGTTCAATGTGTGGGAAGAGTTTTACACAGAAGAGCCATCTCCGGACACACCAGCGCATTCACACCGGAGAACGACCGCATAGCTGTTCAGAGTGTGGAAAGAGCTTTACGAATAACAGCGGCCTCCAATCACATCTGCGCATCCACACGGGAGAAAAGCCACATCAGTGCTTGGAGTGCGGGAAGAGTTTCACTCGACATAATACTCTTCTGATACACCAACGTGTTCACACTGGAGAAAAACCATATTACTGCTCACAGTGCGGAAAGAGTTTCAGCTACCAAACTAGTTTGGTGCTGCACCAGCGCATTCACACAGGAGCCAAACCCTACCCGTGTTCAGAGTGCGAGAAAAGTTTCAGTCGACACAACAGTCTCCAAATACATCTGCGCATTCACACCGGAGTGAAGCCTTATTCCTGCTCCAAGTGTGGAAAGAGTTTTGCTCACAGCAATGGCCTCCAAAAACATCAGCACAGTCATGCGGGATTGAAGCCACATCACTGCTCACAGTGTGGGAAGAGTTTCAGCAGCAAATCTTCTCTTAAGAACCATCAGCGCACTCACACAGGCGAGAAGCCGTATCAGTGCTCTCAGTGTGGGAAGGGTTTTGGTCGAGAAAGTCATCTTAAACTGCACCAGCGCGTTCACACAGGAGAGAAGCCCTATCAGTGCTCAGTGTGCGAGGTGGGTTTCAGGCAACAGAGTCAGCTTCGACGACATCAACGCACTCACACGGGAGAGAAGCCGTATCCGTGCTCGCACTGCGATAAACGATTTGCAGATGCTGGCGCTCTGAAAATACACGAGCGTGTTCACACAGGAGAGAAACCATATCAGTGCACTGTGTGTGAAAAGAGTTTTACCCAGCTGGGTAATCTCCAAGTCCACCAGCAGCGTGTTCACATAGGAGAGAAGCCGTATAGCTGCTCTGAGTGTGGGAAGAGTTTCAGTGACGGCTATTATCTCAAGATACACCAGCGCTTCCATACGGGAGAGAAACCGTATCAGTGCTTGGAGTGTGGGAGGAGTTTTACTGTTCGGAGTCACCTTCGAACTCACCAGCGCATTCACACGAGAGAGAGGCCCTGTTACTGCTTACAGTGTGGAAAAAGCTTCAGAACACAGAATTGTCTCAAAATACACAGCCGCGTTCACACCGGAGAGAAGCCGTATCAGTGCTTACACTGTGGAAAGCGATTTACTGTCCAAAGTCATCTCAAAAGACACCAGCGTGTTCACACCAGAGAGTAGTCGTTATCATGATGATTCACAGACGAAGTGGACTTACGAACCGTTCGGAGCAGTACAAGGGTCGCTCCTCAGAGTGGAAAGTAAAGTTTGAAAAGTTTGCTCCTCTGGTTGAAAATGTAAAGTTCAGTCACTTAGCGCGCAAGTTCCCAACCTTAGATCTATAGGACACCCTGTCCTGCATATTTTTAGTTTTTTTTTCCTGATATATTTTCACACAATTCAATTCTGAAAGGCTGTTAAGTTGAATCAGGTGTGTTGGGAGCTGGGAAAACTGGTGGGATCATGTGACTTAAAAGGTTGTGTGTATATACCTGTAAAACTGTTTAAAAATTGCTAGATAAACTTTGACTATAATGACTAGCTCAGATTAGGAAACAAGATGCTTGGTAACTTTGGTCTTCATCTAAAGGTTATTTTGAGAGTGAGTCAAAAATGATCCGCACTCTGGCTATAGAATTTTAGTCAACTTTGTTTTTTCAAGACAAATACAACACTATTTGACACAATCTCAAATGCTTTTCAATACAGTTTGTCCATCTGTAAACAAGCTTTTGTATTCCCTAGTTAAAAATATTTTAGGCTGAGCACGAGCCACGATTGAACCGCTCTCTTAACTTTTTCATGAGAATCTTCATTCTCATAGGGCTGCTTTCAGACGAACAAACGGGTACAAGTCTAGAGCAAGATCAGGGCTTAAAGGGAAGGATGCTTGAACATCTCCAGCTGATGATTTAGGTTTTTGAACTTTTTCTCGGTCGGCGATTGAGGATGTTTCCGTTCCATACTCTGCCGTTTACTCTCAGGCTCGTAGTGATGAATCCATGTCTTGTCACCAGTAATGGTTCTTTAATGGTTCTTCATAAGAAACTTTGACCTTCCTTAGAGTATCGGTCCGAAATTTTGTTTGCAGATATCCAAACACTTCTGTTTGTACCCATCGCACACAAATCACGAATCGCTGCACGCTGCTTCTTTCAGGCATATGTGGGGCATCCATATTTGCTCGCACCATAGTTACAAATGGACACATTTACACCTGAACAGCAGTGATTGTAAAGACAGTAGTCTTGAACGGAAAGCACTGATAAGACAGTGCGGCCAACACAAGTTTTAATATAACCGGAGTGTGGAGAATTTTTGACTCGCCCACATACTTTTTATTTGCCATTAAATCGGAATTTGAAAAGTCTCTTTAAATTTACCTTTTTACGGTTGCTTACTTTTATTATAGTATCTTCTTCACAAAAAAA
>JAOVVB010000020.1:12523641-12538586 GCA_028570985.1 Heterobranchus longifilis | reverse complement strand
CGGAGGGGGGGGGGGGGGGGGCGGGAATCCTGTTTTGCAGCTAAACTACAAATAAAATTTCCTAAAGCAGTTAAAATTGAACAAGGTCCGGTCTATACAAACAACAGTCTTTAATCAGTCCTTACTCAATCTTCATTTGCATGCCGCTGGGCTGTATATTAATTTAAAAGGACTCTGGTTGTCATACTGCACTCTCAGTTCCATTATTTTGGCCCTAGTTGCCAACTTTTCAGAAAAGCTTGGAGTGAGGTTCTGCAAATATGGTCATTCAACAAAGGACAAAGAAAATAACAATTTTGTATCGAGTTTAATCATAGACAAAACAATGTACAGTGGAACCTTGGATTACGAGCATAATTTGTTCCAGAAGGGGGCTCCGATTCCAAAACACTTGTAAACCAAATGTAATTTTCCCATAAGAAATAATGGAAACACAAATTATTTGTTTCCATTATTTTTCTAATTATATACACAGCCCAAAAAATAAATACATGAAAATAATTTGCACAAAATATTAAGTAAAAATAAGACAAATTAACCTGCACTTCATCTTTATAAAAAACCCAGACAGATAAGTGTTTCCGTTTGTGCGTGCAGGCGCTGTGTATGTGTGAGTGAATCTAAAGTAAGCTCCCCTCTCCCCCTTCACGTCTTACACAGTTACCCTCCCTCCACTCTTTTCACACACACGCACACAACGGAAACACTGTTTTATTAGAAAAATAAACAAGAAATCTTTCTAATGACACTTGATTGAGCGATACACTAATGAAATCACTGCTGTAAAGTAAAAATAAAACAAATGACCCTACACTTTACCTTTGAAAAGAATCGCGACAGAGCAGTATTTCTGTGTAGAGCAGAGAGAAAGTAAGTGTGTGTGTGTCTGTGAAGGCGAAAGTAGGAGGGGTCTTTGTATGTGGGGGGGGCACGGTGTCCAATGATGTGTGCGCACAGACACCCACAGCAGGCAAAGAGCAGGCTAAGCCTTGAGCAGAGAGAGAAAATGGGTTTTTAACTCTCTAATGAGACTTGCTTTTGCTTTACATGCACGCTGTACACGCGCATACAGACACAAAATAAAATTTGTTTTACACACACACACACACACACACGGTCAGTGTTATAGTAAACAGTACTCATGTGCACAGATGTTGATTATATCAGTAAGAGACGCGTGCTAAGACCCAAAAGGGGAGTTTACCCACAATTCCGCAGCACAAGAAAGAGAAAAAACCTTGGTTCAGTTGTGATCACGTGATGCTCGGCATCAAAACAAGAAGCGCATGATACTCGGTACTCGTAAACCAAGACTTGTTCGTTTTCCAAGTTAAAATTTATTCAAAATCTTTGCTCGTCTTATGGAACACTCGCAAACCACGTTACTCGCAATCCGAGGTTTCACTGTATTATTTATTATATTTATGTATAAAAACATTTAGGGACTAACACACTTGAGTTAAGAGAGAATACAACCAAACGCACAATATTATGTGAAATACCGGGGAACAAAGAGAATGTATAAAGGGCTCCTGCATACATTCGTATTGCCAAAGCTCAGAATTAAGTCACAAAATAACAGAAATAAGTAGATTAAAAAAACAACAAATATAAAACATTTAACTGTGCAGTCAAAGTTACACTATTGATGAAAACTACTGAAAAAGTAAAAAGCAGTGGTAATACTACTACTACTACTACTATTACTAATAAAAATAATAAGTAATGAAAGTACAACGAAGAATCACTATTGATACAACAGAAGAGGATGATAAAAAAAGGAAAAAAAATACCTAATATAAAGTGTGATTGTGCTGCATTGTATGATTGTGAATCTCTCTCTCTCCTTCTCTTTGTTTTTTTTCTCTCGTGTGTACGTGATTCTCTCTTAAGTTTGTTAGCCTTTGAGTGTTCTTATGGATATAAAAGTACTACATGAGCAAAGTGATTTTGATCACTTCTTTCACAGACGATTGTTTTGAATATGAACAATCAATATAAATTGGAAGTGTGGCATGAGGAGCGTGTGAAGATGAGTGATTGCCTGTGTCTCAGGCTCAATGTGGATTGGATTTTTCCCTGATTCTCTCCCTAATTTGGTCATATCCAATTCCTCCCATATTAAGGCTACTACTACCAGTCAGCCAGGAAGGGCCGAAGACTATCACGACCCCAGATGCCGACCACATTTTTTTTAACTGCTCGCTCATGCACCGTTGGGGACGTCGTTACACACTTGAAGGATAGTGCTATCCGCTCCTTCCGCTTGCGTGAGCTTACAATACGCCCGTGATTGGCTGTAGAGCAGTAATTAATGTGGATGACAACCACGCTTGTTGTGGCTGTGACAAATTCTGGCTGGACAGACAGACAAACAGACAGAAAATGTATGATCCTCCAATGTATGAAACGCAAAGATATTGTTTCAAGTGAGTTTTTACCAATGTACAGAGACAACCTTTTTTTATTCACATAGATAACAGTTGTATGCACCTTGTGGTGTTCTTCGTCTTGCATGTTATTCATTGATTAAATACATGAAAACTGTATAGAAGGTGAAAAAACATTGCATTACACCATGGAGAAGCTGTTCTTATATAGGAACAATTTAGACAGTGCCATGAAAAAGTATGTCACATTTAAACGATTCAGATCATCAAACACATTTTATAACACAAAGAATAACCCGAGTAAATATAAAATGCAGTTTTTAAATGATTATTTAGTTGATTAAGAGAAAAATGCTGGCCTTATGTGAAAAAGTAATTACCTCCCTTGCTAAATGACAAATGACCTGTGATTTTTGGAAAGCTGAGCTCAATTTCACTTGCCATACGCAGGACTGATTACTGCTAGACGTGTTGAATCAAGAAATCATTTAAATATAACCTGTATGACAATTTGAAGCACGGTAGAAGATCTAAAAAAGCAACATGATCTAATGAAATTCAAGAACAGGTGAGAGACAAAGTTATTGACATGTCTCAAAAGGGTTATTAAATCATTTCTATGGCTTTGGGACTCCAAAGAAGCACAGTGGTAGCCATTATCCACAAATGTAGAAAACTTAAAACAGTGATGAACCTACCGGGAGTGAACTACAGGTCTTATTTGCCTCAGTTACGGTCAGCGTTAACGGTTCAACAAGACTGGACAAAATTAACTGAAGGTCGGCGCTCCCTGTGACTGTGCTGCCTTCTGTTGGCGTGTTACAAAACGTTTTTTGATACCCCCCTGGTATTGGGAAATGGTGTTTCTAGAATCATTTTCACATGTGAATAAGCCACCACATTGCATCCTGTAATCAAAGCTAAAGGACACAGGAACAGAATTTCCAACTGCCATAATTATAGGTGGAAACATTTAAGGTGTTCAATTCTGTCTATATAAAGAATTTCCTACTGCTATGTTTACCATTTAATCGCATTTAAGCAAATTTCAGCTTATTATTATTATTATTATTATTATTATTAGCCTAGAAGCTACTATGGATCAAACTGGGAAAAATGAATCAATAGAATCAAAACATTCATGGAGTTAAAAATGTATTTAATTAACTTTTACAATATAAGATTTACAAATTACCAACATTTATAAATGTACTTTAGTCCATATTTGCGTGGGAAAACACAATCACATGTATTTATTTATATATATTTTTTTTATCCAAAGCTTAAAAAAAAAGACCAGTCCAAAGCCAATACTTTGCATAGGATACAAGCTCCTTGACTCATCTTGACCATTGTTCATATTAATTCTCAGTGTCTAACTGGTATTTGTTCAGACCAAGGCTGATGTCTATGTTGCTGTAGATGACCGTGGTGATTAAGCTCTGGTCTCTGGTGGGAGAAATGTATTATTATTATTATTATTATTATTATTATTATTTATTTATTTATTTTTTTTTACAAACTGACCCTCATTTAACCCCACAAAGTGTGCCCTAACCTGAGGCCACTTGCGGGATAAATGATGCATGCATGGATGGATGGACACTCCTTATTTTTTTTTTGTAAAAGAAAGAGGCTTGAATGGAAAAGTAAATTTGATCAGGCAATCAATTGAATCTTACAGAATGTGTTCTATGCATATTGTTGCTTATTTAAATAATAACTTTTGCTAAGAAATAAGCTGCATTTGATTGCTTGGGTTAAGTTTATCTAAGTTTTATACAGAGTTCCACTTTCTCTGGTATTTAATTTTTTTAATGGATGTCTTAGGTTTATAGTTTCATACAGTTTAGATTTTTAAGATGGGGATAGCTTGCATTTAAATAAATTTAAACTATAATTTATAAATAATTTTTTACTAATAAAATTACTAATAAAATACTAACACGTGTTTACAGAGTCTTATTTTTCATTAAGTGACCTTGTACCCTTTCTATTTGACTTAAATGAATGTAGATATATTTTCACTTACATTTCTAGTGATTTCCTGGTTCTTCTTTTTTTCTTCCCTGAAGAGAGAACAGCTATACAGCAAAGACTTTAAATCAGTGTTGGAAAAAAAATATTGGAGCTTATTGTAGGTAAAATGTACTTGCATATCAGAAAAACAAAGGTGCCAAAACCCAGGAAAATCAGCAGGATTGATATAACAGTTATTGGAATCATATAATTCACCTTATAATGAGAACATTTAGAATTAGTAACAAAACAATGATATTCAGTACATAATTCAGACTTTCTGTCAAGTGTCATGCATACTTACAGCTATATCATTCTCTGGAGTCCAGTTGTTAGAGTCATACCGTGTTCACCATTTTTGTAACCAAAAGAGAAACAAATTAAAGGTGACATTGCAAATGTTTTTTGGAGTTTATATTATTATATTTTACAGTCATAAAGTATAATAAATAATTAAAAGCAGCTGTAAGTTAGAAGTGGCACAATGTTATTCATGACTTTTGCTATACCATGTGTTGGTCCAGTGTGCCATGGGTCCATTGTTACCAGCTCAGTGGTACTTGGTAATAAAGAATTCACTATAGTTTGTGAAGGTTCTGTTTAAAAAATAAAAAGAAAGAAAAGAAAAAAAGATATAGTTACTTTTGTATTTGGTGCTGTCTTGAATATATCTAATACCTGTGTAATCGCACTCTAAACATGCTAGTCGAAATAGGCTTGATTGGCATAACAGAAAAATGATTGCCTGATTAGCAGGACATCATCAAATCCTGACATTGTCACAGCCACAGACGAGGAAGCAAAATGATCTGTGCTGTGTAGGTATGAAGAATGGGTGGCACTCTTTCTCATGTAGATCAGTGTGGCACTAGCCAATAGTAGGCATCATGTGAGCTCATGTATGTGAAAGAGGGCAAATCTGACTTTTTTCTCCTCAGGATGTGCTGTTTAAGGCAAAGCATTTAATTATTATTGTCTAACACAATGAATTGTTCTGTTTTATCATAGTTATTTTGATATTTAGAACTGATTAAGATTGATAGACTTAAAGCACATTACAGTGATGATACTCTGAGCCACAGTAAAACGTAGGAAAGGTGCAAATGGTTTGGTACATCTGTGAATGATGATATCGGCTCAGGGTGGCTCGGACCCACTGCAGTTGTTCCCATGAACATTTAGAGAGTGGAACACCTGATCCTTGAAAATTAACAGACAACTTGTCAACATGTAGATGAGACACATCTGTCTGTGGGAGCTGTACACACACAATCATTCACAAACCCCACTTGCACATTATATTTATATTTACATATATACTTTATAGATCCTCTTTAAATCCCCTGTCAAATGTCCAGATTTGACTTGAACAACCCTTTTATTCAGTGATATGGCATGGGTAATATTCTTTTGAGGAAGCCAGCTGAGGTGGTCTACATGTCCTTTTTTTATTTTATCGCAGTGTGTGCGTGTGTTTGTTTTGTGCATCATACAGTATGTCACTGCGTTAACAGCCAGACAAACTTCTAGAGTGCCTTATAATAACCTGCATGTGAGTCAGTAAACGAAAGCATTGGCTGCGGTGTGTGTGTGTGTGTGTATCCATTTACTGACTCACACGCAGACGGTTCTCAACATTTAATTTATGAAACTCCTCTTCCAAATGCATGACCAGTCACTTAATGTCTAGCAAAGACTCAGTAATAAATAAAAGAAGTCTTCTTTTGATACATTCGTATCAAAATTATCAGTAGGCTACATGTATTCAAAATTAAAATTACCACAAACAATAATCATGGCACAATAAGCAATATAAGAGTCATGACCATTACAACAATAGCTAAAGTGTAGCAGTATCAGTGAGCCACACCAGATTGGTTAATCCTTCATTTTTTTTTCCAAGGGAAGTAAAGTCCACCTTTCCTTCCCTTAGTATAGTTCTGACAAATCGGAGTTTAATGACATTATAAAGATAGATCCTTATCTGATTGGTTATTTTATTTATTTATTTATTTATTTATTTTTTACAAAGGAAATCCAACTGGCTATTTTTTGGGGTGAGGACTATTTTGCGCACTGTAAAAAAAAAAGTTTGAAAAGTTTAAAAAACAGAGAAGTGAGCAACAGCACAGAGGAGTTTATTATCGAAACAAAGCTGTTAAACAAAGTGGTTATTTCGTATCTAAAATGAGGTACAGCCATAGCCAAAAGTGACACAAATATTAATTTTCACAAAGTCTGCTGCCTCTGTTTTTATGAATGCAATTTGCATGTACTGGTCAGATGATTTTCAAGTAATTGCAAAGTCCGTCTTTCAGTAGAAAATTAACTTGATAAAAAAAAAAAAGAAAGAAATTCCACGGTTTCGTCTTATCGAACTGAACTTCAAAATGGAAATCATTGTTACATTTTTAAAACTGTCCAAACTGATTTCTCCAGAATATTAAATCTGTAGTGAGTATCATGAAACAGTAGCAAAGAAATGTTTCATAATTGTGTTATGTTTAATTAGATAGGGAAGTCGTTTTTTTAGCACTGCAGTAGCACATGATGTTAATGTTGCTAAACATATGAAATACTTTTTGAAATAATACAAAACGCACTCAAAGTTACACTTCCCTTATGAATTTTTTTAAATTGCAATCTTATTTCCAAATGGAGGCTATAATGTATGTGTTGTATTATGGCCTTTCAGTATTAAAATTGGGGTTGTTGGAGTGAATATGTACCTTTCATAATGATTAAGTTGACTATGATTTTTTCATTATTGAACCATCCAGGAACATGCACAATACAGCCATATTTTCCAGAGTCGTCCGGAGTAGTGCCGAGGATTGTCAAAGATGCATCTCCTCTCTGTAATTCTCCATTTAGCTGATATCTCTGTGATGCTTGCCTCACCACTACATCTCCATCCGAGGCAATAATTTCATCACCACAACCAGAATATGGAATATCTCCCCTCATCCAACATATCTCACATTTCCCATGATAAGATAAGTTATATTTGCAAGGTAGAGTGACGTTCTGTCCACTGAAGACTTGAACAGTTTTGCACCTGCTTGGACAGACTAAAGAGGGATGTGAAGGAGAAGTTAGATATTGTGTAGCAGTGATTTTTTAAATGTTGTTACAGTGGGGTATAGAAAAGATATAAAAAAAAAAGAAAAATGTATAATATTGTACAATATAATATAATATAATATAATATAATATAATATAATATAATATAATATAATATAATAAAAAGATCTTTAGATAGATGACTGTGAAAAAACCTTTAAAAACCCCTGTTTTACGCAGTTAATCTGGATCACGGGTGCAATACATCAATGTTCATACAGCTGTGTTACACCACACATAAGTGCCCATTCTTGACTATAAATTTGCTTTCTATTGTCTATTAAAGTAATCCCGTTTATTGGGTATTATATTTGTAATGTAACCGATACATGAACTTGAACCAAATAATTAAAATGAATCAGTCACTACATTTAACTTAATAACACAACCCTGCAGTATGCAGTATGTACAGTAGCCTCAAATACTTTGACTTTTTGTTAATCGTGCCTACCTGTGAGACAGAGAACGAGGCAGACTAAGGAGATCTGAGAATATACCCAACCCATGGTGGTAGCTTTGCTCTGACTGATGAATCTCTTTACTTCTCTCCTCTTTATTTGAGCGTTTCACATTTAACAGAAACTACATGTGACTTCCTGCCTGATGTCAGGGGAAATCATGTGTCATTCTATGCTGTCAATTTTTATTAGATAAACAAACTGAACTGTGGTTACAAATCAGTTCTGACTGCATCAACTGAATCTTAAGAAACATAATTAAATGTTTGTTTTTTTTCCTAAAGAAAAAAAAAATTAAATAATTTTTTTAAATATAATTCCAGCATGTCAGATTCATAATGTTGTTCCTCTAAGTCTGATCAGTGTTGCAACACTAGGTGCCACTATTGGGCTAATTTTTTCAATTATATCGACAAACCAATATGTTTTTTAATCAATTCCTCTTTCATCTTGGTCATCCTTGTGCAAGAGTTTTATCCTGGTGAAAATCACAATGGGTCCGAAGCCTATCCATAAAACATTGGGCGCGCACTGGATGGGCTGCAACTGCATTAGACGGCACCATTTATACACACAAACACACAAATGCACTACACTACACTTTCACACACTCCTTCACACATAGGGCCAATATAAATAGAGTAGCTATTTTACCTGAGAATGAGAAAGTTTTTTGTGAGCTGGGAGGAAATCAGAAAACCTCACGCAAACAAGTACAGACATGGTGAGAAGCTCAACACACAAAGTGGTACATTATTCATTTGTTTATTGCATGCATTTAGTGATATTTATTGAAAATTAGATATCATTTATAGGTATAGAATAGCTACATCATTTTCAATTTCATGAAAAGAGTAAAGTGACTTAAGTGTTCTTTAGCTCGTTCCTCTGGGGTGAACTTTAAAGATTTTACCTACAGTGTAATGGATTTCACATTGAGAGCAGGTTCATTGCTTTCTAACAGGCTCCGCTTTGAATCTCTCTAAATTCTTTGTTCTATTGTTCATAGAACAATTAAGGTTTATTTATCCTTTTGTCTGGGTGACCTCTTTAGGATTACTTGTCTGTATAACTGCTATATATATAAAACAGAAATTTTCCATGCATAGAGGATTCCATGCAGAACCTAAAGAACTAAAGAACTTCAGGGTATATGCACTATGTTACCAAAAGTATTCGCTCGCCTGCCTTCACATGCATATGAACTTGAGCGCCTGGCTTTGTGCACTGGTGCGCAGTCATGTTGGAACTGGTGTTGGGTTGTTTTTCCAGAGCTGGACTTTTGGATAATTTCATGCTCCCAGCTTTGTGGGAACAGGATTTGTCGGGGATGGCCCTTTCCTGTTTCAACATGACAGCGCACCAGTGCACAAAGCAAGGTCCATAAAAACATGGATGAGTAAGTTTGGTGCCGAAGAACTTGATTTGCCTGTACAGAGTCCTGACCTCAACCCGAATAAACACCTTTGTGATGAATTAGAGCGGAGACTGCGGGCCAAGCCTTCTCGTCCAACGTCAGTGTCTGACCTCACAAATGCTTCTGGTCAGAAAAATACGGTCCAAATTTTCCATAAACTCACTCCCAAACCGTGTGGAAAACCTTCCCAAAAGAGTTGGAGCTGTTATAGCTGCAAAGGGTGGGTCAACATCATATTAAACCTTATGGGTTAGGAATTGGATGTCACTCAAGTTTATAAGCACGTGAAGGCAGGCGAGCGAATACTTTTGGCAATATAGTGTACATATAAAGAGGTTAAATCTTTTTGTTGGTGATTTAAGGCTAGTTTTTAACTTTCATGTGATATATTTTATCATCTTTTTCCCCTTTCACATGTGTGTTACCATCATGTACATAAAATATGAAACAGATTTGAGCCCAGGTGGTAGTATTTACATTCAATTTTTCATTTTTTTTTGTCAAGCACATACAGTGGAAAAAGATTTTGAGAAATTTGAGGTACAATTTTATGAGGACACTAAAGACAAGTAAAAGACCAATAAGTATTAATAAGATAAAACTGTTTTCAAGTGCAAAACTGTAGTACACTATCCATCCAACTAAAACAAATGAAAAAAATATGCTTTACGAACAAACAAAAAAAAGATATACAGTAATGCATACTTCAGGCAAAGTATTAAAGGGATAGTTTACTTGGAACCAGATTAAGTTTAAGGATGAGATTAAAATTATGTAGGCCTAGGTGTTTTTTAAACTGGATAGTCTCTCGCATTAGAGTAAAAGGGGGGAAAAAACAGTTAAAAACTGAATAATTATTACACTTGTGTTAAAAAAAGTAAAAAATTAACATTCCATGTTTGTCCGAATAATGTAATAATTCGCTGTAATACATCATTACTAATGAACACCCACATGTGCGACAGGCATATGGGAAGGGGAGATGCTGCTGCTGCTGCTGCTGCTGTGGTGGCGTCTGGGGGCATTTTCCATTTCACTGCTGTCTTCACGTTTTCTGGCGCGCCGCAGTTCTAAGGGCAGAAAGACTTTAGTGCATAGCAAGCAAAGGGCCTCATGAGTCATCTTTTTCACTTCCACTCTTCCAGAGAGACACTGTCTGAGAGCTAAATTAAACTGCCATGCAGCAGAAGGAAATGTGGAAATTTCCTCAACACGACAAACACAACTCTCTCGATTTTGCATATGATGTATTGAGTGATGCTAGTTTTAGCTTTTAATTTGATTTAGATTTCAAGCATTTTATAAGAATTGTTGAGAAAATGCTGCATACTACAATCAAGTTTTGAAATCTGTCAATTCAATGTCGACGCTTCTTGAATTTTGTTGAGCCAAGGGGACAGAAAATGCATAAAAAAGATTTGTCATGTTTTTGTCATTCATAGAGTACGCTCACAAATGCAAGCCATATAATGTTCCATCGACAAATTCCTTGTTTAGCCAGAACATGGGCAATTCAAACTAATAATTTTTTTTTTCAATCTTCATAACTTTAAACCACATTGCAATGCATGTTAATGTTAATAGCCAGAAAATAATTTGTAAAAAAAATTAAACACTTAATCAAATCATGGTATATGAATAAGATAAGATCTGGCAATTAAACCAAAAAGAGTCTTCTGTAAAGTTTCTTCACGTTGTACTATATTAACAACACTAAAAAACATTATTTGATGATCTACCATATGTATTTAATTGCTTGTTGAAAATATGCACTCATTTCAAATCTTCAAACTTCAAATCTTACAACAATGTGACAAACACTCAGACATCACTATTTTAAAAATTGTCATGCTTCTGTAGTGGATATCATGATGTGGACTTGGGAACACTTTGGTAAACGTTTGTCCATTAACACCATTTGTCACTGCATCTACAAATGAATTCTTAAAGACACTTACATCAATACTGTCCAGAGTTTTCAAAGACTTCTCTGGGTGCTGTCTCATCTGAGATGGACAGTGGCACACTGGAAACGTGTTTTCTGGTCTGAGGAGTCAACATTTCAAATAGTATTTGGAAACAACGGCTTTCATGTTCTCTGGATTAAAGAGGAAAAGCACCATCCAAGCTGTTATCAGTGTCAGGTCTAAAAGCCAGCATCAGTCATGGTATGAGGGTGTGCAGTGCCTGTGGCATGGGTAAATTGCAAATCTGTGAGGGCACCATTAATACAGAAAAAAAATATGCTTTTTGGAGCAATATAGCCTCATAGCTGACATCCAGAAAGCATCTTTTTCAGAGACACCCCCGTATTTTCCAGCAGGACAATGCCAAACCGCATTCTGCTCAGATTACACATGGATGGCTGCTAAACACAAAGTATGGGTGCTAGACTGGCCTGCCTGCTCCAAATGAAAATGTGTGGTGCATTATGAAGTGCAAAATGTGGCAAAGAAGACTCTGTACAGTTAAACAGCTGAAGACCTCCATAATGGAAGAATCAGGGAAAATCCCACTACCTAAATTTGACCAACTGTTGTCTTTAGTGCCCAAATGCTTAAAAAGTGGTATTAACAGAAATAGTCATGTTACACAGACGTAAACAGTTGGGAAAATGTTGCATCTATCAGATTTAAAAATGAGTGCAAATTTTCAACAAACCATTAAATTCACATGGTAAATCATCAAATAATGAGTTAATGAGTTTTTAATATAGAAGAAAGTGAAAAGACGCACAACGGATGATTCCTTTTGTTTCTATTGTCCATTCCTACTCGGCCTCAACTTTTTTGGAATTGGGGTTGTATCTAAGAGCATTTAATTTAACCCACATTAGATCTTTATAGCACATCCATAAACAGTTTTAAAGCACTTCAGCAGGATTTACATAAGGCATACCAAGACTGATGGTTTTAGGAAGGTACAGTATTTTTCTTCTTCTTTGGTCAAAAGAGGGAAGGAACTGAATCATAGGATCTTATGGGTCATCTGTTCAAGTAACATGTCCACATCATCAAAGTATCAGTTAAAGCTAAGCACTTGCATACACCAAGGTTAAAATGTTCTTTGGTGGGGGTTTTTTGAGAGTCAATCAGAGTATCTGCTTTGTCCACATCAGAATTGATTTTAGGTCAGTTGTGTTAAAAAGTGGTTCAGATCATTTCCGTACACCAAACTGACTGTCTTTTTAACCCCGCCTGGAAGATTCCAAAAATTGATGTAATGCCTATCAGATGCTCCTGATTGGCCTTTTCTCATAATTATGTGTTAATTGCTATCACTTTTGTTACTGTTAAAGTACCTATCTAATACTGCTAGACCAACATAAATAAGCCAAAATGAACTATGCAGGTGATCACCATGACAAAGATTGACCTTCTTGCAGGTTTGCTCACAAGAAACTAAGTTAAACTGTTTGGCCTAAAAAATCAGTGTTATGTATGAAGGAAAAAGGGTGAGACATTTAATCTGAAGAACATTATTCCAGCTGTGAAGCATGGGGCGGGCAATATCAAGTTTTATCAAGGCTGAAATAGAGGATGCCCCCCAAATTAACTCAGTTAATTATCCAACGGTCAGTGGTTCGAGCCCCAGCACTGTCAGTTTGCCTAGGTTGCTGTTGGACTCTTGATCGAGACCCTTAACCCTATCTGCTCCAGGGGTGCTGTATAATGGCTGACCCTGTGCTATGACCCCAGCCTACTTACAATAAAGCTGGGATAGTGAAGAATAAAGAATTTCACTGTATTTCACAGTATTGTATATGTGACATATAAAGGCTGAACTGAACTTTTCCCAAAAGCACTTTAAAACACTTGAAACTCAAGCGGCACAGATACAGTACATGCCGGCAACTCAGCATAGGTCAATGATTATTTTAAAAAAGTGCTTATATAGAAGCCTTTCTGTGTGTGTTAACGTGGAGGATTCAGTTATTCCTTTTATAAAGGGCACATTTTACCAGAATATTAGAATGAAGTTGTAGAACTCTCAAAATGAGCACATGATTATTGTTATTTTTATTTATTTCTTGGTCATAAAAACAACCAAAAACAACTATAGAAACAAACACATGATTGTGTGTATTTGTGCTATTTCTTTGCCTTTGTGACCCAGTTTCTAATTTTTCACTCAGTCGTGTTTGGGGAAGTTGGTTAAAATGAACTAAAATTCAGTTCATCATATTGTCTATTTTATACTAAAAAAAAAAGGGATATGTCACTCTATACTGCACAATCCTAAGACCTACATATGTTAATTAAAAAATAGCAAAATAAATAATGACTCAAATGCTCTGAGCTTTAAGGGCTACGTTTTAAATATGCTTACATTATAACTCCTTTTATCACTATGTACTGTAACGCAATCAACACATTCTTTTCTTTTGGGAACAAAAGGTAAATTCATTTTTAATGAGTTTCAGTCAGTTGTTGTAAGTGTAGCAGGATGAGCTGTCTCATCATGTTGACTATATTTATTTGGGCAATTATTTACAACTGGCTATACTGCCATACTCGTGGTATGTTTCTTAAATGCTTTCCTTAGGTTTCCTTTGGACTCATTAACAGTGAGGTATTTTCCTACCAGCCCTGTTTGTAGAGTGCGCGTGCTGTTTTATGGTGCGTCTGACTGTCTTGCGTCTGACTGTCTTGCAATCTCTCTTCTATGCTTTGGGACGGAGGCACTTATTTAAATTGGTTTGTAGACTCATTTTGGCTTTTTCTACAGTGATGTAATTTTTCTGTGGACTCTCCTGTGCGTAGCGTGCACATTTCGTTTCGTTATGCCGTCTGACTTCTGCTTTTGTCTCAGGTATGAGCACTCTATGTCATTTATTATATTTTTGGGAATGGTTTTCATTTAATTGAAATTGTAGGTTTTTCCTGATTAGGAGGGAAATCCCTTCCTATCGACTATCCGTTGTGTAGCATATGCTTTTTGCTGCATGCCCAACTTCCCGGGTTTTGTTTCAGTTTTTACCTAGACGACTGGGTTCCCTTGGTAACAACATTGCCTTACTGGTGTCAGTAAGTGGCTCGTTCCCTGTACTTCCTGGTTGTACCGGGATTGCTAGGGGTTGTTCATTCAGCATCCGGGAATGTATGTTTTATTAGTACATTTTATCATTCTCTGTGGTATGTACATGTTCAATTGATTTCATTTTAATTAGGAACTACAGTAGTTACTCAAATGGAATGGTTATTACCGTCGCGCTCACCGCCTATGCATATGCTCTACACAACGGATAGTCGATAGGAAGGGATTTCCCTCCTAATCAGGAAAAACCTAAAATTTCGATTAAATGAAAACCATTCCCAAAAATATAATAAATGGCAAAGAGTGCTCATACCTGAGACAAAAGCGGAAGTCAGACGGCGCAACGAAACGATGTGCACGCTATGCACAGGAGAGTCCACAGAAAAATTACATCACTGTAGAAAAAGGCAAAAGTGTAAAAACATCAGCGGCCAAAATAAATCAGTTGCATTTCAAAGTCATTCGTAAAATGGCCGCCAGGTGGCGCAAAGTGACATTTTC
>JAOVVB010000020.1:12487061-12513208 GCA_028570985.1 Heterobranchus longifilis | reverse complement strand
GATGGAACCAAAAAACCTAATGTACGCTTCTGGGATCTTATATTCGCCAGCAAGCTCAGTAAAACCTAACAACTATTTTACTTATAGTACCGTGCAAAAGTCATGGGCACATACAAAAATATGGCACAAGCAAAAGATGCTTTTGAAGACGTTTCTGCATAAAAGAAACTTCTATAAAGAGCAATAAAGAGTAATAAAATAAACAGTCAATATTTGGAGTGAAAGCTCATTGCTTATAATCAGGAGTTTTAGACACAGATTTGTGCAGTTTTATAAACCTATATTAAAAAATTTGGTGCAGCATATAATATGATGCCAAAGACTTTTGCACAGTACTGTATACAGTATATCCATCCATCCATCCATCCATCTATAGTTCAACTTGGGACAGTGGAGGACAATGGTGATCATTGTATTTTATTTATTCCCATTTTTACAACTGAGGTAGTAAAAACTCACACATTCACACACTAAGGGCGATGTGGAAATGCCGATTAGCCTACTCTGCATGCGTGGGAGGAAAAACAGGAGCAAACATCCATGCAACATCCATGCAAACTCCATGCACACAGACCCTGAGGCGGGAATCCAACCCGGACCTTGGAGGTGCAAGGCTACAGTGCTAACCACTAAACCATTGTAAAACCATTTTCTAAGCAAAACCTTAGAAACACACGTTGATTGGTAGAGCTCAGGTAGTAGAGGCATTTCAACAAAATGATCTGAAAATATTTTATGGATCTTGCCATGGCTGTCTGCCACCAAGGGGCATGTTGGACAAGGAACCATTCTGTCAAACATAGTGGTAAAATCACAGTCTACCTAATGATCTTGCTAGCTAAAATCTTTGTAGATCAGCACAATTCCCTTACACAGTGAATGTCACTTTGTTGGATCAAGCTGGTTTTAGCTATATGCCTTAATAAATTGGACATAAGCCCATTTGTAATCAAATCCCGGCTGTCAAAATGTCTGTAATGCTCCCGTGCCACATCGAGAATGGAGTCTTTAAAAGTAATTTTCTTCCTATGTATTTTTGGGGTAACCAGACTTAAAAATATTTGAGCTGTTTTACTGGATGTCTCTTTTGATCATTTTTTTCATGCTATGACTTAAACTTTATCATAGCTCTTCTAAAAAGGTATATATTAGTTCTGACTTCTGCAATTATGAAACCATTTTCCAAGCATAATCTTAGAAACACACGTGGATTGATAGAGCTCAGAATTAACTGATCCCTGCAAGTTGGTGCCAGATGGCTTTTTGGCTGTATTTGTGAAGTCTGCAAACTGCCTGTAACTGACAGAAACCACGGGACAGCAAGCAGGCCTTAATTTAATTTCATACTTTATCCAATGGACAAATGCTTCTCATGCCATTCTCACACAGCGTTTCTAGAAAAAACGGTTATTATAAGATAATAAACTGCTAATATGGTATCGTAAATTTACTGGTGTCTTCTATTTGTACACCAGATCGTACAACAGAATACAATATACTGTATAATGGTGTGTGTATGTGTGAAGTGTGTATATGGACAGACTGGTTACTGGCTCCATTCTGGCATTCATTCACATTTTACAACATGTTTTTCACTTCTGATTTATGTTCGACCTAACTCGGGATCATAATATCATCTTATAGCTCTTGTCAGCAAGTTTGAGCTTACATTTTTCATTCTTGTAACTACTCAAATAATTTAAGATAATTACTATAATTCAGATTAGTTAATACAGTACATGACATGTTTTAGGATGAATTACTGAATAGAAAGCTATAAGAGGAAAAAGTACACGTCCCTATTTTTCACAAGAAGAAACGCTGGCGTAGCATTGCGTGAAACCTTTGAGGGTTTCCCCACAGGGACAATCAAACAAGCTAAAAGTGGTTTTTACTAGTATACAGTATTGATTGCTTAAATCTAGGGAATGTATAGCAATCTGGGAAAGATTGTCACTGTGGCTGAATTCTGTCAAACAGCCAAACAAACATATTTGGACGGCTCAAATTTAAGGCGCCATAAATATATTACGACAAAATGATGTGAAAATATTTTATGGATTTTTTTTTTTTTATCTTGCTTTGGATGTCTCCCACCAAGGGGCATGTTGGACAAGGAGCGAGTTTGTCAAACAGGGTGGTTAAAAACATGATAAAATCTTTCTAGTTTAGCATAATTTACTTTTACTTTTTTTTTCCTTACACTGCCACATTTTTTGGATCAGTCTGGTTCTACCTATATGCCTTAATGAAATGGATATTAGCTAAGCCCATTTGTAATCAAATCCCAGCTGTCTAAATGTATGCAATGCTGACAATGGATTCTTTAAAAGTAATTTTCTTTTTTTCTTCTCTTTATTTTTGAGGGGTTACCAAACTGTTAAATGCTATACATGTGCTTTAAATATTTTAGTACAGAAAAGCTGCAGAAATATATGTACACAGTGGTTAGCACTGACACCTTGCACCTCCAGCATTAAGGGTTTAAATCTTGCCTCCTGTCTGGCATGTACCTATCATTATACCCTGAGTTTCCTGGGATAGGCTCCAGGACCCCTGTGACCTGACACAGGATAAGCGGTATAGATAATGGATAGATGGATAATGTCATGGTGTCTTCATATGTTACATTTCTGATAAAAAAAAAAAACAATAAAATAAGCATGGCTGATTATGTATCCTTGGTGTCCAAAGTTTATTTCTTTCAACACTGTAAAGCAATGCTGAAGGCGTCCAAAATATGCGATAATCTCCTTTGAACAGTTGATACTGAGATGTATCGGCTACTTATGCGCTGTAAATCCTAACAGCTCTAATCTGAGGTGCTGTTTGTTAATCGGTGATTTCTGAGGCCGGTGACTCTAAATGATCTTCTCCTTTGCAGCAGAATGAAGTTTTGTTCTTGCTTTCCTGGGATGGTCTTCATGAGAGCCAGTTTCATCATGGGGCTTGATGGGTTTTTGCAAATGCCCTTGACAATACTGTTCTTGCACGACCTATTCCAGAAGAGCTGACCTTCATGTCTTAAAATAACAACTGACCCATGTTGTTGTTACTTAATTACCTAATGCAAAGTTTTGAAAAAGGCAGTATTGTTATAGAATGTAGAAAATAAATCCCAACTCGTGTCCATATTTTTGACTGCTGCTGAACCTGTAAAATCTATATGAAACACGTGCACATACTGTACGACTACTCCCTGAGTGACTGAGCAGGCAAGAGCTAAAGAGATTGAGTCCGGGTTTTTTTGCACTTTACCAATACAATGCCACAATGAACTCTGATTATCGTACTTCATGCATTTCAAAGGCCAGGTTCGATGCTACTGTTGCTCGCTGCAGAATGTTCACTGCCTACAACAGGTCACCTTCCGTTTTCAAAAATTATTATTATTTTTTTTTATTTCTGGGCTACTTATTGCCCTAGATTAGCAAGATAAGCTAAATGTGGGGGGAAAAAGCTAGAAATGTGCCTTGACCACCAGATACCAATTACACAAAACCTGACTAAATCTTAAAAGCATAAAAATAAAATACATAAATAAATAAAAACAGTATGTATAGGATTGTGGCTGCAGCGCCCCTGGATAAGTTTTCTAGTTTTAGAGACAGACATGTTCAGAAGGGTCATGTCGGTTTTAACTGAGGTATTAATATGGGTGTAATTTAGGCGTATTTGGTACGCTTCCATCCGACACTCATTCATCACGCTATCAGATTCACAACCATTCCATTTCCTGCTCACTGCTTGCTGTTTATCTTGAGCTAATACCACTTCCTCTTAGTTTTACATATTATTTCAATACACACAGACCAGGTAATGTTATATTCTGCTCTTTTGCACAACTATTTATGTACACTTTGTCGTCACTAAAATTGCACATCAATGGTTGCACTGCGTTTCACTTTGTATTACAGTATATTCAAGTATTTCTCAATTTCCTTTGTCGTCTTCTTCTCTTTTTTTTTATAATTTTTTTTACTAATATTTATATATTATTTACATATACATATAGTGTCATGTTCAAAAGTTAGTACCCCTTTTTAGTTCTTTTTGTTTTGTGAACAAATATAATAAAAATCAGCTGATCATAGTGGCTTTCAGTATTAGGCAAAAGCAACCACAGATGAACAATAATTTTTTCCATCCATCTAGGAACATCTGTAGTCCAACTAGGGAGCGTGGAGGTCAATTAGCCTAGTGTCCATGTCTTTGAACTGTGGGAGAAAACCAGGGTACCCAGAGGAAACACACCAAGCACGGTGAGGAGATGCAAACTCCATGCACACAGATACCGAGGTGGGAATCAATCCCAGACCCTGGAGGTGCAAGGCGACCTCTTTCTATCTATCTAGTAATCTCTAATCTGCTGTCATGCTATCATGCTATCCTATTAGCACTTAAAAAAGAGCATGCTTAGGAGAGGTGTTTCCTTTTTTTTCTTAAAACCCTGTAAGGCCTTCCTCCGTCAAGATAAAGAAAAAGCTATATGTGAACATACGCATTCTTTTCGTTTCAAACAGAGCATGGGAGTACAGTATAGCTTTTAGGGAGTTTTGAGTTTTGGTCTTGATTCCAGGCTTTCCAAAAAGTGTATACTGAAAAATACGGTACCCCTGCACAGCTATGCAACCCCACTGTGGTCAGCTTTCCCCGAACACATTAAGTGTTTGTCGCTTAAACCCTAGTGTCATCCCATATTTGTCAAAAGAATTCCCAGTAGATCATAAATGATCTTGCTTCCCCTGCTTTGTACAGTACAGTATGTATTTCTAAATGCACTCCGCCCTCCCCCCCTCCTTATCTATCCATCTATATTCATCTCTCTATACCTAGAGCTGGTGGTTTTTGTTCCAGTACTGATAAATGTGGTATTTAAGCTCACATAAAAGAAAGGGAAAATTACAGAATGCAGTCATCAGCATGAAGTGACCATAAATCTTCCAGAGCCATCATGACGGCTCTCTCCCCATAATATACTGCTTGGTGTGATGCTGTTTTCCACTGAACTTGTGAGGTGTTAAACAGAACTGATGGGTTTTCAGACACAGTCTGGGCAGAACGGCGATTTTCCATAGACTGAAAGTCTTAGCATTTTTAGTCCCTATTTATCCTCGTCATTTGAATGGTTATTTAATTTTCACCTGTATATGTCCAAAAGAGAAAAAAAAACAAAAAAAACAGCGCATTTAAAGACACATTTTAAACCTATGCCATGGAAATATTTTTCATCATGGTTTATATTTTATTCAGTAGTGCCTTATATGGCAAACGGTATTATACATAGACGCAGCTTCATTACAAATAAATGACTCTCTGGGGATTATACCTAAACTGACATTTAAAGCTCTTCCAGCAGCGGTAAGAAACGATTTAGCAAGTACCAACGAGCTGTACAATGCAATGCATTTTCCTTCACATGTGAGTAAAAATGTGATTTTTTGAGGCTGAATGATTTTGACAAACAGCAACAAGATGCTGAGAATAATGCTAATCAGTGCAGTTTGTCAGCGCTGCACTCTCCCCATCCACTGTTCCGCTCAGCGTGCCACATTCTCTGCGGCACAGTGCGGCTCAATGCTCTGTGCCCCTGGCAAACGTCCAGTCAGATGAATTACGATGACTTTTATCTAGATTCCAGTGCAGGGCCATCTCAGGAAGCTTTTATTAGTTCAAAATTCCATAACAATCCCAGGAATATTTTTAGCACTGACTTGTCATGTTGAACAAACAAACCGAAAAGAGCTGTACAGTCATGAATTATGCCTTATATTTACCAGGATTTATGTTTGCAAGCTTATCTTGTGGCGGATGTGAAATGGTCATTAATATGCTAAAATAAATGAAATTTATATGTAAACCTATATTTAAGGTTATGAATTTTCAGATATCAATTTCATAATCTGTAACTTGGAATTATATTCTTTTTTTAAAGACAAAATTTTCTCTTAGCAAGTACAAAAGAAAGAAAAAACATTGGGGGGAAAAAGTGTCAAATTATTAAATTAAGTTTATTGAATGTGTTGTTTATTTTATTAAAATATAGAATATCTCCCTGTAGACAAAACAAGTTATCTCACTAATTAGTTCGAGACTATCTGGCTGAAGACTTGTGCTAATAGGAATCAGCTGGTTTAGTTAATGGATGGAACAAACATGTGGCAGGACTTCTACTTTCTGAAATCGTGGAGTCCACCTCTGCCAAATGGCTAAAACTCTCAAGTGAATTTCTGTACATGATCTTCAGGAAGCAGTCATGCAGGCATGGATTGCACGAGAGACAATAAAGTACTGTAGATGTCTTTTTGACTTTATGGCCAGACGGATCCAGCAAGTTTTGAATAATGCATACAAAATATTGATTGTTGTATAACAATTTAATTGCATAAAATAACAAATTATTCGTATTATTCCTGCTTGTCATTATTTGAGAATGTCATTACAAAACATTGAATTTCACTTTTGTCTCAATACTTTTGACCAGATTATTTGTTTATTATTCGTTTATTTATTTGGTCTTTTTTTAAATTTTGTATCTATTTTAATTTATGCAAATGCATTTAATTCAATGATTAGTTAATCTGAGCAAACAAATTAAATTATGCCTTATGTTTGCTGATTTCATATGTTTTTCAAAGAATATTTTACTAAAATAATATTTAATAAATTAAAATAAATATTCTTGAAACTTTTTTTTTTTTACATTAGTGGTTTTCAAACTATAATTATTATTAAATAATTATTGTAGCTTTCCATTTCTGAATTTTGGATTATGATAACACATTATAAGTTGACTTGTTTTTTAATTAATATGGAGCTCGGACAATGAACTTAAACATTCAAATATGCTTTATATATGTACTTAAATTATATACATGGCACATTAAATAAAAATTTTTTTTTTCCCCTTTTTAATATAGGATATTTATTAAATTTACTTTTTTGTAAATATATATATTCACTTCACTTCACTTTACTTTACATGCATTTGAACATTGGTGAAGGTTTTTGCTTTTCTCCTGGAAGAGGTATTAAAGGAATTATATTTACTAAAGGTCTAGTAAATGGGGGGAAAATTGCAAAAAATGTAAGTTTGTTTGTGTAAGGGTAGTGAATGTGTGATGTGTACTTCATTAAAATATGAGGAATATAAGTTATGTAAAATATTTCATTCATTTCATTAAAAAGTTTTACATCATTGTGACAGCTGCCACCCTCTGTAGATTAATCTCATTTACTTTCATTAATTTCAAAGCACTATAGGAATTTAATATACTGTATATGCCAATTCAATACAACGCTAACTTGTTTTATGGTGGGCTGTGAAATCTGCAGCTGTAAATTAAGAAAGCATGGAGCCCCCTGAGCCCTGGGGTTTCCTGGACCCCACTGTGAGAAATGCTGTTTTTGACATGCCACGGAAAACCTTTCTTTTTAGACTGAGTACAAGGAAATGCCTGCTTAAGTAATTTCTATTGTAGTAAACTGCTGTATATTTATAAAAGCATTTTTGGTTTAAAGCCTCTAATAAATCGTATTATTTGAAAAAATTATAGTTTCTTCATGGGTCTAAAAAACTTAATGATATACAATGATGTTTCTTTAATTTTTGGCAAGATGAGAGGTACAGTATCAAATGTAATATTGTAAGTGTCTACAGTGTGAAAGGGCTAAAAAACAAGAATTTTGGAAGATAATGGACATTATGATGCGCTTTGTGGGGTTTAGGCGATTAGTAATTTCAATATGTTGATTATGAACTTTTTTTTGCATGGTAAATATTTACATTAAAATTTTCTAAGTATTTAAAAAATGTATTTTCAGAAAAGTATTTATAAAGCTTTTTCCATCACCACTGGCTTTAAATTGTGTGCTCAGCATTTTTGTCTATAAATTCTGTATCCTAGTAATTTGATTTATTGAACAACATAGTGAGTGAGGGGGGGGGAAAGGAATTTCAGACAGTGTCATGTATAAAATTTGGCCAGCATTTCATTTTCTCCCCGGTTTAGTTTTGCCAGTTCCAACCGCCCACCAGCCAGCTCTCTCTTATCATCCAACAGCAACCAAATGCCGAGGGTGAAGGCTAACTTGTGCTTCCTCACTAACATGCCAACTGTTCAGACTGCTGCTCATGTTGCATCACAGAGCATCATAACACTCTCAAATGAAAAAAAAAAAAATGCAATCTACCCTTTTTCATACACAGTACATGGACTCACAGATGCCCATGACTTGACTATGTCACTCTGATTGACAGGAAAGACAGAGTGACATGGTGCCATCTGAGTGACCATCCCTCTCACCATGAGCCATGAATGGATTCAAACACCATAAGGTAAACACGTTTCTCTTTTTTCAGCCAAAGACTTCAAACTATTTAGATTTTATATAACTTAATATGCGAAACATATCAGCAAAATGAAAAAAAAAAAAGCACTCAAGCAAACCAGGAAACACAACAGCAAATTAAAAACTGTGACTGCAAACCCAGATCTCACCACAGAACATCAGACAACACAAATAAACAATAAAAAATAATGACCTGCAATTTATTTTTTTTATCCTTAATGGTTTGAGAATCCAATAAAAGTATCAAGTGGAGCACAACATAAGATAAAGCTTCTTAATTTGTGTCCTTTGAAAGATTTGCCTCAAGCACTAGCCCTTGAGCAGATCTGAAGTGTGCTTCATACTGCTTCTCCTCAATCTGTCCCTGTGCATGCATTGCTTTCAAACACATGCCTCGATCATAAGGAGGTTAAATAAACTAAATACATTCCATATACATTTTTTTATATTAGGAACTTTGGGAATGTCTTTGCTATTCGCACCGGAGCACTGCTTACTTTTCCTAATCTCAGCACTTCTTTATTCCTAAACAGTCCAGGACAATACAAGATACAGGAAGTCTGCATGTGACTAATCATGATTCATATGCTTTGTAGACACTTCACGTTATGTTTCAGACATTTTCCACATTCACGCATCATTTTTTTTTTTTTTATGTATTGCATATGTTTTTCTTTTGCACATGATTGGTCATTTTTTTCACACATAGTATGTGTAATTTTCCACATGGAATTTTTGTCCCAATTCATTTTTTTTTATTTCATTTTTAACATGGTTCATGGTTTTATATTCATTCAACAATTCATTCCTTTTCATGCATGATTGTACATTATTATTATTTTTCATTTTCTCATGTAAGTAGGTTCAAACGCTGTCACATGTTCGATTCATGGCATCATATATGATTGTGTAATACATAATCATGTGATAAAAAAATATATGACCACAATGTAAATGTGATTTTTTTTCCCCATAAGGGTGCAAACAAACAATATCCTATAGTTCGGAGCCAGAGCTTGCCTCTAATACGTTCTGGAAAATAATTTAATAGAACTCATTTATACCAACAAACATGCCAAAAAACAACATTTGGCTTTTCCGTAATCAGTTGTGCACGATGCAGCAGTAGTGTGTAATCCCTCCATGAGAGTAAAAATGCTAGGCTGCTCAGGGCACTTCTCGTTTATCTATCCTGCACCATGACAAATGCAGGGTGCAGCACTGCAAGCACACTGCGCAGCTTAGCACGGTACAGCTCACAGCTTAGCACCTTTCCCCTCCATATCTCACATCACATCAGACACTATTCATCAGCCATGGCTGCAAGGGCTATAAAATGTAAGCACTTCAATTTACTTAAAGTGTTGGCCGAATATTATACTGCACTCATTTCAAGGGCATTCTGAATAATGTGCATATAGGTGTTCAGGTGTATTTTCGCTGAAGTAACTGCACACACAATATGTGGATGTTTGCTTGCAGTATGTATGTATGTGTGTGTGTGTGTGTGAAGGATATTTACCTTGGCAATCCGAAACGACACTAAATCATGTTCTTCCTGACATCATCAACCATCTGTTATGTCAAAATGCACCAATCTTGGCTCCATGCAGCCCCACCATCTATAACTTTCCCCTCGCTGATCACATGTCCCGATGGCTCACATTGCTCTCAGAAGCATGAGTTATGGTTGTAGTGACTGTAGTTAAAATCTATTAATAAACAAGACAGTCTGGTCTAAATTTAGCACAATGGACCAAAGTCAACTTTCAAATTTACACCACCCTGTTAAAATATGATCCATTATAATGACTCAGTTATCACTTTGCTCTATCACGGTTATAGGCACGAGTTACTAGTCTTTGCTTTTTGCTGCAACGTTGTTAGCAGATTAACTCTGACCTGTAGTGCAATGGTGTTTCCAGGTTTCACAGTTACAAATGCCTAAAATAATTTCATATGACATTTTTTGGATTTTCGCCTGCTTCTTATTGCAAGATTGTGTTATCTTAAGAAAATACAGATGATTTGAGCTTTGTACTCCTTTTAACCTGGCCCCTGAGCTTTTTTTTAATCCAAAACATCATACCATTTTCTCTTATACTTAAGAGTTCATGTACAGTACAATGTAGTGCTTGTGTATAATGAGACAACAAAGGAAACTATTAAACTTGAATGAGTATCAAGCTATGTCCAGTATGATTGGACATAAAGCCCAACATCATAAAAACCCAAGTACGGCTCTTTACTGTTTCCTAACTGCCAATATTTTATTGTTCTCCATTTTCCCCCAAATCAGATTTTCTGCATGACATTTAAGGCCCTTATGTAACCCTAGCATGCTTTTTACACCCATAGCAACACAGCATCCATGGCATTGTTCACATGTCCATGAGATAAAACGAGGAAAGGCTCTAAGAATAGTAGTGCTGACAGACGCATTTGGCGTGTTTACCTCTGTATTGGATTACAATTAAATGTACTATGACACACAAGTAGACTGGCTTGTGACATTTTGTCCCCCTTCCCTAAAGCTAAATTGGAGTCCAAGCTGCTGGGAAAAAACCTGCTGAACCTTGTCACAGAGGTGTACATTTCGCCAATAAAGGTACATACAGTGTATGTTTATAGATTTAAATGAAAAATAAATTATAGTTCTGGTTATGTATCAATTTTTTTTAAAGGCATGAAGACATGCTTTTTTGTGTGAGTGCTGCCGTGCACCATTTTAAAGATTAATAACATGCAAAAGACTTGTTTACAGGGTTTTTAGTACTTAATTTTTTTTACCCCGTTACATTACTTCTTAGTTCAGGTCCTTTTTAGGAAATTGTTTTATTGGAAATACACAGTACTGCACAAAAGTCTTGAGTCATGCCTTCATATTAAAATGAATCAAATTAAACAATGTAGATTAATTTAAAGAAATGAGAACAAATGTTGTATCATGACAGGCTGCAAAGTGCTTAAAGTGCTTAAATACAATTAAAAAATTGGTTGTATATGCAACAACCTCGGCAGCAACCTCATTTCCCCTCTCGTCTGTTGCAACCACTCAGCATTTAGCATCACCAGTATACTAATCACCGACCAGCCTGATCATCTGTCATCACCTGCACCTGTTTTTCACTGGTTCATGCCTTAAGATAGATTATTATAATTTTTTTTTTAATCCTCAACACTATAGTAAAAAAAATAAAAATACAAGAATGTCTAGGTCTTTGGAAACAAAATATGATGACAGGTGGCTCAAGAATTTTGCATAGTACTGAATATAAAATTTACATTTCTTTATAAAAATTTTTAACTTCCATTGCGTAATATTGTCTAAATAAATTTCCCCCAATGCACTCATTACCTTTCATATAATTTGAAACCTCGGCTCAAAGTACTTTCCCCTAATTTTCTTGTAGCCTTTAATTTATTTCAACATCTTGGTATTCTTGCATTCAAGATGGAAAATGTTCCCTTAACATTAGGGGTATATTCTCTGAACCACCCCTATGCATACCTCTTTCTATCTATTATAATTACTGTGTAGAGCTAATTATATTAAATATTTATATGCAATTAATCAACCTAAAAGTAACCGTTGGCAAAATCTATTAACTTTCCGAAAGAGTACATTCCTGAGACAAAGGTTTGTGGCAAAGTTCCTGTTATGTGACTATGAATGGCCTTATTCTTCTGGTCCCGTACAGTTGCGGTGGTTTGGTAATGTAATATTCTAAAGAATTTGATAACATTATGAATGATTCGATTTCAGCAACATCAGGATTAATAATTTTAGTTGAAAACTGACCTTCAATACGGAGTATGAGGAAACTGATGGAGCTAAAATAGAATTTAGAAAAAGAAGAACTTATAAATTAACAACAATGGTGGATAAAAAGTAATACTAAAGAAAGTGATGATGATGACGATGAAGTCTTTCTGTTTGGCAACACATGTTGTGATGTCATTGGTAGAGTAAACTCTTACCTTACTACTGATATGAACATATTAGACCAAGTTTCACTCACTTATCTCCTCATCTACACCACTTTATCGTGTGTACAGCGTCACAGGGGCTTGGAGCCTATCACTGGAGACTTAGGGCACAAGGTGGGGTACAAGGTTCGGGAACGCCAATTAGCCTAATCTGCATGTCTTAGGACTGTGGAAGGAAACCGGCGTACCTGAAGGAAACTCACCAAGCACGAGAAAAACATGCAAACTCCATACACACAGACCTGAGGCGGGAATCGAACCCGGAACCTGGAGGTGCAAGGCGACAGTGCTAACCACGACCAGTGATAACCATATGATAATGTTGTGTCCAAATCTGAACCTTCCCAAAAGGTTATGAAATGGTTCTCAAAAAACTATAACCAAAGAAGAACCAAATGCTTATGTTATGGCAACGTTCAGCTTTTGCAAGGAATCAGCTTAAAGGTTGAGAACTTGTATGAGTTGTATGAGTATGAGTCATACCAGTTGGCTTTCCAGTCGTGAGTCCGAGTCTTGACGTGTCCGGTACGGATTAGTTTCGGGGAGGGAGGAGGAGGCGGGGTTGGGACTGAGAGCGCATGGATGAACGGACTCAGGAGCGAGAACACTGCGGAGGACACCAGCAGCTACGCTAAAAATGAAAAGCGCCCCAAGTGCAATGCAAACGGAAACAGCAAGCAACTTGGACATTTTGGGGATGGCATGAGCAAAACGCATGATGTGTTTGGAGAAAATGGAGAAGTTGGACACTGCGCATTACGTGGAGAGACTTTGCCCGAAGGATCAAAGAATTTCTAAGCAAAGCGGTTTAACTCTGCGCAACAAATGCGACCAGACACTGTCACTGACTCACTGAAAGGTGTAAAGCGAGGCCACTTTGGTATGGAGATACGGGGTTACCAGAATGGCTTCTGATCTTGGTGATGCCGCAACCCAGTGGAATAACGCGTCATTGGGACTGCACAGCGAGCTCCGATCCAACAGCTCCAACTCGAGCGCGGCAGCCCCCGGGCCTGGCAGCGCGCACTTCAGCTTGGGTCGGGCACTGCCCGTGGGCATGGTTCTGGGCGCGTTTATAGTGTTCGCGATCGTCGGGAACATCCTGGTCATCCTCTCCGTGGTGTGCAACAGGCACCTGCGCATTCCAACTAACTACTTCATCATCAACCTGGCCATTGCGGATCTGTTGCTTGGCACCACGGTGCTCCCGGTGTCCGCCACGCTCGAGATCCTCAACTACTGGGTGTTCGGGAGGATTTTCTGTGACATCTGGGCTGCCGTCGATGTGCTGTGTTGCACCGCGTCCATCATGAGCTTGTGCGTAATCTCCATCGACAGGTACATCGGAGTACGGTACCCTTTGCAGTACCCGAGCATTGTGACGGAGAAAAGAGCGCTCTTGGCCATGCTGGGAGTTTGGGTGCTCGCTTTGATCATCTCGATCGGACCTTTGCTTGGATGGAAAGAGCCGCCGTCTGAGGATGAGACCGTGTGTCCGATAACAGAGGAGCCGTTTTACGCGCTTTTTTCGTCGCTTGGCTCGTTCTACATCCCCCTGGCTGTGATTCTGGCCATGTACTGCCGCGTCTACATCGTCGCGAAAAGGACCACTAAGAACCTCGAGGCTGGAGTGATGAAAGAGCGCAACGACTCCAGTGAGCTGACACTCCGCGTGCACTACAGAGGCTCGAACATCCAGGACGACTGCAGCAGCACGGGCAAGGGCCAGATGAGGAGCTCACTCACTGTCAAACTGCTCAAGTTTTCTAGGGAAAAGAAAGCAGCCAAAACTCTTGGTGTTGTAGTTGGCATGTTCATCCTGTGCTGGTTACCCTTCTTCCTCGTCCTGCCCATCGGTAGGTGCTTCATAAACCCCCCCATGTCCCCACATCAGTCTCATGTCCTGTGCTTTATCCTTTCATCTCATGCTTTTCTTTCTGTCATGGTTTTCTTTGCTCTTAAACATATTATATTGATATCATGCTGACATTTTAGATATCAACTGAATTAGCCACAGGTAATCCCTCTCCTGCACATCACGACCTGTCGGAACCTGTGGCTTAAACTTTTCGGCTTTTCCTTAATTCAGTATCAGCCAAAACATGGTATTGGTGCTAAAAAGTGTCTCACCTAGTTGTAGTGTCTGTAACTTTTTGGAATTCAATGATCTTCATTGTCATTAAGATGAAACTTGACCAATTTATATTTCTCATTTGAAAAATTTTTATTATTATAAAATGCAGAATTGTTAAGATATTGCAATATGAATTGGACATAGTTACGGACACTACAGATTTTTTTTTTTTGGGGGGGGGGGTATCCCTATTTTTTTTCTCACCGAATGCTTTAATTTAGGCAACAATTTTTACAGGTTATATTCTTCTAGAAGCTTACATACATTTTATTATCATAAAGAAAAATGAATAATTAGCATTTTCAATTATTATTGTTGTTTGAAAAGAGGCCGTATAACGCTGAAAAACGGCATTTTTAGGGACTCGTAAAATCATCTCTCTAAAACGGCTTAAGTTAGCAACTTGAAATTTGTAGGGAAGCAAGATTGGTCTCTTTCATGTTGCATCATTTTCTGAAGTAGTGTCTTTGGCACACACATTTTCTATATTATATGTATAACATAAACAAAATGAAATCAGCACCAATACTGTGGCTGTATAACAACTTAGTCCCTTAGATCATGGATAGAGCATTGAAAGGGTAAAGTTCAGCACAGTTTGCAGCTTTTCCATTCAATAACCAGTCTTAGTATACTTTCAGAAACAAATGTACCAAGATGTACTTTTTCAGGTTGGTCTGGTGGTACCACTGAGGGTAAAATTTTTGTACCTTTTTATACTTTATCATCAAAGGTTGATGTGTTGTACCTTTAATTAAGTTTTAACATAAACATTTATATTTAAAGGGACAAAGCATATTCATAGGTTCCAATAAATAAGGATACATGAAGCTATCTTTAAAGGTGCACTACATATATATTATAGGATAAAGCATGTCTCCTTGATGCTAACACAGCAACAACAAGGGAAAGTAGAGTTTATTTCTACACCGACTGTACAGTAGGTGTGTTACAGCAAACAGCAAATCAGAAACCTGCAATGGACTCTGGGTGAGCAAGACAACTGCAGCTGATGACATCTGGTTTCTATTATGTATTAGGATATATGATGCTATGGAGTTAGTTTCCATATGTCCTGTACAGTAAATCAAGTGTAATAATTTAACAAGATGCATATTACAAACGTACAACCGGTTATACCCCACAGACGATTTGTTATATATATTTTAATTTATAAGCAGTTGTGATTGTCATGCAGTGGACACCTGCACACATTAGCTTACCAAAGTGGGAAGTGGCAAGGAAATGAAGATGGAGTGGATTTCGAGGTAGTTCTGCTTCATCCATCTAGAATACAGTTCGATAGCCAGTAAAAACACGCTGATTAATGGTATATGTCTTGGCCAGAATTGGTGATGTCAAGCAATACTATGATCAAGAAAAGCCTTTATATGTATAAGTTTTTTTTCAGCTCATCTTAATATAAAATTGCCATTTGTGTGATTTATTTAAAAAAGTTCCAATATTTGAATATGTGCAGTCAGTACTAGGATTCTAACAGAATGAATAAATGGTGTGATATATAGAATTATATATAAAAGCAGGAAGCACCAATGCTTATTTTTCAACCAGAATCTTCCCCTGCATTTTTCCAGTGCTTGCTGTCTAGTCAGGGACCTCAGAATCATTCTCACCCTCTTCTTTATAGCACTCCTGTTTTTATAGGGGTAGATGATAAATTGCGACATTGGTTCATTCGATCTGCAAGTTATCAGACCACGTCTTATGTCAAATGTTCTTCGTGCTGCAGCCAAACCATTTTTCCGCGCTTGGGATTGGGACTGGGGATGCCCTGCCCTGGTATGGGCACAGGGTTACAGGCCTTCCCCAAGCACCCCAAACCCTGCAGTGGCAGAGCTTGAATTCCTGACCCCCATGACCATCAGATCAGCAACGCTCCTGAGCCACCTAAAGTTTTCTGTATGTGTCAGAAGGTTATTAATTTCACAGCTTGTTACTAATATGTAGAAATATTAGTGCTGTCAATATTATTGCATGTGATTCATTTAGAAATTTACACAAATGAAACATATGACCAAATTTGACCCAAATGGCTTCCCATAAACACAGCACGGTTACCACCCCTACCCACCCCACCATACCCGTGTGATAATGGCACGTTTAGCACGGTTAATAAGGTGACTGAGGAAGCATCACCAGGTTTTATTATAAAAAAAGCTTCTGGATGGAAGTCTGGATAAAACCAAAGTTTTGTGCTCGAGCTACCTGTAAGAAGAACTATTATTACAAGAATACATTCAACACAAGATGTGTTAGTTGGGGTTTAGGTGGCTCATGTGTTTCTAGGATCCGGGTTCGAGTCTGCTGTCAGTGGCTTGCCACACCACCATACTGCCCTGCCACTGCATGCAGTGCTGGTCCCATTCAAGAGATTTTAATGGAACATTTGTGAAATGTTAATGTTTGAGGTATTATAAAACTGCATGACCTGTTTCCTCTAACCAATTTGTAATGCATTTCTTTATTCCAACACAGCACGTCTATAATACAAATAAAACAGAGTATTTTAAAATTGTGATTCATCACTAATCACTAGAATGAACTAGATTAAACATTTTAATCGATTGACAGCACTAATAACTATAACTCTCTTTACCATTACTATCCTTACTTCTCTGTAGACACATAAAGTTTTTTAACAGAAAAATGCAGTGCTAAGGCAGAAGGACTATTATTGTTGATTTAGTGAGTGTTAGTGGTTGAGTGTTAGGCTTCTTGTCTGGCATGTAGAAGGCCTGAGTTTGATTCCCAGCCAATGCCCAAACCCAGCCATTACGTTGCTGGGCATCCTTAGTGCTGCTCTCAAGAATGGATGAAGTGGGAGGGTTGTGCTGTGGCAACCCCTTAAAGGGATCTGCTGTTAATAACTGAAAGTATTGATTAAAATGTATCATTCGAAAACTCCTCATCTGGTTCGCATTATGAGGTTTGCTAGTGTGAAATAACTGGGTGCTGTAGAAAACTCTAATCTGTCGGAATTTGTTCTTGACCATAGCACACTCTTGAGAAAAATATTCCATCGATTACCTTTAGTTTGTATCTCTATGTCAATAGGGGAACCCCTTTGAGGTACCCTCTTTTTACACTTCGAGAGGTTTCCCAAGCAGAAAGCAATACTATATCAAAGTTATATCATTTATAAAAATAAAAGTTATAGCAACTTCAGTTTTGTTAAGCTTGAGCTTCAGTAGCAGTTTCTCTAATCACCTACAGTACATTGTCTATAAATTATTTGGCTTTGTAATCTCTTCAGATGAAAGATTAGCTTTCGGGTTAGAGACACTGCGTCAGAAAAAAGAAAAAAAAAAGAATACATTATTGTATCATTTTACCTCTGTGGTCAGATTAGTGAACTGATAAAAACAGAACATACAGTATGTGTTTATCTTCTGTGGTAAAATTTTATCTCATCTGGTCTTTCTGAAGTTCGAGTGTGTAGAGTGCCACAAAGCGTGACCACTTCACAGTTATGAATCTTATTTTCAGCTAGGTTATTTGCTTATCCTGACCTTTTCTAAGCATGCCACTTTTATAAAGTTGGACGTCCCCTGCTTTATCAAACTAGGTATTAGTCCTGATGCATTATGCTTTATATAGGACAATCATGTAAATATTTCCTCCGTCTAACTGTCTGCGTTGTTTAATCTGCTCAGGATTAATTGGTTTGGTCCTGTAGAGCCCTGAAGCTTGTTAAGGTCTCATGAAGGAATGTAGAGGAAATGCCAATGTCTTTCGAAGGGCCCTGATATTCCCAGGCCTTCTCCTCTTGTGAGCTGCTAGGAGAGTGTCGAGGTGTGGGAATAATGATGAGGTAGCGTTCCCACCACATATACGCTGAAACAGGTCAGGAACGGAGCATCTGCATTCATTTTTTTTATGACTGAAATGCTCTGCTCTCCTATAGGCGGCCACCTCGCACCACGGGTCAGCTGTGTTTGTCCTGCAGGGACGATTTTGGAAGAAAAATTTTCCATGTGTGTGACCTTTGGGAAGTTAATCTTCCCTCTCTGTGCCCTTTGTCTTCGTTTACCATGCTACTGCAATTTAGAAGGCTGAACATGAATACTTATTGTAGAGGAATTACACAAGGGGGCAATAAAGTACAGTATCTCAGGTCTGGCTCAGGTCCTGTGCGTAGGTTTTTAGTTCTGGTGGCTACTCTAGGACCTCTGATAAGCACTATTTATAGATAGTGTGTCCCTCCATAGCTCTCTGCCTTGTGCAGTAAATGGATAGCATGAAAACTGATCCTTAATATACAGTATGTAGGAATGATAACTGGCAACCCAAAGAGAAAAGAAAGAGTTCCTTGGTTTTAACATGGTCAAACTTGACATTCTTTAATTATAATACATAAAGATATACCAATTTTTTTTTCTTTATAAATGGCTTCTCTTTTTGACATATGCAATTTATATATGTTAGGGACGGTGGTGGCTCAGTATGTTAAGGCTCTTAGTTACTGATCAGAAGATTGACGGTTTGAACCCCAGATCTGCCAGGTTGTCTCTGTTGGCCCTTAACCCTCTAGCATTTTAACATCTTGTTAAATCCAAACGGGAAAATGAATAAAATCACATTTTAAGATTTTATTCAGGTCCCAACCCCTAACTCTCCATTTATAACCAATTTATATCTAATGATGGGAAAACAAATTTAGAAAAAAAAAATTTTTTAACCACATCATTAGGGAAAATGATGCAGACTGATTTGAAGTGACATGAGCTGACAAATAACCACTCTTTATAACTGTGGTGAGCAGGAAAACACAGAAAACTCACAAAATGCCAATCTTTGAGGCTGATGGACAACAACAGCAGGAAACCACAGCAGGTTCCACTTTACTTTTATCAGCCAAGAACTGGGATCACCTGGCACAGGGTCACCGGAACTGGACAGTCGATGATTACATTTCAGTTTAAACTTTTTCCAAAAAGTTTCAAAATGTTGTGCATTCTGAGATCCTGTCCTGCTTAGCATGATTGTAAAGAGCGGTTATTTGAATGACTCTAGCGTTTCTGTCAGGTTGAACTAATTTGGGCTTGCTCATCTGACCTCTCTCATCAACAAGACAAGATTTCCCATCACAGAATCCCGGGAGATTTCTGAAATACATAAACCATCCTGTGCGGCACCGACAGTCATGCCGTCATGACCAGTATCTGCATGATTTTATGCAACCTAATTGGCTGATTGAATAATTACATGCATGATTATGCGTAAAAAATATTCCTAAGTAATTGAATAGCGGGTGTATATGATGGGAATGCACTTTAGCTCCCTTTCCACACATCCTTCCTTTGTCTTGTTTTTTTTTCTCATTGCGCTCAAGCATGCTACTACACCCCTTCCTTAATGCATCTCTGTTCATGTTAAGAATCAATAATTAATTTAACTGAGTTTTATATATTGAGATGGTTATTTTTATTAGATAATTGTAATGATGATATGACAGCACATTTTGATAGTCAGCTATTCAATATCTGTGTGCGGGTCTCTCTTCCGGTTGCATGCCAAAGTCGGCCGGTAAGTGTATCGAGGCGTGGCGGACACTCCAAGTGATTCATCCCACAGATTTATGCTTAACACCTGGAAATTCAAGAAATTAGCCGTGAAGATGCCTGTTAGATGGGTGTTAAAAATTTTACGTATTTAATGGGATCTGAGCACGTTTTTGTGAGTGCATATTTCATAAAACTTTAAAAAAAAAAAGAAATCAGAAGAACTTACAGAAGAATACTAAATAGGTATCTCCTACCTTAGACAAGACCTATGCTGGATCAGGACTTGTACTTCGTCCGTGGAATTCTGGGTGGAATTCAATCACATTGTTAACCGTGTTTTGGATGTGAAATGTCTTTGTCTCTGAGTATTAAGAGTAAGTTAGAGAAGGGTAAGTAGAGTAGATTTGATTGAAAAATGCCCTTGAGTTAATGAGAGTATTTGCTGCCCCAAATGTACGCTGTATTGACGTGTTCTAAGGAAACTACTTATAATTCAGCTCCGCAGATTAGGTAGGAAACCCCCTGAGCTCAACAGTCTGTCTGAGCTTTTAAAATGCTTACTTGTTGTGTGCTGTAGGATGGCATTTAATCTGTCTTGACAGGGTATTTGTTTATTATGTTAATTACGCTTACTAAAAGGGGCGAGTTTAATAATGCTAGGGCACAGTTAGGACAAAGTCCATAAAAGGATATGGGATACGCAGCATCTCCAAAACAGTTCCTATGGGATAAGTGACACACTGAATGGAAGAGTTGAGAGGCAACAGGGAGACGTTTGGATATGCCCAGTGGATTTTCATGATCTTTTTAAATCTCAATATAGGGAAAAGAGTTATGTAGACCAAAAATCTGGAACGTCTGCTGTGTAGTTCGTACAAATAGGTTTTAAAAGATTGTGTTGAAATCGTCATTCTTTTTAAGACTGTAATAAAAGAACATGAAGTGACATTCTGAATTGAAATATACTCTTTTGCACAAAACAAAGCTTATGTTAAGAAATAAACAAAAAGCGATATACAGTATCATTTGGCCAGACTATTTTTAGCTGACATAGTACCAGGCTATAGTAACTCAAATATACGAGCACAAATATATCAGAAACTCAAATATACAAAATTTTTAATCAAATATACAAACTCAAATATTTTAGAAAATCAATATACAAAAGTTTGTATCAAATATACAAACTCAAATATACCAGAAAATCAAATATTAAATTTTTTGATCAAATATACGAACTCAAATATTTCAGAGAATCAAATATACAACATTTTAAGCAAATATACAAACTCAAATATTTTAGAAAATTAAATATACAAAAGTTATAAAATATACAAACTTAAATATACCAGAAAATCAAATGTGCAATTTTTTGACCAAATATAGCCTATACAAACAATTATTTCAGAGAATCAAATATACAGATTTTTATCAAATATACAAACTCAAATATTACAGAACATCAAATATACAAGTTTTTTAATCAAATATACAAACTCAAATATACCAGAAAATCCAATGTAAATTTTTTAAATCAAATATACAAACTGAAATATTTCAATATAAATTAATATATTAAGAAAATCAAATATAAAATTTTTGAGATTAAATATACAAACACACATTTAATAAACTTTTTTTTAATCTCAAAATAAAACCATTTTTTTTATCTCAAAATAATGTTTATTTGTGTATAAACACAAATATTTCAGAAAATCAAATATACAATTTTTATCAAATATACAAACTCAAATATTTCAGAAAATTAAATATACATCATTTTTATTAAATACAAAAACTCAAATAATAAAATCAAATATAAAAATATTTTCATCAAATATACAAACTCAAATATTCCAGCAAATAAAATATATAAAATTGTAATCAAATATAATAACTCAAATATTTCAGAAAAACAAATATAGCCTAACAAAGTTTTTGTCAAATATACAAACTGAAATATTTCAGAAAATCAAATATACTTTTTTTCCATCAAATATACAACTCAAATATTTTAGAAAAGGCTAATTTTGATGAAAAATGTCTTGTTGATGTAAGAGGTCAAAGGAGCTTAGCCAAACTGGTATGACTTGTTAGAAACGCTTCAGTATCTCAATTAATCTCTCTTTACAAATATGGTGAACAGAAAAGTACCTCACACTCTGTCAAACCTGTTAAAGAATATAAAAATACCTGTTCACCATGATGTGTGGTTATTTTAGTTACAGTAGCCTTCCTGCTTTTTAAAAATATTTAAACCACCCCATGTGGGACCAAAAAGCACGCCATGGTCCAGGTCACTGAGATCGTATTTTTTATATGTTATGTATTTATGTTTTATGTAAACATTAACTAAAGATTTATGTCTGTTCAATTGTATGCATTTTGTTGCTGCCACAAGATTGGCTGACAAAATAATGACATGCATGATTCCTAATAAAGTGGCCGGCGAGTCCACAAATTGCACCTTACTGCTGTAAAATTGCTGTTTTTGCTCCTTGTTCTGAAGCATGCTACTACACATGTTCCACCTATTACTGACTAATCACTGGTTACATTGCAAAACTAGATCTTGGTGTGTTGGTGTGTAAGAGTTCATTGCCTTGAGTGCTTTTCATATTCAGTGGATTTTGTGGATTAATGTAAACAGATTCTGTCCGGTTTCAAATCTTTTTTAAGAGATAGAGATTTGTGCATGATTTTTACTGCAATGGAGGACCAGTGATTGAATCTGCAAAATGAGCATGTTGTGCAATCATTAGTTCAGTTTTGTCCTTTAAAAACCCCTATGATTACCCATAAACACTAGCTGAACCATGCCATCTATTGGTCCAAAATGAAACTGATCAAGGTGTCAATGGGTTGTGGATGGCTTTACTGAATAAACTTGTACTTTTAGGTTCCTTCAATACCAACCTGCGTCCTCCAGAGACATTTTTCAAGGTGATCTTCTGGCTCGGCTACTTCAACAGCTGCCTGAACCCCATCATCTACCCATGCACCAGCCGTGAGTTTAAACAGGGATTTATCCGCGTCCTGCGCTGTCAGTGCCAGCAGAGGAAGGGCTGGAGACCCTATAACTACCGATCTCACATGGGTCCCGCCACCCAGATCTACATGGACAACAGCTCGGTGTGCATGAACGGCAGTCACGCTTCTCCCAGCCCTCGGTTCTTCAGCAGAGACACCGGCTCTCATACATCATCAGGTCTCTTGCCAGGCTGGAGTTCCTCCTCCAACTCTTTGTCTAGCAGTTCCTTCCCTAGGAAGTTCACAGCCAGCCCTGGCCCAGTGTGTAAAAATTCTGACAAATCCAGCAGGATAACTCTTCTTATTCCAGATGGGGCCCCAGGGAAAGAGCCCCAGCATATAAATGGGCAGAACATTAAAGAAGAAGCAGAACCGCACATAAAATCCAGACTCAATCCGGAAATTAAGCTGTAGTTGGGTACATGACATCTAGCATTTGACATTAGTGCTCCCTTTTTGTTTCTCCTTTTTGTTATTATTGGGTACATTTGAGATTCTTGTTGTAATTAGAGATTTGTTTTATTCTGCATGGATGCACTGTAAACAAAGTTATGGCATATGCAGTGGCTACATCGCTAATGTGGTCAGTGACTTACTGCTTGCCTCAGATTGTGGAAATTTGTCCATTTTGTTTACTTTTGGAATGCAGCATTTGACATCATTCATGAAGAGTGTATCAATACTGACACTGGTATCAGGTATTTGTTCGATACATAAAAATGTTTCCGAAACCAACATTGTTGTTCTGATGACAGAAGTGACAGCAATCTGGAAGTGTTTCATCAACAATGTTGGCAGTCAATGCCCAGCAGATTGCAAACTCTATTCTGTGAAAATATCTGGAGGAAGACATGACAGCATCATTATTTAATACAAGTTACCTGATTAAATATTTTGAACATAAACCTTCAAAAACTGAGGAGCACTTTGCTAGCAGCTTGCCTAAGCGACAGAAAATTTCTATATAGAAGGGACATTTAGGTCAAACTGGGACTTTTGATTATGCAGAATAACGAAACCCAGTTATGAGACTAAAAAATCTTAATTTTCCTATATTACTAATGCACTTATCCCAGTGTTTCACTAGTGACTGGATAACATCAAGGTATAAAGTTTTCTCAGTACGCCGGAGCCATCATCCAACTGCCTTGGAAACACTGGCCTGCCAGCAACTCCTTTAAAGGCCGAAACATGTAAAAATGGCTTGGAGTGACGGCAGGACTGTATGTGTGTATGTACAATAACTTCCAGCCAAATTCCTGTAGTGTGCAAGTGGTGTTGGTGAATGATTGTGTGTATAGCTCTCACAGACAAGTTACTGGTTGATTTTCACTGATCAGATGTTCCACCCGCTGAATGTTCAGGGAAACGCCCTCAGTGGGCTCCGAACATCCTTAGCTAGGATCGTTTTTCATGGACGTATGACATCCTTTAAAACGTTTGCACCATTCAAATGTTTTACTCTGACAAATTTCATCACAAGTCCTGTTTTGACTTGAACATCTCTTGTACAGTGCTAGGAGAGTAAAAATGACAGCCTTACTCATAATGTCAGTCAGGATGGGATATTGACAACAAGGGATTTGATGCAAGGGATTTGGATGCAATGACCAAATAGAATGTATTTTACACATTGCTATACAGAAGCACTTTTTTTTATAAGTTAAACAAAACTATATCTCCTTAGCAACCTCAGTCAATCAATGGAAAGTTTTCAAATTTTTCTAGCTAATACACTTATTTAAAATCAACCGACTATCAAAAGAATGATTGTAGTGCTTGAACATGCACATGATCACTATTAAAACATAAGCAGAGATAAACAAAGCAGGAAAAAAAACATATTCAGTGATTGATTAATACTGTACTAAACTTTAAATCAACAATCATTATTGGTATGTTCCAGTACCAAAAAAATCCCATGCACTTGTGTTCAAACTTGACCTGTGTAAAAAGGGATTCGATACATCCTGGCTGTTAACCAGAATATTTATACAGACAGATTTTTAAAAAATGGTCGGTTAGACGAATAAATTCTTGCATAGTTTAGTCCTAATTTGACACCCGTTTACCGAGATGAATAGATTCTTCAGAGCCTAATAAGTGCAGTATGGTGTCTCACAAAGATTTGATTGATTGTTCTCATTTTACTTTTCTGAACATATTGACCATATTTATAATAAGCTGTGTTTGTCATTGTAATTATAGCAATTGTTTAAATAGATTTCATGGTTTTATTGAATTTGCTGTTATCTTGTTTTACCTGTGCTCGATGTAAAAGTGTCTATAAAATTGGGAACATTATGTGCTATGTAACTGGGTTTGACATGCTGGAGTGTTTTTTTTAAAATATATATATATATATATATTCTGTGTATTATTTTTTTTAAACACTTTTTTTTTTTTTTTTTTACATTTTTTACATTTTATGTGTAGTGCATTACATCATATCCCCTTCATTCTTCATCTAAATCAGAATCTGAATTAAAGAGTCAATAAGTGCAATACTAGTGCATTTTTACCTTTATTCTGATATTTCAGCCTGAAGCTGACTTTCTGGACAATGTATGACAGTGTCTACTTTTTGACTTCTGTGACTGTAGACATAGCTGTAGAAACAATTGGACATTTTTAATCACTATATATACACATATCAGCTAGAACATTCATGACATAAATAGCATGTTTTATTAATTATATATCAGTAAACTGGTGATAGGATCATGGACACCTAAAGCTCATTTATGTTCGTAAGGGAGGAAAGGCCAAGTCGTCTGGTCCAGTGCCACAGAAAAGCCAATGTTGCTGACAAAGGTTAATGCAGGCTATGATAGAAAGATATCAGACCATTCAATGCATCCCAGCTTGCTGTCTTAGTTTGGCACAAGGGCAACCTTCAATGTTTTAATGTTTTTAGGCTTTAATGTGATAGATGATCGGTACATAAAATTTTAACTGACCCTGAATGACCCAAATGCAGTATTTCCTGTACTCTGACACACAAATCAAATATTTACCACTTATGCAAAAGTGCAAAATGGGCATAATGGGCATAATGAGAGAGAATTTTGTCAATTTTGTTGGACCTTGACCTTTAATAACAGTTTCGATTATAT
>JAOVVB010000020.1:12464246-12486961 GCA_028570985.1 Heterobranchus longifilis | reverse complement strand
ATGAAAAGCATTCAGGAAAGTATTTCCCAGTAGACGTGCCAGCACTTTCACCCCAAGGTCAGATTGTGCTCAGAGTGATAAAAAATATATATAAAAAATAAAAACTAAGAGCTACATCTCAGATCATACACGCCTCACTGAGTTGACATTCAGTCATACAACATAATGATCAGACGTTAACCCAATAGAAATGCTGTGGTGGCACCTTAAGAGCTGTGCATAAGCGAAGACCTCATTAAACCTACTGAAGCAATGTTGTAAAGAAGAATGGTGTAAAATGTTGTAAAACTATGTTAGATACTGATAACGTCATATACTGTAGAAAACGATTACAAAACATTATCGCTGCTAAACGTTGGATCCACAAGCTATTTAATTATCGGGGAACTTTGTATTGCCCACATGATTTTTTTTTTTTTCATTTTTATTAAATAAATAATGGCACATAAAAAAAAAGTAGTGTGCTGGTTTTCATCTGAGGTTGTATTTGCCTAATACTGAGACCCGCTACAATCACATGATTCTTATTTTTACACAAAAAAAAGCTAGAATTAAAAGAGGGGGCACTAACTTTTACATATGACTGATAAATGTAGTGGAGGTTGAAAGAAAATGCAACCTTTCCACAGCACTGAACTGGAAATAATCGTTCAGACAGGTTTAAAAAATGAAAATTCAGTATACTTTTAAAATCAGTACTTTATAAAAATAAAGTGAGGACGGAGTAAAGGCCAAGTTTCTGTCAGCTGCGCTGAGCTTCAGTCGTTCTGCTACTATGAGAAGAATTCACTTTCTAACTTAAGCAACTGTGCTTTAAAAAGCCATAATTTGTGACATTTGACTTTAGGCTTTTTCCTAATGAACATCACTGCCAGGCCTGAGTGTAGCCATTTGCACTAGCAAAACACAAATCAGATTGTAAAGTCAATCCTTAACCATGGGCTGAAAAAAGTTTTGAAAACTAATGATGTGTAGAAGCATCCAGCCTAAAATACGCATGTAAATAAATATGCGTATAAATAATCTGGTTCTAATTTGGTAACTGGTGCTGTATTTGTCCTGTGAGAACTGTGCGTCATGTTTACGTCACTGGAAGATATTCCAGGTGCAGTTACAATGCTGGTTAATATTTGAAATATGGTTAGTGTTAAAAAAACAAAAGAACAAGAGCTTCTTTTCTCACAGACCATTTCCCAGTGATATTAAACATCATATTAATTAGGGGTCCAGCATGGAATCATGGACAGAATGCAATGCAGTTATAGGGCTGCTATAAGAGACTTGGCATAGCTATTTAGCATCTGTGAGATGATTACCATTATGGCATCGTTGGGAATCTTCTGGTAGCTGCGAAGTGCATAAAATCACACAGATGTGGGTCAGCAGCGTTGGGTTCTGACCATCAACCATGAGAATAGGATTTTCACAGTAGTGTGACTGGTGCCAGACTGATTTGAGTATTTCTATAACTTCTGATCTGAGAAGTTCATGCACAAGTGTCAACAATAAAGAAAAACATCCAGTGAGCAGCAGTTCTGCAGAAGGTAATCACTTGTTAATGAGGGAGGTCAATGAAGAATGGCCACACTGGTTCGAGCTGACAGAAAGGCTATAGTAACTCAGTTCACCACTCTGTACAATTGTAGTGAGCTGAAAAGCATCTCAGAATGCACAACATTCCCAATTTTGAAGTAGGTGGGCTACAATGGCAGAGGACTATACCAGGTTCTACTTCTGTCAGCCAAAGACGGGCCAAAAGCGGGCACTGGTTCACCAAAACTAGACAGAAAACTAAGGGTGGAAGAAAAAATAAACAGACCGTGGTCTGATGAATCTCAATTTCCGTTGAGCCACACAGATGGTAGGGTCACAATTTGGTGCCAACGGCATGAATCTGTGGAGCCAACCTACCTTGTGCCAACAATCCAGGCTGGTGGAGGTGGTGTGATCGTGTGGGGAATGTTTTCTTGGCGCATCATGAATTCCAATAATTACTTGAATGCCACAGCCTGTTTACCCATTCGTCCATTTCTAGCATGATAATGCATGATGTCATAACGCATCTTCAAACTGGTTTCATCAACATGACAATAAATTCAATGTTCTGTGATCTTCCTATTTGCTGGATCTGAATCCCCTAAAACACCTTTGGGACATCTCAAAGAAATGTTACCAACATCTTGTGGAGTTCAGGCTGTAGAGCAAACGGCGGCCCTATCCAGTATTACTGTAGTGTTCTGTAATAAAGTGCTCCGTGAGTATGCACACTCAGATGGCACTGAAAATCAATATGCAAGTCATTCAGGGTGGAGTTTTCCTTTAAAGCTGGTCACTTTGTGCAACATAGTTTACTTTTACATTCAACCTAGGCTCCAAAAATCTCACATTAAAATGTGTGCTTCCACAGGATAAAGTGTGAAAGTGTAGAGACTGAAGAAACTGACTGCGGAGATGATGATATCTAGCATCTACATTACACACGTAGCATTTACACATTTGACCCCATTGCTACGTCAACGATGCTTTTCTGCTTCCGATAAAAGCAGCGGTTAGACCAGAAAAGCAGACAAAGTTCACTGAAGTGGAAAGGACACATCATTTGTGTCTGGTAGCACATGGTTCACTTCGAAACAGTGTTCTATAGTTTGAGCTGTTGTGTTGTGAGCCAGTTGGTGAGTCAATAAATGAAACAGTGGTGGTGTTAAGTAAGTGATCTTCCAGTTTTTATATTGTCAGTTGGAGCAAATCAATTGGAGAAAATAAAACAAAGCATCACATCCACCTCCGTGTGCTAGGGTTTGGCCTCTCTTTCTTCTCTCTATTTTGTGTGCCTGCTTAAATATTCCTTATTGATCAGCCTGCAGCCTCAGCATCGCAGGTATAAACTCACAGAGACAAATGTGATATCCTGTTTTATTGACTTTTTTTTTCTTTCTTTCTTTTTCCCCCCCAACAAAGGTAAACTGAAGGATTTGGGCAACATGATTTTGCGTCCTTTCGGCCTCTCCACTGCCAATTTCCAGGTCAACCAGGACAACAACACAGGCTCTTACTCTGTTAACTTTGTTCAGAATCCTAACAACAACAACAGATAGCAGCTTGGACAATTTTCCACACCACAGCAGCACAGCTCCCAGAATAATGCAGGCCAGCAATATGTTTGTCAGTGTATTGTTGTATAACACTGTAATCCTGTTTAAATTATAAGTAAAAATTAATCTGAACGATCACTTGGTCACTGGTTGTTTTTTATTGGTGTTGATGGCATTGGTTTTAAAAAGCTCAAGCTTTCTTCCAAGTTGACTTTTTTCTTTTTCTTTTGATTTTACCATCTGGGATAAAACATGTTATGAGTTTATGCAACCAATCATTCATTTTAAACAATGCATGAGATTTTAGTAAAATTATGCTCGAGTTTCTGTTCTGGAGGACGGCGAGCAGTTAGTCAGTTGTTTTTGTTGAGGTCCAGAAGAAGGAAGAAAGCCATACGCCTTGCTTTAGCCGTTTTATCTGCTATTGCTAGCCCTGCTGTGAAATCCTGCGGTCTGGTGCTGACTGACGTCATCGAGTGCCTGACACATGCACGGAGGCAAAAAAACAGTTGTATGAATTCCTATTTGCCCGTTCTCATTCAAGTTGCATAACCGCGTATCGGATATGTATCTGGTCTAGGACCACATCTGAAAGTGATTTAGATCCGATCTGAAAAATATTAGATTTGTGCATTCCGCCCGCCTTAAAAAAAAAGTATAGATCCGTCATACTAGTGTAAAAACATCTGATTTGACTCAGTAGAGGCGGGTAATATGAATGTAGCCTTTGAGTCTAATAAAGAAACCTCAAAGTATAAAGTTAATAACCATGAAAGAAAATAGACTAGTTTATTTATGCGACTGCATGAAAATTAGAACAGTACTAAACATTAATACTAATTTATTTTTATTTAATGTAATAGAATGCATCTCAAAAGGGGGGGAAAAAATCCAGTTGAGGGGAAATGTTTGCATGCTCCGTTGTTTTTGATCGAAAAAAAAAAATATGGGTAACAAATTAAAGGAATCGTCCCTGATTACAAATTTTCTTGGCATATTAAAAGCCCACTTGCCCCTTTTGAATCAATTAAAACCTGCTCTGACTTATTATCCATGATTTCTATCCTGATAGGAGTGGTCACATGCTAGATGACCCTGCCTTCATTTATAGAGCGCGACAGCTCACAGAAAGGTTTGATAAAGAAGGGAACAATCAGATCAAAGGATCATAATCAAACACCTATGCGGGGTTTTCGAGCGACGTCTTGGACTGAGCTCTCCACTGCGATCTTTAAATCTGTAAATCCTCACCGGAGGAAATATCGTTTGGAAGAATGGTCAGAATTGAGATGTTCTGGAGGCTTGAGGTAGCCTTTACAGTGTTGGATTTCCCTTAAATTATTTAACCTTCTTTATATAATCTGAGGGTTATACAGGCTGTAAATACAAAATTTATTTACAATTACTGGCCATGTTATTAGGAACATGAAGTTCCTCCAATATTTATCTGTCATGCTTTGTCGAGCCTCAGCTTCCCATTTTTATCAGAATGGAGTAGGACCTGATGTGGTCTTCTTCCGTTGTAGCTGAAATGTCTCAAAGTTTTGGGCGCTTTAAGATGCTTTTCCACTCACCATGGATGTAAAGAGTGGTTATATGGCTTGCTGTAGCCTTCCTGTTTAATTATTTCCCATTGATTGATCAACAGTTTGGGCAACCATAGACCTCCTTCCATAACATACAATACAAAAAAACTTTTTTTTTTCTTTTTTTTTTTACTGCAAAAAATATTATTACTAGCAAAACCTTGTGATTCACTCCTTTAATTTCTCTTTCTCACTCACTCATTCTCTATACTGATTATATACTGTACAGGGTTGTTGGTGGCCTGCTTTTGTTTTCTATACATTTTTTTGTAAAATGGTACTTATTGTAGTGTGTATAAATCCCTAAATGCATGATATACAGTAATCAAAGTATCTATCACATGTTCTCCCATTCTGAGATTGTGTAAGCGTTAACTAAAGGCTTTTAAAAAGGTGCCACATGATCAGCTGTTCGGATAATTTCATGCAATAGGCATACAAGGTGTTTTTAATAATGTGCTGATGAGTGTACATTATAGTCGAATCGAACACACTGAATACACTCATTCTGTATAACGCTTATCCTGTCCAGGGTCACGGCAGGCCTGGAGCCTATCTCAGGGGACTCGGGACACTTTGCGGGAAACACCCTGGACAGGACGTCAGTCTATTGTAGGACACAAGCGTGCACATACACGCACACAATTTGGGAGAAATGTGGGAGGAAACCGGAGTACCCGGAGGCTAACCACTTCACCACTGTGCCGCCCACACTAAATAAATTCATAGCATAAATTCCTTTTTATTATCATAATGTCACGTATTTTCATTAAACCATAAATGACAAGACAGTTTGTGCAGTGTATCATAACTATAACTATCATATTTATATGCAGAAGAATCAGTGCTTTATAAAAACAGCACACAGATGTTATGAGTGGGGGGGGGGGGGAATCAGATTTGTTTTATTGTCCATTTCATAAAGAGATACATATAAAGTCATAACAAAATCTCTTTGCAAGCCCAGATCTGTCATTTCCATGTATATTCACGAGTCGTCCGATTGTACTGAAACGCATAAGAAAATCTTCCAGACGGAAAGAGAGGGGGAAAGTGAGTGTGTGTGTGTGTGTGTATGAGAGAGAGAAAAAGAGAAAGTGATTCAGTTCCTCTTTCACGCTTTTGTCTTCATGCAGAGCTCTGAGGCATTAAATAAGAGTACCGTGTTCATAGCTTTCAGTACATCGTGTAAAGTTATTCCAGGTCAAAATTGACAGCTGTGCCTTTAGAAACCTTATAAATCCATGTAAATGTAGAGTAAAATCCTGGCTGAGGAGAGAGAGGGATGGACTGGTGGGGCTATGACAAGACACATGGACTAGTATTGGTCATGATAGCGAAAGGAAAGAACGGTAAGTTTAATTAGTCTGGGTTTAGATCAGGGACCAGGTTTTCCCAAAGTTCAAGTCATTTTAACAGAAAGAGAGAGAGAGTTCAAAGTGATGCTCGCTCTCCCACTGAACAGCGATCCTTGTGCTGTGACGTCTACAGAAAGCTCATACAAGATTGTTGAGCTATTTGTGTTGCTAATGCTAAATGGCTCACTTTTTCCAGATCCTAACATGTTATAACAAAAAAGATCACTAAAAATCGATGGCCGTTCAAGTCAAACCGGGACTTTTTCATGAATGAAGCCGTAAAGTGTATTCGCATTTACAGAGGACTTCAAGAACATCACGGTGATGAGACTCGTACCCGCAGTACAACGTTTTAACAGTGCAAACATTTTAAAGATGGCTATATATGGTGAATGACGATCCCGGCCGGGGTGGAGTGGAACGAGTGGAGCGCCTCATCCTCGAAAATCGACGGATAACTTGACGGCAGCTTGCAGAAGAGACGCATCTGTCTGTGGGAACTGTAGCCACGATCATTCACAACCACCACAGCCGAGAGTTATTGCTTACATAGCCATTTCCACATGCTCGGGCCATTAAATGAGTTCCTGGGAGGCCAGCGTTTCAGATTTGAACCAGGCGGTCTGATCATGGCTGAGAAAACTTTCTAACTTGATGGTATCCGAGCACTAATGAAACACTGGGATAAGTGTATTAATGTAGCAGGGGATTATATAGAGAAATAACCCTCTTAGTTTTTACTCTCGTTGCGGTTTGACTTGAACGCACCTCGTAATTTAGTATTTTCTTTACTTCTTTACTTTACTACTGAGCAGTAGCACTTCATTTTGTCTCTGTTTTAAAGCTCAGACTTCCTCCTCTCTTCATACAAAAAAAAAAAAACGCACGAGGGACATTTCTGAAGGAAACACTGGCGTTTATTCATCACCTCCGAACAGCAATCTCTCCCCAGAGCTCTGCAAGTGTCCTCTGAAGCATAGCACATGCAATATTTATTGCATTTCACATAGAAAAGGTTTCCATCATTTCGAAATGGATTCTTCATTCTTCTTTTCATCAGAGACATACATACACTTAAAAACCCCTGCGTCCACCCTAACGCCCGGACAAAACGTTTATAATTTATAACAGTAAAAAAAACAAAAGACGAAACAAAAAACAACTCTGTGCCGTCCAGTATCGCAGACGTCCTTACTCAAACATGCTGTGACTGTGAAGGTGCACAGGAGAAAAAAAGCAGCCAAAACAATCGAGCAGGTTCAGGATGATTGTTTGAGCAGGAGGTGGACAGTCTTAAATTCACTATTATAAATATATAATTATTCTTAAATAAAAAATATTTGTTTTCCATTACACCTGGTTCTCTCTTTGAGGACGGCTTCCCATCCTGCTGGCTCTCGACCAATCAGCATCCCGTCACTGTTGCAGCACTGTAAGAGAGCAGAGAGAACAACAGGTCAGACGCTTGGTAGAGAGGCAACACTGCGGGTTCATTTGATGAAATACACAAGCATTCCCTTTTAATTCAATGGGTTTAAAATAGAAAAAAATAATTCTCCTTCATGCACAGACAGTATGTACAGGATCTGGATCACTGTAATGTATCAAATGTATCTAAATATATAAATCCTCAAACTGGGTTTCTCCGACTTACACACAGAATACTGTACGAAAACAGCCAAGTGGTTCCGTGTCCGGTTTTATTTCATCTTATAAAGTTAGTGGCAATGTAATTTTGGGTTTGAAATGAAAAGAAAAAAATTGTTTTTCATTAAAAAATAATAATAATAATAATAAAGAAAAATATTAATGAAGTCTTTGTCACAGTCTGGGAAAACCCTCCAGATATCGCTGCAGCTGAATTACAGCAGAGATTAGGTTTCGTCCCGTTTCTCTATGTCATGCTTGGCACCTTAATTTTAAGAATTCCTGACTATATTTCATGTATCTTTTGATTATCCAGAACATCAGAACACATTTATTGGAGTAATACCTCTTTTTATTTCTCTATATAATCTCCTCTTACATGAACGTACATATACGTATATTTCACTAGTGCTTGGATACCATCAATGTAGAAAGTTTTTTTCACTACGCCGAGCCATGATCGAACCACCTGCTTCACATCTGAAACAACTGGCCTCCCAGGAACTGATGGCTTAAGCAGATGGAAATACTTAAGAGTGAAATCAGCACTGCATGAGGATGTGGCAATAACTACCAGCCGGGTTCTTGTAATGTGCAAGTGGTGCAGTGGGAGGTATGAGGTTCTGCACTGTCAAAAGTCAAAAGTCCCGGTTTGACCTGAACGCACTTTAAATATGCGGTAGAAATGTTTTGTTGTTTTTTTCTTTTGCTTGCAAACGTGAGTAAGGAGCCAGTTAGATGAAAAACAAACAGCCACTATAATTAAAACAGGGTTTTTTTTCCCCCACAATTTTTAAACTTATTTTGCTGCTTCACACAAAAACAACACATTGCACACAAACTCTGTAGATGTGAGCTTGATGCTCTTGTAATTATACATAATGTGAATTATAAGTAAACTGTCAATTTGATTCAATTAAATTGTTTGGCACAATTTGCTTAAATTCAATAATACTTAAGTTTACTGCCTGATTTGTATCAAGGTTTTTTTTTAAGTATTAAAAACTACTAAAAGCATGAAATAAACAGTGACTGTTGTTGATTAATTGTCTTGTAAAATGCATTTATTTTCCCTCTGCTCCACACTCCAGTCCAGTAGGTGGTGGTATTGCACCAAACCACTTAAAAAATCTAAAGAAGAGGACGGGATACTCATGTTTTGCAGGAACGCAAGCAATTTGTATTTTCTTCCAACCTTTTTTTTTTTTTTTTTTTTTAACTATTTAGCATTTGTGAATTATTTTTTGGTTAAAAAAAAATTCATTATAAAAGCGTAAATCAATTTTGAATAATCAATTGAGAAAAAAAGATGGACTAAATTGCAAAATCCATTAAATTACACATTTCACAGAGTAAACGTTTTCCCAGGCCTCCACACATATTTATGACGAATGTCCTTGATTACGCCTCAATCACTTAATAAACTTGAGATAATTTCTCCGCAACATATAATGTTCTAAACTGCAAACTGACAAAGTCGACGCAGTTTCAAAACTTTAAATAATTCGGTTTGAACTACAGACAATAACTCTCAGTCAAAACGTGAGTAACATTTAAATACGACATTTGTTCTGTTCTAACCTTTACTCATCTGTTTGCAGGTGAGAAAATAAACTTTTATTTGCACACAATATTCTCCTGACAACAGCTCTACTTCATTATGCTGAAGTTTGACAATAGTAGACTTTTTCGTTTTGGAGTAATGCATGTTAAGTGTTACAGAGTTCTGACTAATCTCGTCTATGGCTTTAGAGGTATTTTAGATGAAATGCATTAGTCAGGGAAGATACAAAAAAAATAATGACAACTAGGTAAAATTCTTGAAGTTCACATTTTATTTATATACTCTTAAAACATCAGAAAACATGTACACAATATCTTCCACTGTAATTTTTTTTCAATTGTTTTACAGCATTCTCTGACCTGCAAACAGATAGAAATAATAAATGTAAAAAATAAAGAGATCGAAATGAAACAAAGCCAACCACCGAAAATAAATACCATTTTGCTCTGATTTCGACAAATAAACGTCAGTCAGTCAGTCAGTCAGTGTGGTCTACCAAGCAAAGTGTTTCCTCTTTTTTTTTTTTTTTTTGCGATCAAGTTCCCGATCTCTGTCTACTTGCGTACTTGTGAAGACCAGGCTCTCCTACAGTAAATCCTTTCTCAGGTGGAGAAAAATACAGTTCAGAATGCTAGTGTAAGTGAAGGACAAACAGAGATACAGAGAAATTACACATTTCCTCTTTAACAAAACTTGCTTCATACAAATTTAAACCCTTTGTTCTCAGGTATGAAATGTTCTCAGGATGCCGTATCATCACCCCATTCTTCTGGTAAAATACATGTTGAATACTGTATATGTATTTATATCTATATACACTATTGTGTATCTCACATGTTCAGCCCTGTGATCCAAAAAAAAGAAAAAGAAAAAAGGGTGATATGACACTATGAAAAATAAAGTTCAGGCACAACAACAACAAAAAACACTATTTAAAACATTCCTCCAAGAGACAAAACACTAAAATCAGAAGAAGAAAAAAATCGTTGAACTAGCAAGCCAACAATTAAAAAAAAAAAGAAAAAAGAACTTTAACTTAATTATGATTAAACATATTATATTTAGGTATCAGAACTGCTGTCTTGTGCTTCAGTGCGCTAGTTTTCAGCAAGACAGTTTAAATAACAGTCTTCTCTTAACGGTATAATGCAACTTTTTAATGAATTTTAATGCTCGATTGTAACAAAGCGTGCTCATGATGAAGCACGGCCATAAATAACGGATGAACAAAAAGAAACTACCACGGCCACGTGAGAGCGAAAGAACAACATCTGAGAAAAATATTTCAGATATCGATATAAATGTCAGAGAGAGTGGAAGACGAACACATGGAAAAGGAAGGAGGAGAGAAAGAAGATGCGAGATGGTGTCAATGCGGAGGAGAACATTGGAGAAGAGAAGAGCTGTGAAGTGGGTGAGAGGATGAAGGAGAAGTGAAGCGAGCAGATGCAGCTGTGAGGGTGGGAATCAGGGCTGCTCACTTCGACTGGCACGTCTGCTTCTGGTTTTATCTGTTAAAGTGATGAACAGGGCCTCTGCTCACTCCGCTCTCTGGCACTTGAGGCGGCTTTGGCTTGTACGCACCTCCGACAAAACCTCAGCTAAACTGCCTGCGAAGCCACCGCTGGCCAAGGACCGCACCCAGATCGAGACTCCTCTCTTCTCCTCAGACTGAGGATCCAGCATCTGATTAAATCTGATTATAAAGGAGGAGCAGCACCAGGCAAGTCTCTTCATCTACCTGAGTTAGAGACTTTGTACCCACCAGGGTCCCTTTTTCACATTTTTACTGTCTGTCTTTCTTATGCACGGGCCTTAAGGTGTTGTGTCGTTCAGTTTTACAGCGAGTGTTAAAGTGAGAGACGTCTCTTGCAGAGTGGGTCGAACCCCACATGACCAATAAATCGCATTCATCAAAGCCCACAGTGCCTTCTTTCTACACACCCACAAGGAAGCTATAAACTAGGAACAACAGAGATGCCTTTAATCTGTCTGAATCTGGATTAACATTCACATCTCCCTGAAATGTCCTTTAAGCAATAAAACCATTTATCCTGTCTAAGTCCAATTCAATAAATACTATTTAAAAGACTAGGAATAATAACATTAATAATAAAAAATAATACCATTTTTTTGCACCAACGGACTCTTTTACTATATGACACTAAGCAAATGAGTGATCTGGGAAGAAAAAAGGGGCTTAATTATGCACTAATACAGTAATATACTGATGTTAAAAATATCAAATGATAGATTCCATATGGCATAAAGACTCAAAAGAAAGTTAAATTATACATGAAAAAAATTCATCACATGAAACATGACAACCGTTTCCTATCATCATCATCATCATCATCATTATTATTATTATTATTATTAAGCATCTCTGTCAACTTCCAACGACATTCAGCTACTCAGACCCCCTAATTTCTTTTTCCATGAAAATAAGCGAGTCCTGTTGACCTGCCTGAAACTTTATGCTTCTCTCTGGAAGGTGGTTGGGTACGGTAAGGGATAACGAGTGTATTCTTTCTTTTTTGAAAGGGCTATGGGGCAAAAGCCATGCCTGCTTTGCCTACTTTTTAAAGGCACACAGACTCACGTCTCAAACTGAGTTAGCAAGGCGCGAACCTCAGGAGTGAGCTGTTTGGCAGCCTTGGCGGCCTCTGTGATGGCTTTACGATACAGGCCCTTTCTCTTCTTGTCAAAGCGGGACTGGAAGTTTTCGAGAAAGGGAGCAAGTTGAGTAATTGCCAGGAAGGAAGTGGTAGGTGACCCAAACCAGGAGACACGGGCCTCCTGCCCGACTAAAAGCCCGTTATCTTTGCGGCTCACTGTGATAGCTAAGATGCGGGCAGGCCACCAAGGGAAGCCAAGTATTTTAGCCCACACAATGTCCCCTACACAAATGTTCCTGCCATCCAGAGCAACACACTTTGAGACATTTTTGGAAAAAACTGCAGCTTTGAGGGATTTACTGCGCTTTTTTGAATCCTTGGGAGCAGAGGCAGAGGCAGGGACAAAAGTGGAAGATGTGCCAGGGGCAGAGGCAGATCGAAAATCGCCAGACGGAGGGAAGTCAAGGGTCTCGGTCGAGCTACACTCTGAGTTTGATGACTTTAAGTCATCTGCACTATCGACGCTGCACATGGAGGTACTAGAGGAGTCAGGCTGCCTGGGTTTTAGGGTCATGTATACCACCAGGTTGCCAGCCTTGCTACCGCGCATCTCCTGCCCCTGTTCCTCTGGCTCAGGCTGTGGTTTGCTGTGGTCCGTAGGTGGCTGGGAGAGTGGTTGGGGTTTGGGTCGCACCTGCCTCAATGGGGATTCCAGCTCTCTGTCTGGGCCCTGGGGCTCTGCAGCGGCAGTGGCCTGGCCTGTGGAGCGTGTGGAGGTGCAGCGAGGAGCAGCTAGTTTAGGCAGCGTTAAACGCCCTCCTCCCGGCACTTTCTCCAAGCAAGGCGGCTTACATGAAGAAGAATCATTTTCTTCATTACGGTACCTTTGAGGCTTGATGCGCATCCTGGGTGGCAGCGGGTTGGACATGCCTGGTCCTCCTCCACTAATCTGCTGCAGTCGTCGGGTGAAGTGGACCTTCTGGTGGGACTCCTGAAGAGCCGCGGCCCTCGTCATGGCCTTCGTGTTACCACTGCTGCCGGTGACCGATTCCCTTTGTCGCTTCTGTGCTTTGGCCATCTTCAACACTTCACGTGCTTTCGAGTGGTCAACGTTTTTGCTCTGCAGCACTTTCTTGGCACCGAGCTGGACTCGGGAAGTGGCTGAGGCCGGTGCTGCAGCGGACACCCCTTTAATCACTCGACTCCCTGAAGCTGTTCCTTTCACGTGGCTCTGGGCCAGAGAGGATGGGGTTGAAGAAGTGACCCGTATCGCTGCAGCTTGCCGCTTGGACACGTCGGCCGGGCGGCTCCTGTCCTCTGAGCGTGCCTCGTTGCGAGCTCGCTTCCCAGCACCCGGAGCTGTGCTCTCGTTGCGCCGACGCTTTGCATCATCACTCCGGCAGTCTGATATAGGTCCTCTGCGCGTTTCGCGCTTGTCCCCTTGTACCACAGCCCCTTTGCATTTATCACATAGCACTTGCCTCGGTCGAAGCTTGATGGCATTCATAATAGAGGTGGGCTCCTCTCTGTATAGCCTGCGCTTTGGCCGTTTGATCTTGCGAGGTGGAGGCTGAGGTAACGACTGGTTGTAGGTGTCCCTGATGAACAGCGGAGGCGGGTAAGGAGCCCCCTCCTGAAACAAAGGCGGGGGTTTTACGGTCCATGGGTTGGGCTCAGGGTTAGGACTAGGTTGAGCCACTGAAGACCCCTGCACAGGTTCCTCTGAAAGGATGTCAGGAGTTCCTTGAGCAACTCCTTTTTCAGTCTCTGACTGGAATGCCTCCGCCTTAAGCTGCATAGATTCTGGTTTGTCCTTGTACTCTCTTTTGGGAAACACAGATATTGGAATTCCAAAGGGTCCAAATCTGAGGACAGAGAGTGGAAACATGTAAATATTTAAAACGTGAATTCAGAATACATTTCATCTCAATTATATTCTGAATATCTTCAGAGAATTTGTTTCTTGTTTACCATGTGAAATCTTCACAAATCTTATATTATTTTATGATTGCAGCCATTGATTTCACACAGAAGATACCTAGATTCTGATTTTATACATACCCCAATTCAATGTTAAATTTTGCTCCTGATTTTGTTACAATTTTGGGAACTCGAACCTTTAAAAAAAAATCGGCAATCAAAATTGTAAATCAAAAGATGTATACTTTAGCCTTATTCAACAGTTTCACCACTGAATGTACTATGAGTAATTAAATGTAGCCCATTCCGTATATTAGTTGACCAGCTTTTCGCCAGCGCTGGTGTAAGCGTACACCAGTACTATGAGTAACGAGTATGAGTGTAATGAGTGGAGTTGAGTTTGGAGTAAAAGGGCAGATCGGTGGCTTTTAACGCAGGAGACACGTTTCTGTTGCACTACTCGGAAGCTCATGTATTCGGTACAGAATCGTTCATATCTGATGCTGAGCCGTGGATCACCAGTCAAAAAAAGCCAATTCTGGTCACTGGTCGATCGACTGCTGCCTCTCTATTATAAATGTAAAAATAGTTTCCTTAAAATTAGATTTTGGCGTCAGTGTGGTGAAACATGAATCGACACACAAAAGAATCGCGATTCATAAATGAATAGATTTTTCCCCGTCTTTAGAAGACGGTGGCTGAAAGCAGCAAAGACTCACAAACCCGTGCATACTCAGGACATTAAATACCTACAAAATGTGCACTGCTGTTTAATTCATGTATGTGTTTGTCCAATGCACCTTCATGAATTATATTATGTTAAGTTATGTCATGAATACATAAACCTCATTTGTATTATAAATACATAAACACTCGAGTTCATTGTGGATAATTTGTTGCTTCTGATGTTCAAATTGTGAAAAACTAAACAAAACAACAAAAGGATGAAGGAATTGTGTCTGTTTTTTGTTGAAGGATTGTGTAATAAGTGCCATCCATGTCACACTATTTTAATTGTGTAATGAAATTCTGTGATGCTTTATTTTAAGCTTTGCAGAAATCAAGAATCTGGTAGAAGAAACTTTACGTGTCACACATCTGTGAATAAAACACACAGCTTGCAGTTTTTCTTTCAGAAATGAATTAAAAGATCGAGTGCTTTTGAGATGAGATCTAACAAACTTAAGGGGAACCGAGGCCAAAAATGCAAATGAAGATCTCCTTCGACCTGCTTCTGACTAAATATGGCCAGCACATCATTTCAAGGCTATGATGCAGAACGACTGGGACTGAGTGCACGAAACTTCCTAGCACAGGGTGTGAGGACGCAAAAAATGATGATTACACTCTAATTAATCACTTATAAACTATGCATTACCAGGTAAATGAAGTGTCATATAGAATTAAATATCATTTAACAGGAAAACTCCAATGCTCCCATCTCACTTAGAGGTATATATTTCCTCGTGGGTTACCAAGTAAAACATAATGAGATACGTTCATTAAATAATGTACAAACATAACTGGAGCAGTAGGTACTATATTACTGTACACTCTCTGCTTGTAACTTGGGTGGCCATATGGCATGTCTTATCAGAACTGGAGGAAATTGTTTGGCCAGTTACTGTAAAAAAAAAAAAAAGAAAGAAAGAAAAAAGAAAAAGCTTACAGACGACAGACGGCTAGAACACGACACAACTCTCTGTAAAGAAGTGACATTTCTTATCTAGTGCCAATTTTCGAAAACATCTAGGGGTGTTTACTTTCACACTGACGTTGGCGTGCAGTGCTAGAGTGGTAAAGATTTGGATTTGCAACCCAAGTATGTATCCAACCCAAGAACGTTTTCTTTAAACATTATGAACATGCAGCATATTTACTCACAATTATTTATTTCCATTAGCAGCAAATTACTAGTTGATTGCTGATTGTTAATTTATATTATACAGAAAGCGAGACAGTACGGAAGTAGTATTAGGTTTCATCTACTACCCAGATCGAATACCTGCATCAGTGTGTATTAACTAATTACCTACCCTTTCTGGCCACTTTAATAGGAACAGCTGTTCATTCATGAAATTATTCATGATGCGGCAGTACGTTAACTCTTGCTGACACAGATGAAAGGCTTGAGTTATGCAACGACAAAAAAAAAAAAAGGTCTAGTTTGCATATTTCACAAAGTGCTGATAGGAGACAGGTTGGAGATTAATATAAATAACCATTCTAACACTAATGAGCGTAAAAGCATTTCAGAATAATCATCTCATCAGGTCAAATCTTGAGATTGGCGGACTAGAGCATGTCAGATTGCAGTGTGCTTTAAGCTTTGCCTGCTCTATATCCAAGTTTAATTCTAGGGTCTTTTTCAACATATCTCCAATTCAACAAAACATTAAGCTGTTGAATAACCATATATTTACACTCAGGAGGCTAAGCAACAAAAGTGAAGTGACTACTTTATAAAACTCTCCTTTCAGAAACATTAATAAAGTGTACGATTTACGCAAAACAGATTAGTGACGTTTCCATCATTCGTCTGCAAAAATTGTAAAAAACCAAAGCTGTCTTTTTTTTTTTTGCCTGTTGTACTGCATGGACTCATTTATAGCCACACATTTCGCAAGGGGACTTTAGCTTTCTAAAAGATTTCTCTGAAAAGACAGCCAGCTGATATTCAGGACAGAACTTTTAATCGATATTACGAAAACCTTTAGGGGTCCACATTTCATTTTTGTTAAAGCATGTGGTGCTCATTCCTGCGTGAACCTCACCAGCTGGAGATCACATATCAAATATCAATATTTAGGACAAACCCACAGATTTACCCATGAAGCCAAACATGCATATATGTTTAGTGGCCAGTTGGAGCATATTTAAATTATTGTTTTTTTAATGGAGAAAGTGGGATTTCTAGTATGAAACTAGCTAACCTATAACTTTGATATTATTATTATTACTTTTTTGTTGTTGAAATCTATGACTGAAATATAAAATATATGAGATATAATTAACGTTCAGTTAAATCTGTAAGGGCGTATTATACTATACATAAGGATCACGTTTTCATCTTGACAATTCCAGGCTCCTGCAGATCTCTTCAAGATATTAAAATGCTAAACAAAAAAAAAACAAAAAAAATCATAAGACTGTCCATGTGGTTTTCACAATTTTTAAATATGAATTCTTTCCCCAGATATGAAAACGATGTCCCCAAAACTCCTCTTTTTCCAGTCTTTGTGTAATTGCATTTTGAAAGCCAATTTTACTCATGGGGCAAAAAGCCTCTATTTTATGAAATATTAATCAGATATCAGTGTAAACATGCCTCGTTCGTTTATAAGATTTCTAGGTTAGGGAAAACTCAGGATGTCCTTCGCATGTAGCGCTTAACCTTGATTTCTAATGTGGACTCGGAATCAGGGAATTATAGTCTGACTGAATCTTCATCTTGGAATTTTTTTTGAAACATTAATATCAAATATCTGAGTCTTATATCTTAGACGATACATGATAGTGATCCGGTTTTCACAGACTCATAAGTTACATGCGTAAGGATGATGTGCTTTAAGTGACTGTGTGTACTCGGGTCATGCGCATGATGGTGCCACAAATTCACAGGACATCTGTGATGTCAAATCTGACCTGTTAAATCATTCCAGGTTAATATCAGCCTGATGTCAACACTCTGTACCAGATCAGTGCATTTCTACATGTTAATTAGATAATTAGTGCATAATACACCCACTAAACATGTTAATGGAGCCATGTGAAGTGGGTGGAGCTTCATCCTGACCACCCCAAAAGGTAAACAAGGATTTCTGACAATGCCAGTCAGGACAGGGGAGGACAGGGGAGGACAGGGGAGGATGCACAAGCCATGATCAGGTTTCTCGCACCATGAAAAACAGGTGTTTACCTTTTGGAAAGGTCCATGAGGACCCCGGAGAAGATCTTCTCGCCTAAACGAAACGACACAACAAGTGCATCGTCGATGATGTGATCTAGTGAGACCCGAACCTCGGAACCAGGCACGAGCCCGCAGATCTGCTCGGGCTGCCTGTCCACAGTTTCTGCACACACGTTGTGCTCGGGCTCGGGGCTCACAGCCGGGTCACACACGCCTGAACTCGCATCCTCCGGCTCCGGGGAGGAGTGCGGCTGATCGCTCCCTGCTGGAAGTTGCTCAGAGTCCTTACTCGAGGTGTTGGAAGAGTCACTGGTGCAGTCTCTCGGCGAGGTCTCCTCTGATGAAGCGGACTGCGGCTCGGGAGACTGGGGGCGTGCAGGGGAAGCATCCTGTGCAGGTTCGCAGTTGGAGCAGGGAGCAGCATCACCGTCTGCAGCTTCGGGCTCGGAGATTGTCTCAGGCTCCAGATCAGCAGGACGCACCGGTTCGGGATCACCGTGTGCCGGCTCAGTCACGGTGTCCGCTCGAGCGGAGAACGAACGCGAGGACGGTTCAGGATGTGAACCGGAGCAGGGCGGAAAGCAGGCGCGTGCAGGACTGACCTCGTTATTAACAGCCGGTGCGTTTGGAGAAAACGACTCGTCCGCGCGCACCTCTGCGGCCCCGGTGTCGTTATGCGTGCACTCCGTGTGCACGCGCTCGTCCGAGTCGCTGTGTCCATCCTCGAGCGCGTTTCCCGCGAGTCTCAAGTCCGGCCTTCTCATTTCCATCCGGACCTGACTGCATTCCTGAACTGCATCCACACTCTCAGCCTGGTGACACCGCTCCATTTTCGGGTCGAAGCCCGACGCAGAGTCAGGCTCTAAGCCGGCCGCATGCTCACCGGGCTCCGCTGCGTACTCGAGCCCGTCCCCCCCTGTTGTTGTTGATGCAGCAGCAGCAGCTCCTGGCTCCGCAGCCACGGCCGCCATTTTCTTTCCGCTTTGCAACTACTACTTGGCCCTCTCCTACTGATAAGCGGAGATCCCGCCCATGGCCCACTAAGCGCACTAGCTATTGGTTAATGCAGCACAAGCCCTTCACTGAGTGGCTCAAATGACTGCCAATCAAATGGACGTTCTGGAAACGCTAATGTGATTGGCTTCTGTTTTGTCAATATTGCGTCGCTCTGACAAGTTTGTAACCACAAGGGGCAGTGTTGAGTTGTGTGCACGTTGGACTCTTTGCAGCAGGGTACTTAAACTTTTTTTTTTTTTTTTTTTTTAATAGCCAGGGACCCTTTTAATTATAAAATAGATTTCTCGAACACACCTCAACAGATTTATATGAGAGAAGAAATGTTTTGTCTGTACATTGGTCAGAACTCGCTCTTTCAATGATATCTTTACGTTTCACACATTGGAGGACCCAAAACCAGTCTCAGAAAATGTTCTGTCTGTCTGTATGAATGTCTGTATGTCTGTCCAGCCAGATTTTGTCACAGTAAAACTGAATTTAAGCATTAAGCATTAAGATTGCCCTTCACTGGAGATAAGGGGCCTGATTCAAACACCTGAATTTGAATAATAAACAGGTCTGGCCAAATACTTTTGTCGATATAGTGTATATTTTAGAAACAATATTAAAATGTGCACTATTATATTTTGTTGATTTATCAGACCCATAATGTTTTCTGGTGGAGAAATTTCTACTGCCAGAACACATTAGATCCAACTTGACAAAATTTAGACCAACTCGTTTTTGAGTTATTGAGCAAGTGAGCAGTCAAACAGAATTAATAATAATAATAGCTAAAAAAAATCGGACTACATGGACCTCGCTTTAGGAATCTTTTGTTTTAGGTAACGTAACTCCACTGCTTGTGAATCAAATAAAGAACTTCACATTGGCATTAAAAGAAATACTATAATTCGATGCTTTTTGTATAAGATTTAAAGTATCATCATGACTGTTACAAGTTGTACAGAGTCATTCAAATGTTTTAATACACCTTCTAATTCATCTCATTTCATTGTCTATACCGCTTTATCCTGTCCACAGGGTCGCGTGGGCTGGGAAGCCTGTTCCAGGAGACATAGGGCACGAGGCGGGGTACACCCTGGACAGGGTGCCCATCTATTGCAGGGCACACACACATACACACTGACACTCTCATTCACACATTACGGGCAATTTAACACCAGTTAGACTAATCTGCATGTCTTTGGACTGTGGGAGGAAACCCACCAAGCATAGGGAGAACAGGCAAACTCCATGCACAAACCTAAAGCAGGAATTGAACCCGGATCCTAGGGGGCCTAGACGACAGTGCTAACCCCTAAGCCACTGTGTGCCATCCTTAAAATGCACTGCTTTTTTATTATATTTTGTCCATTGAAGAACAAAACTGAAGACATTAAAAATATGAAATAATCCATATGGAATTATGTAATTTAATTAATTAATTAGAGACGAACAGCAGTCTGTTATTACTTTAACCCTTGAAGTTCAGTTTAGCTGGAAGATTGCAAGAACTTTGAATGTACAGTATCTTCAAGTGTATTTACAAAACAACATTAAACCCCAGAATGAACCTGGCTCTCAGGAGGACAGTGGCAGGAAACAAAGACCAAGACTTACATCAGCTTCAGAGGATAAGTCAATTTAGAGTTACCAGTCTGAGAAATCATCCTATAAGGATTTCTTTATGATGTGTTGTATAGTTTAATATGATAAACTGTTCTACATTTCATACCACAATGATACCATGGTACGTCAGACATTGGCATGGTAGGCACTATAAGACTTTATAGAATATTAGGGTAGGCACTATGGCACTTCAGTGGGTACCATGGTAGTATTATGGTATATATATTTTCACATTATGATCAAGTCAAACTAGGGCTTTTTTTTTGAGAATTCCCTGTTTTTGAGCAAATTTCCTTTAATTGACTATTCTATTCTATTATCACCACATTATCCTCTGTTTCTCTGTTTACCTCATTACAATTACAATATCTTATTGCTTCCACCATTCTTTCAAATTCTTAAAATCATGACCTTGATGAGCTGAAAAGGATCTGTGTAAGCATACTTCCATGTGCTCGGTCTGTTAAAAGGTAAGATAGAAAGAAAAGAGAGACAGAGAGCAAATGGATGAAAGTGAGAGAGCAAGTGCAAGATTTGCATAAGTTTGCCTGTTGCAAAAGAATTTAGCACAGTATATTGATAGCTTATTTAAGAAACTGCTATTTAACAAGGCAATAATCATTAATTTATAATATTACACTTTATTTGTTATACACTATGAAAACAATTATATATGCTGTTTTAAAAATATAAGGAGATTTTTTTTACTGCACAATACAGTGTTTGCAGTAGAACCAAGTGACGATTGATACAAAATGTTCATTAAGGCTCATAAAAAAAAGGGGGAAATTGTCAAATTTACTTAAGTGACTTGTCCTCACTGCAGATTTCATCACAGTACATTTATTGTCAAACCTTAAAGGACACTTTGTATGAGAGTGCTGTAAAAGTTTATGTTCCACTATAGTTTATGGGCATCAATCTGTTCTTCTTTTGAGATCTGTGAAGGACGCTGGTTAAATAGTCATCTTGTAATCACGTCACTTAATGCTACCTTGGTCACATTTTGGAACAACCTGAGAAGACTCAGATGTCGCTTAAAAGTTGGGGTCAATGTCTTGTTGGCCATAAAACAGATAACATTCTATTAATCTGGTGTCCTTAAAGTCATACTTTAAACTGAATATATAAACATTTGATAGAAAATATCACATATAATACCTTATATGGTCTTAGGTGTTTGCTGTACATGCCGTTCCAGAGTTAGTCCTCACTTTGCTCTTACAATAACCTTGACTCTTCTCAGAAGGTTTTCCACCAGATTTTGGACCGTGGCTGTTGGGGTTTGCTCATTGAGCCACAAGAACATTAGTGAGGTTGGACACTGATGTTGGGTGGGCAGGCCAGGCACGTAGTCTGTGTTTCTTTTCATCCCGAAGGGGTTCAGTGGGAGTAAGGTCAGGGTCACTCAGGTTTAACTGCAGCAACTGTGGCAAACCATGTCTTCATGGACTTCATGAACATGCTTGAGTTCCAGTGAAGGAAAATAGTAATGCTACGGCATACAAAGACATTCTATACAATTTGTGCTTCCAGGTTTGTGTAACACCTTGGGCCATATTGTGCAACACTAAGGTTATAACTACTTAAAGCTTTTTTATTCGTCAGCCATTTTTCTTTGTATGGGTTACACTAAACCGTTCTCTAAATCTGCTGGTAAAGTTTGTCCACTGTGTGCCGAATTTCAGTCACTCCAGGACGAGGCTTCAATCTACAGTGCCATTAAAAAGTATTTGCCCCTTCCTGATTTTTTTTTTTTTGTTGTTGCATATTTGTAACACTTAAATGATTCAGTTCATCAAACTAAATTTAACATTACACAAATATAACCTGCGTACATGCAAAATGCAGTTTTTAAACTATGATTTCATTTATTAATTGCCCCTGGCTCTTCTCACATTTGCCAAAAAGTATCTTGATTCTTCCCAAGACTTCTGGGCAAATATTTACTGGACTGATAAGACAAACGTGAGACTGTTTGGAAGGTGTGTGCCCTGTTACAATACGTCTGGCATAAAATTAACACAGTGTTTTGTAAAATAACATCATTCTAACAGTCAAACATGGTGTTGGTAGCGTGATGTTCTGATGGTCTTTGTAGCTTCAGGACCTGGACAACTTACCATAATTGATGGAACCATGAATTCTGTGCTCTATCTGAAAATCCTGAAGGAGAATGTGCGGCCATCAGTTCATGAACTCAAGCTCAAACGCAATTGGGTTATGAAGCAGGACAATGATCCAAAACACACCAGCAAGTCCATCTCTGAATGGCTCAAACCAAAAAAAAAAAGAAAGTTTTGAAGTGGCTTAATCAAAGTCAGGATTTATAAATCAATTGAGAGGCTGTGGAATGACCTTAAACTGGTTAAACCCTCCAATGTGGCTGAAT
>JAOVVB010000020.1:12433032-12453369 GCA_028570985.1 Heterobranchus longifilis | reverse complement strand
AAAAAAAAAAAAGACACCTTTTTTTTTTTTTTTGCATTTATTTTTTTTTTTAGGGATTTTATATCCAAATGGCATATTTTCCTCCCTGTCCCCACTGGCCTTAATCTCCTACACAAATACAGGCTTTTAAATAAAACCATAGACCACTGAATGGACTCCATCAGTACTCTCTGGTCTACTAAATGTCTAGATTGAACAGACATTGGTTGCAATGTGCAACATTTTCTTGGTGGAACATATTGTCTTTTAAAAATCACTGCCTTCTAGCAGTAATATTTTGTTATAAAAAAACACTAAGGCTAAAAATAATAAAAATGTAGTGGTAAAACAATGTAACAAATCTACAGTAACAGATGAAATTAATGGTTATGTATTGCACACACAAAGGTTTCACTGAAATACAATGAACTGAAATACAAAACAGTGCCTATATCCGGTACAGTGAACACAATTAATCTACATACAAAACGAGACGTCAACATAAAAGGTTTTTATACTTGTTCTGGGGATAAAAACTAATCCTGAAGCTCATGACTCATGAATAAAATGAAAGAAAGACAAAAACAAGAATGGGGAAAAAAAAAAAAAAAGAAAAAAAAAAAAGCAATGGCATACATTGAGGTAGTTCAAGATCCAGGACTGTCAGAGGATGATTTGGATCTGAAGTCCAGTAAAGTGGTTAAAAAGCTTATCATTTAAGCAGGTCATAAAGCAGACACTTTGGTCTTGCTGCTGGTTGATTTTATTGTGCAGTTGACATCCCTGTAAAACTCACCAAAAACCCTGAGATACATGGACTCAGAGTTAGAACTAGTCTAATCTTTAGTGTTCTGAAGAAAAAAAAAAAAAAATGTGTCTGCTTCATGAATATTCAGCTTCGCTCAGAGTTTCAGAACGAGCCGTTTGGAATGACAAAAATACATCATCTTTGTTGTCTTTTTACCCATCACAGTGTCATCGAGCTCACCCATGTGTGCGTATAGATCTCCCACAACCGGCGGATCAGTAGTATAGCGGATTATGTAACTCTATAATATTATTTAATCTAAAATCTGACAAATACGTCCACGGTTTCGTAGCATGTGATTGGACAATGACTGTTTTGTCAGTCAGGACCGAAGGATGGCGTGTGAGGTAATTGGCATGCACTACAATGACTTAATGGATGAGGTAAAAGACAATGAAGTCATCTTTCTATGGTAGTGAGCTTAGCATGGGTAACTCAAGGAGCCCCCTCTTCCCCTCCCCTGCTTGGGTAAGCAGCTTGTAAAGCTCAGCTTCCTCCAGCGTGAGCTGTTGAGGCGACCAGACAGATGCCTCGTTCCCCTGGGGTTTCCCCCTCCATCTGCCTGCAGGAAGGCCAGAGGGAAGGGGCTCTAAGCCAAAAGCTGAAAGTAACCTTCCTTATAGACACGGTCACCTTTAAAGCAGATCAAATACAAACACTTCAACATACAAATCCACTTCATACAAACAAACATCGGCTGGTACTTTTTTTTCAACGGCATTCTTTTCCTTTCAAGTAATCTGTGCATCCCTGATATGTGTTTCATTAAGTCACTGTAAACGATAGCAAAAAGGGATACTGGTATCTCAGTCATAAAGTCAGCGTCCGACTTTTAAGGCAGCAGCATCAAGGACGACACAGTAATTCCAGTGTGAAATTTCAAGGATGCCTTATTTAAAAAAACAAAACAAAACAAAAAAAAAACAGCAGTTTGGGAAACTGATCTCCATCGTTTCTCTCCTTAAGGCTTTGTACGGAACTAAAATGCTTCTGTGGGATGTTTCTAAGTGTCTGATAATCATGTCTCACAGCGCTGGCATTTTATTTTCCTCCCATCACGTTCTCAGAATGAATTAGCCTGAACCCATAAACAGGCATGCTGTAGTCTTTTCTCAAAATGGACAGAGCAACAGGCACCTAGGTGTTTAAAGAGGGGGGGAGGGGAAGAAGGTCCACATTTGAGCATGTTTCAACTTAATACTATGACCTTTGATGGATCTGTTCGGCTGTGGGCCTTCTGTTTGGAGAGTCTGTGCCTATGGCTGAGGGTGGATGGCGCCGGGGAGGCAGAGAGGAGGGTGGAGGACAGCGGGCGCCCCGAGTTCGGTCTGTCCTCCCTCTCCTGGCGTCACCTGTCGAAACATCCGGCTGCGAAGCTGTGATGTGAGCCCAGGTAGCCGTTAGCGTAGGCCAGGCTGACGCAGGGCCGTGGTTCTGCCGTCATGCTCACCTGCATGGAGAGGGGGCCCTGCAAGGGCAAGCCGCACAGCCCTGATGCCAGACTTGGGAAAGAAGGGAATGATGCGGTCGGCATGGACGAAGAGAGCAGGGTCGTCTGGTGCGGCTGGAGGTATTCCCGCGTACTCACGGCACCCATGGCCTGGCACTCGGCCAGCATGTGGAGCTGCGCCAGAGCAGGGGAGTGCTGCGTGATCGAGGGGTAGCTGCCAGTCTGGAGTAGTAGCTGCTGCGACGTGGATGCAGGGTGTCTCTGCAGGGCGGAGGGAACAGGGCCGGGCGAGGCGTGAGCTTGAGGTTGTGCACCCTGACTCGACGAGGGTGATGACTTGGACTTGTTAGCTTCCTTCACATCATTGTCATGCGCACTGTAAAAAAAACATTTAAATCAGTAAAGGTATTGTACAAATATGTACAAATTATATTATATAGCTAAATATCTAATACATGTTCTATTTGCATGCTCTACTGATGGCTTTGTTATGATTTAAGTACTGTAAGTACTTACAGCAGCATGAGCTGGATGCATGGAGTTAGATGATCCCAGGAATATCCTGTGAGCAGGTGGAGCACTGTAGTCCAGCTCGGGGAAATCTGAAGACAAATGCGAGAGGCTGCAATGCAGGCGGCTGCCACCTGTGAGGGTCTGAAGCTCAAGAAGGCGTGATCTGGGACAAAAACAAGTATCCGAGATGAAATGACCATCACGAGACCCACCCATATATATTATAACCTTTGCAGCCATTAAAAAAAAATTATAAAAGGAATACACGTAATTTTATCTCCAAGTGTTATTCACCATCTCTAACTGCATTCACCTTGCAGGGAAATCTCCAGGAAGTAGTGTGTGTATTTGTCCATGAAAGCTTTGGTCTTGGACAGCGAGGTCAAGGGCCAGCCGTTGTGCAGGTCGCCCTCCTGCACGGCCGCGTGGAGGTAGTAGTCGATGAAATGGGCTGGCGTGGGCATGCAGAGGTTCCAGCCGAAGGTCTCCAGCAGCAGCAATTCCATTTTGATGAGGTCGCGCTTGTTCAGGGCCAGGTTAAGGCTGCACATGAAGCCCAGCGTGTTTAACTGCTCCAGCTTAGGCACACGGTCCTCCTTCTCCTCAAACTTACCTATACAAAAGTGGAACGGGGGAAAATGGAGAAACTTCACAGTAAGCAAATGTACTTCATTTTTTTCCCCCCAGTTTAATCACAAGCAAACAAGCTTAAACTAAAGAATTGACGTTGTAATCATACGTCATTAATCATGTCATGTGCACAGATCTGATTTTCAGATCTAAATCAAATCAGCAGCGAGTCAAAACAACAACCACCACTAGCACAGAGGACAACAAGAACACTGATTATATTCAGTGAAAGAACGGGGAAATGTATTTGATATTTCGCAAAATGATTTACGCAAAACTTTATGGAATTTTCTTTGTAACTGCTTGGGTAAATTAACATGCACATGTTGGGTTTTTTAGCAGACATACATATTCATATAAAGGACAAATGATGCGAACGTCAACAGATGAGACAGGAAAAAACAGAACTGTGCAAAGAAGATTGCGATGTGTACACATCCTTCTATGTCTCTAACCCTCCACATGTGTATACTGTAACAATCTATTATGTTTAGAATCTGGTTCCTCTAGAGTTTTTTTTTTCCTTTCTCATCAAGGTCACACCTCTGGCTTGGACATTAGAGGCCTGAACGTACAGTGTATCCCATTTTGTGTTGATGCCCATTGCTGAAAGTGCTATACAAACGAAACACCAATATCTATAAGTGACATGTATGTTAAGCAAATTTGTGAGTGAGTAATTGGTCTTCTTTTATAAATCACATCACATTTACCAGGAATTTTTAAAAAAAAAAACCAAGACAAGCCTAATTACACAGAAAAAAAAGCCATAATGACAGAAAGGCTGAACATGTTTGTGTTTGCTGGCTGGGAAAAGGAGACCCGAAACTCATTTCTGCGAGCCTCCATTCACACATTTCCCTGTTGGCATTTCAGGCATCACAATCTCAGAGACGTCAGTTTGCCAGCCTGAACAAGTAATTATCACACACAGACTAGAGCCCAGATCGCTCATTCCTTCCACATACCAGAGTGTGTTTATAAAACGCAGGATGCCTGTGCAGATTCTGCTTTCATGTACAGCCGCTCCGAGCAGATAAGACTGCGCTTAAAAGCCGTATCCATACGCAAATTTGAAAGCTGTGAATTTCACGTGGAAATGAGTTAGACATGTAGCAAATAAACCCCTTTCTTTGGAGGAAATTCCTTTGAGCTGAGGCCGCGTAAAGTGAGCTATACTGGTTTAAAATGGACACACCGGTGGGAATTTAAACACCGTTTGTAGTGCGGTCGAGCAAACCTACAAAGGTTGCGCTAAGAACATGTTGACTCGCCAAACGTAGTGCGGGTTGAGGAGGAAAGGAAAATGCAATGACTTTCGAATTTATTGATAAAAGAAAAATGTGATATAAGGCAGGCAAAGCAAGGTGGACAAACAAAAAGGAACACAGTTTGAAAATGAGTTCCTTTCAGCCTGCAGAGATGATTACATTTAAAGCTTGTATGAATATAAAGACATTTGTATTTGTATGTATTTTGAGGTACATGAGATAATTAAGGCAACTCTGTAAACAAAACACAACATGGTGAATGTCTTATTGTGATACAGTACCAGTCAAAAGTTTGGAAAATTTTGAATTTATTTTCTACATCATTCTAGAACAATATTGGAAAATTTCCAAAATAAAAAAAAACAACACACATGGCTTTGGGTAATTAAGTAACAACAGTCAGTTGTTATTTTAAGACATGAGGGTCAGCTGTTCTTTTAAGAGCTCTTGTAAGAACAGTATTGTCAAGCACATTTGCAAAACCCATTAAGCACCATGATGAAACTGGCTTCTCATGAAGACCATCCCAGGAAAGCAAGAACAAAACTTACCTCTGCTGCAGAGTTCATTTAAAGCTACCAGCCTCATTTTTTTTTTGTTTAAATCACCAATTAACAAACAGCCCCTCAGATTAGAGCTGTTATGAAGGCTTTACAGATCATACGTAGCAGATACATCTTAATATCAACTATTCAAAAGAGATTATTGCATATTCTGGACGCCTTCAGCATTGCTTTTTCCCCGACGTAGAGAAAAATAAACATCAGGAAAGACCATGGAGTTTGAAGGTGTGTCCAAACTTTTGACTGGTAGTGTAAATCAAATCTCATTGTCTTCTTCGGCATTTGTCCTAACAGATGCAAATATTTGCACTCGACTGCAAGGGTCACATACAGGCTGTCTGGCGGTCTCTAGAATCTAAATACGGTATAAAGATTAAATTAAAAGCCGCTGTGTCTAAGTGGTTTGGAGATGTTTATTGCATACTAAGCCTTTTTAATAGGATATTAAGGAGCTTTGCTAATTTCGCTCTGGCGCCAGACTGGTGTGTGGTGGTGCGCTTGAGTAACAGTTCGCTATAAAGTAACGCTCCGTGCATTCGCTCTCCGCTCTGTTTCAGCGCACCTCACACAGCTGTTAAAATTCTTCATGCGCCATCTTAGGTTGGTAAAAGACCCCAGTGGAGGAAAAACTTGGACTTTTCTGAATCTTTTTCAGATCATGTTTCTATAAAAATGTCTTCATGTATGTTATCCAAGTTGCATGCATGCATCACACACACACACACACCCCTGCAGTGAGTCCTGCTTTGGCTGGAATTCCTTTCCTTCACTTTTTGTAACCCCCCTCTCTCCCTTCTCTCCCTCCCTTTTGTGCTAGGTGTTAATATCTTTACTGCAAAGACCTAGCCCTCCTGTATTACTTCCCCTGCATTTAGATGCCACAATAATAAAGGCAGGATGACCCCTGACCTCTCCAGCTCAGGCTTGTGCGTTCACAGAGGGCCCCTGTCTTCAGATCAGTAGCGGGTACGGAGGGGGACCTGGGCCGAGGAGCAGGGGGTCAATAAAATTCCCCACAAGCGGTGCTCATGCCTGCATTCTTTTGAAGAAAACAGATTGGCTTGAACACCTTGAATTTAACTGATTGTTTAGACGTTCTGTTTGCATGATGAAAGCAGGCACAAAATAGTGATTTATTAATAGAATTATTAGAATTGTTTCTTATTATAAAACAAATTTCAAAACAATGTTAAACAAGAGTTTTACTTTCTTAATTCACTCATCCTTTCATCATTGAGCATGGTACATTTACTAGCAATTTTTTTTTTACCTTCATGGAGCTTTTTTTTCTTTTTTTTTTTTAAACAATGACGCACCAGCATCTGTAGCAAGCACACAAGGCTCTGTTTTCGCAATTATCTGTGGTGTATTAATTCCCTTCATTAGCATCAAACCTCAGGGGAACGTCCGTCACACTAATCTGAATATCAGGAACCCTGCTGAGTGTTTCAGTTCAAACATGACCCTCTAGGCTACTCGGCCCTCCCCCCTTCCTCTCGGGCCAGAGGAGGGAGAAAGAGGGAGGAGAGGATGCAACGATATGGCCGTGGATGTGCTAATCTCCACAGCTTTCTCAAAAAAACACACACACAAAAAAAAAAAGAAACGTGCTTGAGTTTTCTTTCAAGTCAGGAAACATTTCGAATCCATCACTGTTACACTCCTGCACAGGAGTGGTGTTTACTTGCCATTTCAGCTGATTGGATCCTGGATAAAGTAAACGGTCCTGATTTTTACATACTTTGTGCCGAGTCAAGCCTTAAACCCGGTTCCCGCATCGAACCTCGTGGCCCAGGAAAAAAAAACCCCAGAGGAAATTCAGTATGCTTTCTGCTGTGAGCTGCTCTTCTCCCCCCCTTGTGCACAGCTGATAACACCAGGCACAAGAGTGCATCCATGCGTCCCCCAAACCTGCCCATGGCCACTGCTCAAGCTATATTATCAAAACAGCAGCTCTAAGAGCAGTCCATTAGCTCTGTAATTATCTAGCGCTTGCTTAGTCTCAGCGTCAAGCCTGATTACATTTTTCTTCTCCACATGTTCCTGGAAAAATTGTTTAGAATAAAAGAGCTAACCAAAGGTGAAGGACTTCCTCGGAAGCAGACAAGCTTAGACGAAAGCGCGAGTCACAAAATACGCCAGCGATTTCAGAAGCATCGACTGAAATTAAGAAAACGTGGCAAAGGCGGAAGGCTCTGAAAAGGCTTAATAGATTCTGAGAGGCTTATTTAAAAGGAACAATTTGTCTTGGTGTCTTTGTACTGAATGGACACCTTTAAATACAACAGTTATCTTTTTAATTTAAAAAATAATAATAAAAAAAAATAACTCTGCTTTCACAGTCATTGTGGATTGATGCATAGTTTTAAAGCGTGTCCTGTTTGTAATTTTTTATTTCATCATTGAATGAACAGAATATAAGATTTCAGAGAAGAAATCGTAACAAAATCTTAAAGAACACACTGAAATCTAAAAAAGGAAAAAAAAATGTTTAATGGATTCGGAGAGGCATAATGTTTCATTCACAAAGTGAGCAATACCACTCCATTTGTCAAAACAAATAATGTCCTTGGTCTTTTGGAGAAAGCTTTCCTCCCTCCCCGGGTTTGGCCTGGAGCAGGTCTCTATAGCCCCATCTTACCCGCCCCCCCTTCCAAAAAAAAAAAAAACCAATGCAACAATAGCGGCTGTAGCAGCAGCAGCCTGAATCAATGAGACAGAAAAAGCAGGGATACTCTAAACCTAGAGCATCAGCAAGGTCATTACTCATTCAGTCTTGTGCAATTAATTAATGTCTGTACCGCGCCAATTGCCAGCCAGCCCTAACCAATGCCCCCCGCCGCCCCCCCCAGCCTTTGTCCTTTCCTGAAATCATGCACCTTTGTGAATAACAGAAGGAAGAAAAACAAAGATCCTCCACTCAAGACAGTCATCTTGAAAACAAACCGAGGTGTGTGTCAGAATAAATAAGGGCTTTGTCTGCCAACAGTGTTATGCTGTTCATGACGCACTGAATGAACACAGATATTCTACAAGGTTTGAAAAACGTACATCCTGGTTACACTGAAACAAAAAAACCACCTGCCTTAGAACAATGTATCTGTCGATATATGATAAATAAAGAATAAAACACCTGAGGGCATGCTGTGATAAGGAAATAATCAATGACGTCTCGGCGTGATACAGATTTACTGTTTCCCCCCTCTAACAAATTTGGATCATTTTTATCTCCTTGTAGTTATACTTAACACTGTGGAACATCTGTAAAACAGCGTTACTGTCATCGCTTCCCGCTTGTGACTTACTGCAGCTATAAACAAATAGTCGTTTCTGCACCGGCGTCTCGTTTCTCTCTCTCTCTCTTACTGTTTGTCATGTTACCGTCAAACCACAATGCCCTCTGTCTCGAGGCAGGGAAGGGCTCTATTCATGTGAAATACACACATCCTTACAGAAACGTTCACTGTATCAACAACTCAAGAGTCTGTCATTCAAGTGGAAGTTATTATAAAATAGCATGAATACAAACTGCAGCTGGAACTACTGCCCAAGTCAAGCACTAACAGCGCTGTGGCATGAAACATTCACAATTCTGAGTTTATATAATCATACAAAAAGCCTGTTTTGCTGGCAGTTAAATTTAATTGGTATGCATTAGATCTGGGCTCAGTGGATTAAAAAAAATGAAATGTGTCCGTAATATTAGAGATTTAGAAATGATGATTGATAAAAAACAATTTTTTTTAAAAAGCATCGGACACAACATTACATAAATATAATGCTTCTGTATTACATTAAAAAAAAAAACTTCAAATATTTTTTCAAAACTAACACTCTGGCTCAGTTAGTTTTTTTTTATTCCCAGTCAATCAAAGTCTAAAACAGAAACGTGCCTGCTTCTAAAATTCTGCTGGCGAACATCTGGAAAGAACCAACATTAACAAAGTTGTTTGCCCAAACCTGTGTATCTGACCTGTGCCTCGTTTTCACCTTGCTTTGTTTGCATGTAAAGAGACATGCCTGCAACTGATAACCCACCCCATTGCATTTCTTTAAACGCTGATACACAGCTGGTTCTGCCTGCAAATTTCCTGAGTAATAAATCTCATTAAGAGATCAGACCGTGTGGCAGTACCCAAAAAAGCCACTGCAGCATGTTTGTGTGTGTGAATGCGACATTCTCAAATCGTTCCACCAGCCTAAACATGGTTATAGTCGCTTAGCTTTTTAAAAAAAATAAATAAATAACTGAGGGTTCCTTTGGGGTCTGGAAAAAGCGACACTCGTCTTGGAAAACAATGCAGAGTGCCAACTACTCTGTGCGACCTTCCAGCATACAAAGGTCACACCGGATAGCATAGCAAATCGTTATGATGGAAACTAAAGCCCTGGTTCAGAAATTCAATTCTTTAATCAGTACTAGAATCGTTGGAGTAATTCAATGCTCCAACTTTGCTAGCTCGTTCAATCCTTTCATGAAAAACACTAATCACAGACTTCAGATTAAAAGCTGTTAACTTACTGGCTAGGAGAAGGCAGGAAAGGGCGATGACGTAAAGTTGTCTCACGGCTACGTCATAATGGTCCATGAAAAGGTCGAGCAGGTAGACAGCCAGGTGGCGTGCTGTGGGGCACAGCTGGTAGCGATTACTGAGGACGGCGAGCAGGTCGGCAAAGTAGCGCCTCATTCCGATCTGCGGCGAATGGGCATGGTATGTAGGTAACTTCAGCTCCTGTGGATGGATAAAGAGGGGAAATAAAAGAAATTAGCCCTAGGTGATGGTACAGACATGTGGCAAGTCGAGGTAAATAAATAGGGGGGTAAAAAAAACAAAAAAAAACAGAAAAGGGTCAAATCACTCGGGATTGAAAATTATTAGAAATATCTTACAAAAGTTACATATGTTAGCCATAAATAACAACTAAGTGGGATTATACCACAGCGTTCGATTATGACTTCAAGGCAAATCAGAGATTTATATTAATGTGCTGTTTTAATACCTTATCATTCCTATTATGTAGGAATGATGGATATTATGTATTAGCTCACATAATCCAGTTTAAACCTTTTAATAAACAAATGAAAACTGCTTTTCTTATACAAAGACGAATTGTTATGGGAACGCTTTCAATAAGGAGACGTTTATTTAACAAATACAAAGGATTTTTCAGTGTCAGCACTTCGAAACGGGCAAGTTTTCCATCACAGGAAAGTCTTTAAGACAGAGGCCTTTGGTTTGCGGGAACACAACAAACTGTGTGTGTTTTTTTTTTGTCTGGCTCTGTTGTGTGGTTACAACAAGCACTATGTTGTCGTGAGACCATAACAGATTCATATACTCGCCCACTAAATCGACAATCAGAAACATATGCATTAGCACTTTGATACCACTCTGGCCTTTGACGTTCTACGGCACATCAGGCGGCTTTATGATGGCAGTTTGAAAGAGCACTGGTTCCTGTGCTGGCCCAACCACCATGTCTCTCAGCCATCTGTCCCTCAGGGCATAAAGGGCTGAGTCTCGACCCTCTCAAGCAGCCCTTTTTTTTGTGTGTGTCTCGGCTGGCCGCAATTTAGACGACTCTACAGCTGCTGCTCTCTCTGAATGCCCAATGAGATTGGTCAAATGCACGTCTCTACACTGCTACAGGCCTCTTTAAGGCTCTTCGCCTGTAAACCCCTTGAGTTAGAAGAACTCACCGGAATTCACCAATAAAATACAATGACAAAAGTAGAGGAAGTACATCCAGCCAAACCGGTTTAATCAATCGCTGTTCTTTCTCATGTTTGTTTTCACTCCGCTGCTTCCAGAGCGTGCGGGATCGGGCTTTTCACACATTTTAATGGCACGTAAAACAAGAACAAATTCAACTGCTCCAACTTTGTTCAATTGATAGCACATGCAGTGTAACATCAATTATATTGCACATACCATACTTATTACAGAGTTCGCTGGAAATATTTATATTTGTCACTAAATAAAGCCGTCAGTCTAATCTGCCATGTTAAATTAAACACCATTTAAACCGGGCTGCTTCTCATTACAGCCATGTGCAGACAAGACCCTAAATCTCACAAATTCAGAAACGAGAGGAAAGCAATAAAGACAGAGTTGGCGGGGGTGGCGCGTTCAAGCAAGCAGTCAGGCATGGCGAAACAAGGGCGCAAACTTCTGCTGATCTGTTCAATGATTAAGTTAATAATTCTGCATTTCATTCCTGAATAATACGCAAAAGAGGACTGATTATTCTTATTCAGCATGCTGCCACTGCAGTAACAATGACTCCTGTGTATGTTTTCACTCGTTCCTTACAAATAGCTGCATAGACAGATTTAATTCGCTGTATTAAAACTCTGTACAGGGGTTTTACGAACAGAGGCGGTAACTCAAACAGAAACCTTTTGTGTGTGTGTGTATATATAAATATATATAAAGAGACTGTGCCCAGAGACATAAACAGTAAATCATAGCTTCGTAATAAATATCGCGGCAACAAAAGTGTTGCATTCATTTTGCTACTATTTTTCACGCCATTATGTATGTATGAACTGTGTTCCTTTTTTTCTTTGACTCCTATGAAGTTGAAAGTTAAGTTAATAATGGAGGTTGTTTTCAAAGATCTGCTGGTCTTTAAATAGTCAAATGCACACCCCCGGTTTAGGTATAAATACTGCTTTGCTTAGGTGTCACTAAAGGTAGATATTGCAAAATGTAAATTTAGGCTTACCTCAAGAAAATACACACTGATGTTCACAATCTAGACATATGCATTATTATATTGTCTTCAAAGCCCCACAATAGGTACGTAGATCCACCTAAGTCAGTGTAGCTTAATCAGCTACATCAGATTTAAAGCTAAATTTAAAGCTCATTCATTAACTACTTAAAAACATTGTTCCTTACCCTTGCATGGACATCACTTCTTAAGAAGTAAAAGGAAATGTAGATATATCTTTTACTATCAAGTGCTAGTTTCAATTTGTGCCAACAATTAAACTTGTTAATAGTCAAACTCAAGTACAAACAAACACAAACAGACCGCTTCCACTTTGCATTCCTAGCCGGATGTGTGATTGAAATACAGCCCCCTCATAAACAGGGCAGACAATAAAAGAGCGTCGCACATGCCCACTCCACAGACAACAGGCCAGACTGAGAAAACACACACTTTAGCCTTCACACTACTCTTAGCAAACTTTAAACACAAGCCCCAGCTGACAAGCTCAGGCATACTGAAAACCCACAGCCCTCATACAGATCAGACTTCTTTTGCAATTCTTTCAAACAGCTTACAAATTAAGCATGGAGGTTGTTACTCAAACGAGACATGGCTGTACAAAAGACAGAATTTTTCTTCCTTTTTTTCTTTCTACATGAAGATGATGCTTTTATTGTACTTTTTTTAGGCAGCTGTGCAGATAAAAACTATTAAAAACTACTTAAAACTATTAAAAAGTTTGAGAAGGAATATTGTTACACATCACTAATGCTGACAATGAGGAAAAGAGCAGGGTAATGTAGTTGCGCTGTCCACTGAGTAACCTTTTTTCTACAGGACATGCAAAATTTCACACCTTTGCTTCTTGGACAGATGGGAATCAGACCAATCCAAGTTAACACAAACCCTGTAACACAATCCATGCATCACAGTGTAGCTTCAGTAAAAAGAAACCGTAACAAACATTTCTTGGATAGGTACAAACTTTGGGACACTTTTTGCGACTATTCGGACACCAAACGGATAAACTGCTGTGAAATTAGCCTAGTTAAAGCCATGGAGCCGATTTAAAGCTTAAAGTTTGGTAGTAAAAATAGATGATGTTGAAAATTCACCTTAATTCTCAGAGCTTGATGGATATCTGAGGCGAGCTGGCTTTTCCACCACTGTCCCTCTGCTTCCATCTTTCCATCCAGGGAGGCCCTCAGCCTTAAACCAAGAAAAAAAAAGAGAGAGAAAATAAATAAATAAATTTAAAAAGTAAGACCAGCATTGAGACTGATGAGAGAGTATATATTTATCACATATTTTCTCCATTTGCTCGTTCTTTCAAGAATCTCCTTAGATGTGTGTTTCATCACAACAATAAACACTTAAACTTGTTTGGTACACGAGGTGGAACAAGTTTCCCTATTTAGCTAAAGTTTCACAAGACTTACTGATTTAACCCTCCCTGAAAGTAACACTGGAGTGAATTCCAGGATTAAATGGACACACTGGTTCGCGGACACCAAACACACACACACACCACGAGTAAGTAGCTCGTTACAGTCAGAGCTGCGAAACTAAAAGAGTTGCGACGTTAAAATGTAACTCCTCTCGCCGACAACTTTAACAAAGAGAGACGGAGAACAGGAACAGGATAAAAGCCTCGGTGTTTAGTGAGTGTTTACCTCTCAGCCCGCGGTGTTTGCAGTGAACAGAGAACGACGCTCCGAGTCCCTTTGTCTCAGAGCCGCTGCATTTTTTTTTTTCGGGAGCCGCACCACACACACACACACACACCGCGCGCACACAAAAAATAACAGCCGGCTTCACGCGCTCGTGTGCATGTGCACTCCGCTCAGAGCCAGGTTTCCCCCCCCGGCCTTCTCATACACACAAGTTGGACTTTCTACAAAGATGTGTATGTGTGGGTGTTTGCACGCACACACTTTAAGCATAAGTCTCTGTTGGCCTTAACTGATACTATCTAAGCATCACCTCAGTACGGTGTTGTTCTTGTGACTATTATGGTCTGTGAAGAATGAACCTGAATATCAAACATGCAGCTGCACTTTTCCGTGACAATACAAACTAAATAATTAATTTAGCATTAACACACACACACACACACACACACACACACACAAACACACACACGTACGTTTGTCATGTTTTTAATGCATGGACAATGTTAAAAAAATAAATAATAAAATTAATACTCCACACAGGACTGTTCAGTAACAACAACTGGTACCTCAGTCCCAAAAGAGTTAAAGATCCGATGCCATGTATTCTTACAAGCTAATTAAAAGAAAAAAATTGAGGTATCTGCGGACCTTTTTTTTGTTTTGCATAAAGAACATAACTGTCCTATTGTATTCATTTAAAATTAGAATGTAAAATTGTAAAATTGCAGTAAAATGGTACTGTAGTAGTTTGGCATTATATTTGCCAAGCTGGCCACCATGTTGTGTGATGTAAGTGTAGAAAGATATGGTACTGAGAGTTTGATCAAAAGACAGTTTCTTGTGCAAACAAATTACTGGTATCCAGTATCAGATTGAGAAAGTTTGATTTTATGGCAATTATTACATAATTACGATGTGGCAGTGGCACTTTAACTTCCCCATTTTGTGAGTAGCAGAAGCCCTGCCTCACAACCTGTCCAGTGAATTTTTTGGAGTGCATCAAACTCCAAAACCAAAGTAAATATGACAGGATAGAAATTTAAAAAAAAGATAATTAGCTTGCCTAATCTAACCAAATTAGATAGGATGTCCTGTTAAGACAGAACCTGAGTGAAGTAGCAGAGGAACTGCACAAATTCAGAAGTTAGATAGAAGAAAGTTAGATTCTGTAAACTGTTGCTTGTTGTTATAATGACTTGGCCAATACAAGTGAAGTAAAATCCACATCAACTTGCACAAGGAATTAAGTTCTTCTCTCTTTTCCTCTTTGTGTAAGAACACAGGACGTGGCTTTAGTGGCTTTAACACAGACCTCTGAACAGTCAGTCAGAAATGATGGATCTCCCACCACTCTGTGTGATGACCTGTGAGTAAATGTTTCATTAGTGTCTTCATTAGAGTGAGTAGAGCATGAAGATGCTTAAATAATTTCTGATGTCTTGTATGAGACATTATGAAATGTCATAATGTACGATGATTGTCTAGATAGTGTGACAAAAAGTGTGTGTGTCTAGAATCTACATGTATTGCATTTTATGCTCTCTATGCTATCTGGTGTAATGTCTAAAGGTTTGTAAGGCTTCATGTCAATTTAAAATCCTGTCTCTATAACATATTTTCAGCACATTGCACAATCCTGTCCGATGGGTGTTGATTAGTCCATATGGGTTATTTAGTCTCTATGTGCTACTGAGATTTTACTGAGTTGTTCTCCATATATGACACATGATCCTAATGGCCATGTGTATTGCCCTGTAACTTTAGTGCACATGAGCAGCTTTATAATGTGAGACACAGAGAAGGAAGTGTTAAAGTTCAGCTTCAGATTAGCAGATGTGGATCAAAATATACATGAGACAGTAGAAGTGACTTGAGTCAAAGTGGCTTTTTCTTAACACCATGTATTATTAAAGATATGTGGAAGACATTTACTATACGTATGCATATTTTGCATTTTATATACTGGTGGTGAAGTCCAAATAACCATATATTTCACACCTATATATCACACCTGCCTAAATCTTTGTGTGTGTATGTATTTGTGCATGTGTGTACAATTGTACAATAACAGTCCAAAGTTTGGATACACTTTTTAATGGTCTTTCCTGATTTGTATTTCTTTACACAATGTAAAACAATGTTGAAGTCATCCAAAATATGCAATAATCTCCTTTGAACAGCTGATATTGAGATGTATCTGCTGCTTATGATCTGCTTATTGCCCTTATATGGCTCTAATCCGAAGTGCTGTTAATTGGTGATTTCTGAAGCTGGTAACTCTAAATGAACATATCCCCTGCATCAGATTGAAGTTTTGATCTTTTCTCATGATTTCATCATGGTGCTTGATGGGTTTCGCAAATGCACTTGTCAATACTGTTCTTGCAAGAACTATACCAGAACCGCTGACCTTCATGTCTTAAAATAACTGAATGTTGTTACTTAATTACTTAATGCCAAATATATAGAGGATTTAGTTTTTCTGAAGCCATTCTGTTGGACTTGTTCTGGTGTTTCGAGACATTGTCCTGTTAGATCACCTGACGTCGACAGACTTTCAGCTGACTTACATACATTCTCACATTATCCTAAAGATTTTTTTTTTTTTCATACAGTACTTTTGGGAATTCATCTTCCCCTCTAATTGGCCAGGCCCTGACGCAGCAAAGCAGGGAAGCTTTATCTTAGTAAAGATAAAAATGATTTACAAAACTTCTTGGCCCTAAAAACAGCTCCTAAGGTACAAATTGTTAAGAGTAGAGAGGAAGCCTTTTTAGAAGCCTTAAGAGTTTCTATAGCAGAGGACAAAATGGCGGAAAGAAGAAATATTCTCCAAACACTGAACTATTTAGATAAAAGTAAACAATGCTCTTCTGTCCAATTTGGTTTTTTTGTTGCTTTACTTCCTTCCAGAAGATTGTTGGCTATATGCCATCCAAAAGTGCAACATAAATAGACTCTCCTACAATCATGTAAATTGGTAAAAAGCTGAGCCATTTTGCTCCCATCAATCTGAAATGGATCACAAGAAATAAATCAGTATGGTAAATTAATGTAAGAACTTAAATATAGTATCTACTGGGTGGAAATTTGTTGCTTCAAAAGTAGACACAAATTAAATACATAATAATAAAACAGACAGTGAAATCATATTGTTTATACATGAAGAAATTGTATAATCACTACTACAGGCTACTTTATGCAAAGTTTCTGTTATATGCAAAATATCTTAAAGATAATTAAACAGCCAAATGTCGAAAATGTGTCTGAAGCAAAACATTTTCATGCAGTAGTTACTATATTTAAGTTCTTACATTTACAGTATTTATCATACTGATTTTATTACTTGTAATCCATTTTAGATTGATGGGAGCAAAATGACTCGCCTTTTACCAATTTACATGGTAATGATTACATGGTAATGATTGTAGGACAGTCTATTTAAGTTGCACTTTTGAACGGTATGTAGCCAATAATCCAAGAGAGATGGTAGAAGGTAAAACAACGAGAAAACCAAAATGAATAGGTGAGCAGTGTTTACTTTTAGCTTTACGTTCAGTGTTTGAAGAATATTTCTTCTTTTCGCCATTTTGTCCCTGTTATAGAAACTCTACAAGCCTCTTAAAAGTCCTCCTCTCTACTCTTAACAATTTTTACCTTAAGAGCTGTTTTTAGGTCTATCAATATTTATCTGTACTAAGATTTAGTCTTAAATTTAGGCAGAAATCTAAGAAAATTTAAGAGAATTTTCTAAGAATTTGATCCCTAGGAGCAACTTTTAGGCTTAAGAAACTTTGTGAACACGGGCCCAGATCTTTTAAAATTGAAAGAAAGAAAAAAAGGAAATTCTAAAAGGTTCACATACGTATGCATTATTTTACAGTTGCTTTTAAAACAAGTCAGTGTTACATAATTTTCTTTGTTTCTTTTCTCTTTTTAGTGCTTATTTCACTTATTCGAGTTGGAGCAGCTCAAGGTAATTTATACATATTTTATTGGCTATATTGTGTAGATGTTGGATTTGTATTAAAGTGGAGAAGATTGTGTTTGTAGACTGTCCTGCAGAATATATTTACACTGATATTTACACTGACACTGTTTCTGTTTGCTTTTTGACTTTTTCTGCTGTATTGATAACAGTTCTGACAGTGCAACCGAATTCACCACAGATATTCAGAGGAGAGATGGTTACACTCACCTGTTATATTTCTGGAGGGAGTGGACCGTACTACTGGTACAAATATGATATTCATGTTCACACCTCTGCTGAAAACTCCTACAGTATAAAAGTATATCAGAGTCACAAATACAAATGTTATGGGTATAAGGGTCTATGGACAACATCATGGAGTAATGAAGTGACTCTCTCAGTGATAGGTACATGTTTGATCTTACACCCTTGTAACATGCACTAATACACAATTGTTACAAACACACAGATTAAATATGAGATGGTCAGAGAAGGGTGTGTGTGACTGATTTGATGTATTTGGTGTAACTGTACAGAGAGACCAAAAGCCGTTCTGACTCTGCAGCCTGATGGACAGATATTCAGTGGAGAGGAAGTCACTTTCACATGTGAAATACCAGGACATGCAGACACTGAGTGGACGTACATCTGGCATAAAGATAGTTTTCAACTTTCCAACTACATTGTAAACAGGAAATATTCATTCAGTGCTGTAGAGTCTTCCAGCGGTAAATACACCTGCAGTGGACGGAGAAAAAGTGACTTTCAGACCTCAGAGGCCAGCAACACTGTTACACTCACTGTGTCAGGTGTGTGTGTGTGTGTGTGTGTGTGTGTGTGTGTGTGTGTGTGTGTGTGCGTGTGTGTGTGCGTGTGTGTGTGTGCATTGCATGGCCCATTAAAATATGATATTTTTATATAATTTTACTCATCTACTTAGACACTGGCTTCACTCTTGTGATTATGGTAAACTATCTCTCATTTTCTTCATAAACCTGCATGGGTACTGGGTTATTGTATTGTAAAAGATTTTCTATTTAAAAAAAAAAAAAAAAAACTAACAACCCATAAAATTATTTTGTGACATGTAAGTGATGATTTGAAACACTGGTATGATCATTCAGACTGTCTGTGATGGATGTGACAGGTGGTACAAACAGTCATGTGTTAGCGCCCCCAATGGAGGGACATTATTAATTGATAAGTGGTTTTTGGTTTCTTTTACAATTTATTTTTAATTTATGTTTATTTGACATCAATGGAAATTACTACATAATGCATAATTGTGGTGTATTTGTAAATTAGTTCAATTCTTGATTTGCTAAAAAAAAAAATTCATTTAAAGCTTATCTGTTTCTGTATTTTGACTTTGCGGCAGCAAGGGATGAGATTCACTTATTAGCATTCATAATGATGACACTTAAAAACAATCACCAGCGTCACTGTAGTGCTTTACAAATCCTCACAGTGTAATATACAGGAGAGAACCACTTTTCCTAGACCTTTAGGGAATTCTGTTCTCCCTGTATTCTCATTGTGGATGAATCTTTTGTGAGTGAAGTGTGATGAATATTGAAGCAGGATAAAATAAATACGTAACAGCTGTGGAATTTAGAAGGAAAAGAGAGATAGATCACCACAATCACTGATGAATTTTAAATGCAGTTCAGGTTAAATATATTGGAATATTTGTGGAAAACCTCCTTTTCACCAATAATCCAGTTTGTAATCCTCAGTTTTAATGCAGTAAATAACCCTCTTTATGGTTGTCAGGAATGAACCCTAGGGGAAGCCTTGTGCTCAGAGACTTTAGTTCAGCTAGGACAACATTTAAATTCTAGGACAAAGTTTAAATTTTGTCTTGCATCTGTCCTGGTTTGTTCACTGTTATTGTTTTCCATGCTGTTCTGCACTTGTTTTTTCTGTTAGTTAGCCATCGCTTCATGTTTTCATTTTGATTGCATTATGTTATTAAAATCTTAACTTCCACATGTATGCCTCGCCTGCTACACACCAAACATGACAGTAGTCTAGTGTAAAAGAATGAAATATGGAAGAAACTTGTGAAATCTTTACTATGGTACATTAGTAATTCACTTCTGAATTTAAAGTAAAAGCAGGTGTGTAACTGAGATGAGTAAAATACAATAATAAAAGACTTGACACATTCCTTCTAGCTCGAGTCTCTGAACTATACAGTAAAATCTGCAATCTGTATTTGCAACAAACAGTGAAAAACCTTATGCTGATAAAAATAAACTAATAAGGCTAAAAATGTAATGATCATTGATTAATATCCACTCACACAAAAAAACTCGTAATCACACAAAAGACCCTGAAAAACAGAGCAGAATCAATCAGAGTTAAATTAGCATTTAAAAAATGCATTTTGTATTCTCTCAGGTTATCTTTATTTAATATTTAAATTAATTTGATGATTTAAATGATTTAAGTGTAACAAATATGCAAAAAAAAGAAATTGGAAAGAAGAAAATACTTTTTCACATTAATGCATATTATATGAACTACAGATTATTGAAACAGGAAGATATCAAAATTATTATTCCTAGTCAGACAAGCTCTAGAAGATTTAAACATTTTATTGCCTTTACTCTGAGAGTGGCACATGAACGCTTAACAATGAACATCATCTCCATCTGCAGAAAAAACTAAACCTGAACTCACATCAGACCTTAAAGGAGCTGCACTGACAGGAAACTCAGTGACTCTGACCTGTACACTGAAGCTGCAGTCTGCTGG